>VZTE01003316.1:882471-961107 GCA_013397775.1 Eulacestoma nigropectus | reverse complement strand
TTTTTTTTTTTTTTTGAGAATAGGCTTTGCCAAGCCTGAATTCTGATTCAGCAGAATCAATAAATAAATAAGACTGTCTTTAGGTTGCAGAAAACTGCAATCATTGTGCTGCTGTGACCCATCGAACAAGCAGAGGGCACCGGCCAATGCAGTCCATTTCATTGTCATTACTGGTATTATGGTGACTCTGGGCAACACCCAAGGAAGGTGAGTCAGAACTCTACAATAAATACTGTAGATCGAATGCTGAAGAGGGTTTGCCCTTACAAGTACATTATATAATACTAAATATATATTCGCAAGTGCTGAGTTAAAAAGAAGTCAGTGACTTTAACATGTCATATCTATATGGAGGTCATTGAACCTTCTTTGAAAAGTCATTTTTTTCTAATGTCATCTGCTTTTCTCATGATTTTTTCCCCCCTCAACCCATATAAAATGGATGTGTATTCAATCTTGAACTAAGCATGCTTGCAGTGATTGAGAAATGTCTAAGGTCAGAGCTTACAAAAAAATTCGTAAGGGAATCAGCAGGCAAAAAAGAGAGGGGGTTTTTTAAAGAGAGTTCAGGAGCCTCTGTATGAATTGGGCATGACATATTCATGTTACTGACTTCATTTATTTAATGTGGCTCCAAATAATTGATACCAGTACAGTGATAAAAGTACAGAGACTTCACTGCCAGAATCGTGATAATGAAGAGCCTCCCTGCTGATTTCATTCATGGGGCTGTTAGTCTGCTGGGAAGGACCTCTGATGAAAACTGGGCTGCAGCAAATGCCATAGAATAATCAAAGGCACAGAGCCCTTTACCTGAGGGGAGCTCGGTCAGGGAGTGATTCAGGACAGCAGAGGGAAAAGAGGGAAAATTGCATTAGCTGACAAACCAGGCACGGGTTTTACGAAAATCTGATCCAAATTGTGAGGACTGCATTATGTACAGAAACCTTCCACATCTTTGGAACAGATCCAATTACGTGGCTACAACAGTTAGTTAACGGGCATACCAACAGTGCTTCTTACCTTACTGAATGCAGTCCAAACTTACTTTATCCTCATCTACCACCCATTTGTTCCCTCTGCCTCAGACCGTGAGCTCTCAGAAGCAGCGGCTGTCTTTTTGTTATATGCTTAGCACAATGGGCTCCCTGTTTGGGCTATAGAAAACAATCCTGTAGGCTCAAGACAGCCATACAGTGCTGAAACACAGTTAAGGGCAAGAATCCTAGAAAGGAACTGAGTATTAATATGAATCTAAAATCCTTTCTAAGCAAAGACCTCGTTTGTCAACTCTGCTCATTTGTTTCACTTCATGTAAGTGTGTCAATGGTTGATTAAAATTCATAAATGTGCAGCAGAGTTACTGGATAAATGTTGAGTTATTGTTTACATATCAGAGTGCAGTGAAGGCAGGAGACTGGATGTGGAAAACTGTGTCAGGAGGAAAGGACCAAGGTATGAGTCACTGCCAGGACAGATACACCAAACAATCCAGAATGGCCCTGTGCAAACTCTGCTAGTGATTAATTATCCGTTACAATAAAAAAAAAAAAAATTAAGAAAAATGCCTCTTACTTACACTCCATGTTTAATGAGCTTCAGCTTCCAGTGACTGCATGTCTTGATGATTTTTTTCCTACTAGATAAAAGCTTCTGCCATCAGAAATCTCTTGCTTGTGTGAGTGATTGAGAATTATCAAGTTGCTTAAATTCCCCTTGTTGTGCTTTCTCTTTATTGCATCTATGTTACCCAGCTGTCTTTATGCCTTCAGATGCAAAATATGGGTCACAGCACTCTGTGTCTTCCAATCTTGAAGTTACTTTGCAGCATTTAAGGACGACTCCATCCCTTGTCTTCTGCTACTCCTCCAAAACTGCTACATCAGCAGCTCTAGTGAAAACTTGTCATGAATAACCCCTTATTAATCTTAAAACAAAAAGCACTTCAGGTGAGCTCACAGGCACCTACAACTCCTTCCACAAATGGATTGTTGGGATGTGCCCACAGAAGCCAAAGTCACAGCTGTTGAGTGCAGTTATGGGTCACACATACTGAAGTGGATGCAGAATTAGAAAAGGCTTCCTGCCCCTAGAGTTTAACTTGATTTTTTAATCATGTAGCTTGGTTTGCAGCATTCTTTCGATTGGACAGATGGACAATTGAGGAACAGCACCGTATCTATGCTTGCAATAGAGTCTGAAAATGGTGTGAACAGAAGCAGTCTCTGGGATGAAAAAGACAGAGCTATTGCAAATGTGGCTCAGAAATGCCATTTGCAACTGTTCTTTGGGAAAAGGATTCAGAGAGAGCTGCTTACAGCACTGAATCTCAGTACGGGACAGAACTGCAGCAAACATTGAGACACCTTCCCACGACCGAGTGAGAACAAAAACATCAACACAAATACACAACAGTGAACATTGTGTGCCATCCAAATATTGCCACTAACACCATGCTGGCTGCACTTCTGTTGACAGAGCTTTCTAATGCAGGAGGGAACAAATTTGGGCAACAAAGGCACAGTGTGATGTGCATGTAATGATACTTCTGTTCTCATCTCTGCTCTTTAAAAGGAAGAAATTTAGACACTTCTTCCCTCTAGTTAAGTTGCCACACTTCCTAAGACCTGGGCCTTGCCTAGAGTGCAAGATTTATATTGCTGAGTAAAGGGGGGCCAGGGAGCAGCTAAGCACAGGCTCCAGACTGGGGATGCTGCTGAACTGTTCGTTCACATCTGTCTCTGTCTGGGACCTCTCTGACGAGCTCTGCCCAGGGGACAGTTTGGATTCTCTTTGGGAGGTTGCTCACCCCAGTGATCTTGGCTAACAATGACCTCACTGCACTGAGTCTGACTTCCTCCAGCCCACACAGTCCTCTGCTGTACCTTTGCACACTCCAGTACAACAACCCTGTGGCAAAGCGCTAAATCAGCCCTTGGTTGGTCTGTGGCACTGCTGCACATGCTTTGAACCAGCGTCCCTGTCCCAAACAGCGCGAGAGGCACCCCACAGGGCTGGGGACAGAGGACCAAGCACCGTGTAGTGATGGAACAGCCAGTCTGCTGTGGTGGGCCAATAGCCCTAATGAGTTCAGGAGCGAGCCAGTCAGTGCCATTCGACATTTTGTTCCAGGTACTGTCTCCTGGCTCTCCTTTGCTTGGGCGTGCAGAATCATCCAAACTGTCCGAAGGCCAAACTCAAAAGTCCACGGCTATCCAGCGAGAAGGTCTGCGTTAAATGAGTACATCTGGGGTTAGGCATTCACCTGATAGCAAGAACATACTCAAAGAAAACTTAATCATTATGTTACGATAGCTAAGCCCATTCCTAATCCAGCCAGGAGAATTGTAATGGTTAATTTACAGTGATGCAGGCTGAAAGTTTTCATTAAAGCCATTTCTCCCTGGCAAATCTCATTAAGATAAATTATTTGAATAGATAATGAGAAATAAATTATGTTATTTGAATAAATAACAATAATATAGTGCAATAACAATTGCAACTGAAAAGCAAAAGAACACCATAGCAAAACAATGCCTTGCTTTTGATATATTATGCACAAAACATTTTGCTTTATTTAAGAAAACCAGCTGGTATTAGAAATAGAAAACAAAAGGATCCACGGAAGGACCAAATGTCAACATATTTGGATTTAAACATTTTGGGCAAAGTAATTATCTTCAGTACTTAATTTTTCCCAATGTTTGGATTATATTTTGGGTTTGTCCCCACTTAATTTAATGTGGATACTTAATATGATCTTTTATATGTCAAAATTTTTCAATCCTGACATTTTTAATGGAATGGAAAATCCATTTGACAATCGACTTTAATTTGTACACTTTTGAATTGTTGTATCAGCTTTTGGCTTCTCGCTCATAATGTCACTTAGCGGTGGCACTCTTCGTTCTTGAAAGAACAACTATTACAAATACACAACACTTTTAAAACACCACAGGGTAGGTGAGCACTGTCTGTGTTCTCTTGCATAAACCACCTGCAGAAACAGGGCACAGGGAAAATCAAAAACACCAGCTAGAAGGCTTCTCCAAGGCAAGCTCCTGTCCATTTGCACTTGCTGTGCTCGCTCCTTGAGCAGGAGCAGTCAACAGAAGTCAGCTCCAAGGAAATCACTGCCACTATCAGGCTGGCTAACATCAAACTGGTACCCTACAGATTAAGAGCCTGATGCAATTTCATCTTGAAAATGACTAAGTCAGGACTTGGAGTGATTGCTCTGGAAAGCAGAGGTTCAGCTAAAACTAGCTCCAGTTGCCAGTAACATATTGATTTAGTATGCCAGCTATAGCATCGATTATCTTCTGCCTGATTCAGCCCTCGGATTTCTATCTACTGGAAGAGCAGAAAATTTTCCTCTCTCGTGAAAATTATTTCTGCATCCTCCCACCAAATAAGCCCCCTCCGAATTTAGGGAATGCTTCACTATAACCAGAGTCACTTCAAACGACCAGAGCTTCATGTTTCTCAAGTAAGGTTTCCAGCAAGGGTTGCACATATTAATAGGGTCAATTGAGGGCACACCTGCAAATGCAAGGGTATTGACTACAGGCAAGTTAACCTCTCTGGGCATGATCTAACCCATCCAATCCACTGCCCTTTTCCCCCTCAGTAATAAGGCAGCTGGACTCCTAAAGGAATTTGTTTTAATTTCTTTTACATTATGGACATTTACCTCCTGATGTTACTATATGTTAGGTTTGCTAAACATGAGTGTAGTAGTTAGATCATTTTTTAAAAGCTAATTGTATTTCTTGTGCTAATGAATTATTCATAGATAATCATATAAATCCACTCTCCACATCGATGTTTTATTTTGCATACTAATCTGAACATTTTGCATTTTCCAGGTTTTGATCTACAGATGATCTTTGATACTGACCTATTCAAGAATACAGGGGTTTAGTTGCCCTTAGTGTTCTGATTTTTCAATGTAGCGAAATAGTGAACACATTTCATTAATATATGAGACAGGCTTTGTCTCAGGACTTCTTGTCTGACAAACTCTCTGGTTGTTACTTACCAAAGGCCCTCAAGAGATTTGCTAAGGACTGGTATAGATATCTCTGCAGGTGACACACAATACCTGTGTACCAGATTTCACACCCTTACTTTTAGTCTGCAGTTTTTTCTACTAATTGTAATGCATTCAGAAGCCCAGGAAAGTAATAGAAAGGGAAGGATGCTACCTTGATCTAGAGAACAAAGCACTGGCAGTTGTATAATGCTGGGGGCAGACTGAACATCATCATACAATTGAGGCAATGCATGTAGTCATTATGTCCAATATCTGATCCCTCCTGTGCTAGAAATAGTTTATGTTTTCAAGGTTCTCAGCTGCTTCAATCAATACAATGGCTTAAAATTCAAATCGTGAACAATCTCTTTTGTTTAATTACAAATTTTCAGGATTCAGTATTGGATGAGAGTGAGTTAAAGTTGTGTCAAGGGAAGCAATTCTGTAGAAATTTCACTAGTAAGCCTGCTTTTGCACCAATTTTGTCATTTGCAAACCTCAGTCACAGCAAGCTTTGTCCATGAGGATTCCTACTGGAACTACTTAATATTATCAAGCTGGTGGCTAAAAGATATGCTGAAAATTACACCAAAGTTTATACATTTGCACCATGATTTCAAACTGTGTTGAAAGCAGAATATTTCTCAGTAATACAGGGATAAGGCTTTTTAATAAGAATAATTAATCTTGAAGAATAGTGAGACCATTGTCCAACAAGGCCTCACTGAAGCAAGGAGATTTCCTGAAGGAAATCTGCTGTCAGCCTGAGGAGCTGAGGTGTATATAGTCCATGAGGTGGAGAAACAGAAAGTGAGCTTTCCCTGAAGCAAGCTGTGAAATCCTGACCTGATGTTGTTGATAGAAGGATGCTCCTGACTTCTGAAAATGCAAACCTGACTCTGTATAGGACAACAGCTTTGCTTACTATGGAAACATAATTAGCCCAGAGGGACAGATTTTTAGGGGAATTGAAAGATTTTATGGTCTTTCAGACCAGTCACTTGAAATTTGACCATTGTCATTTTCAGCATTGAAGTCTCGCACTCCTCAGAAACATCAGGAGAGATTTTGCAGAGGTAGAAAATCACTGCTACACAGCTGGCTAGGTGAACAGTATCTGATGCAACTTCTGCTAACATGCACAGATTTTATGATCATGTCTATAACCAGGGGGCTGAGGGGAAAATGTTAATTAATCTGAAGGAAAAAAGTGTTGCCAGAGGCCAGTTGCTGTCTGAATTGATAGAGTAGCTCCAGCACTGTAATTTGCAAACTGTAGATCCGGCAAGACTCCTCTCCACAGTTTTGTCTCCCAGGCGCCCCAGGAGTGCTTTCACTGCTATCAGGGAAAAGTTCAGTTCCAACAATAACTTTTTTGGTTTGGAGACTGGCCAGAGTAAGGGTCTGTCTGCAACGTGGCTGCAAACTGGCTGGGGCTGTACCTTTGTCTCACTCTGAACTGTGCGCTATTGTTAGCAAATACCCTGTGAACTTGTATCGGGGTTTGGAATTCAGTCGCAAGCCCTTCCCCTCATTCACCAGGCCCAGAAATAACAGGTGGTATGGGAAAAAGAGGGGATGCAGTAATGATGATGAGGCTGCACCTCTGTCATGCAGAGATCTGTTTTGCTTCAAGATCTTCCTCTGCAGAATGTGGTGTCTGAGAGGAAAGTGCCTAGCCTGGCTTTCAGGTCCCTGGGGAGCACTGTTGAAGAGATATATCTTGTCAGTGAAGTTTGGCATCGTCCAGACTGTAAATATAGATGCTTGATTGCAGGTTTAAGCATTTTCTTTTCAGACTTCAGTCCTAATTCTTAGACTTTTTATCCTTAATTCTTCCCTTAGAGCAGTTATGTCAAGCACAGCACTAAACAATTCACTAGCTATTTTAATAATATAGTTTTTCTAATCACTGAAACAAATGAACCGAAGTAACTTTCAATTTAACTTTGATCCTTATCTTTCAGCTTGCTTAAACTTCCTAATCCTGAGCCTTTCCAACACCAAGAGCTCTATGCCTAAAGGAGCTACAATTCATAGACATACCTGGATCAGAAAAGCTTATCTCCTTAACACAATACCTGCCGTATTGGTAAGCCTAAAGTTATGCATACTTAGATAAGTATACATTCTACAAACAAATTTTAAAACATTTGGAAATTAACCATTTTAAACATTTGAAATTTTTTCTGATAATTTATCACCTAATCTTATATGATGAACTGTTGGAAATAGCTAAATACGTAGTAATTAGTCTAATATCTAATCTAATATTGCATCATTATTTTAATATGTGACAAGGGTTGCATGTTATAGTTTTTTCCGTCATCTCAGAGGGGCTTGTTTATAGGATTTACAGAAGGAGAATGAAGGGCCACGCAATCAATGGCTTTGAAGCTGAGAAAGAGTCACCATGAGGTCACTCTTCGACAGATAAATGATGAATTTTTAAGGGTGATGCTTTATTCTGCAACCTTTTGACTTTCAGAACTGCCCTTGTAGCAGAGAGCCACGAGCTTCAGCAAATAAGTGAAATGTGAAAAACAGAAAACAAGGCTTATTAGTTGACCTGCTTGTTAGGAAAAGCTTTTTGTGTGCTGACTAAGAAAATCCTTGGATCGGAGTAGCTGCTTTCTAACTAGCATCAGAAAATAAAGCTCGCATTATGTCAAACTCATCCTAATGACTAGGACTCCTCATGTTTGTGTAAAAGCCACACAGTTCGACCAGGACCATGAGGTAATGTACAGTAAATAGAGGATGATGTTAGAGAAGAGATCTTGCTGACAGGAATAATGTGATTCAGCTGCTAATGACTCAGGGTTTTAAGAAGTGTTTTGGAGTCGACTTCAATTTACAATTCTCCTTTGAATTGCACTTGCTTATCATTAAAGCCTCCCAGCTGAAAGCCTCTCTCGTACACCTCAGGACAGGATAGCATCTTGCCAGGAAGAGATGTGGATAGTGTTACACTCAGAGTGATAAATACTCCCACACATATAATAAAGCCCCAGTTGCCACGGATGGACTCTCCCCTGGGCCACCCAAGGTGATGGCCAGCCCCTCCTCCAACAGTCCTGCCAGGCACTGTGTCTCTGGAACCAGGGTACATCTGGCTGTTCCTCTTGGCATTTCCAAACGGTGGTCATCTTTAAAAACAGTCCCTGGTGTGTGCCCATTTTTTTCCTGCCCACATCTGAGGATTATTACTCCATCTTGAGTCTCTCTCCCAGAAACTGGGAAGGCTGCTGGCTGCTAGGGAGGCTAATGGGGCTTTCCTGTTTTTCCCTTCAGTTGTCCCAGTCTCCACACTTGTCTTTCCAGTGCAGCCCTGGGTCCTCTCTGGCCTCTCAGGCTTGCCTCTCACTCTGGTGTCATGCACATCTCTGAGAGGTGAAATAGGCACTCCTAGTGATTTTGGTTGGTATTTTTTCTATCCAGCATTTTCAGTGTCCTGTATTTTCCAAAGTTGGTTATTCCATAAAGAAAAAAGGGAGCCAAAGCCTCCCTAAAGGCTGAGCAGAAACAGGGAGGCGAAGACTGAAATGAAACATTTCTGTCCTGCAGAGCAGTTCCAGTGTTTCAGATTTCTTTTGTCCATCTCTGACAAAAAAACTACACATACTGAAGTTCCCTGCAGAATATGTATTTCCAACCCCTACAAACAATTGAGAAAACCTAAAATATGTATTTCCTGATTACCTAACTAAATATGTCCTAACACTTCTTTTTATTGCATCTTACCGAGCTGCTCCTACAAGACCAAAAGCCTTTCAAGTTTAAGCTGAGCCCTTTCATTCTTCTTGATTTTAGTGAGACTTCCCTCAGGTCCTGGAAAAATGGAGAAGAGAGATATTGAAAAACTTCTGCTATAGCCTGGGTTTCTGGGCTCTCAACCATGCTGCAAAACCCTCAAAACTTTGTGGTCTCCTAAGTCTGTGGTAGTCCATCTGGAAGGACCATCCTGGAAATCTTGACTGTAGAAATCTGGATTATTTAGGAGCTTGTAGGCAGGAAGCAAAGCAGTTTCCAGTGGCCACCTTTTCTAGCAGAGCTTCATCTAAATTCATATATTTCTGAAAAACATCCTGCTATTGACAATTTTACATATTTAATAGAAAAGGAAACCAGACCTGATTTTATGGAAATGCCCAGACATCTCTATGCATTGCCTGGCTCAGGATGGAAAAGAACTACAAGTGTCTGCAAAATCAGAGACCAACTTTTTAAATCTTCCTCACGATAATAATGCTTCCGTTTGCCTATCCATAAATTGTGAACAATTTAGATGAACATTGCCCCTCTCAACCGCATGAACATCTGAAGAGCACTTGAGAGTCACTGGATGTGCAGAGAATGTCTCTTCTCATGCCTGCAGTGGGAGATGCCTTGTTTGTGATGCTCTGTGAACCTCCAGACCTCACTCGTCTGACTTAAGACTGTAGTTGGGCGGGTTTGATGTCTTAGGGAGATAACTTAAATTCCCCAAAGTAGAAAATCAAGTCAAAACTTATTTCTTTCATGTGGTGTCTTATGAATAGGTGCTGTGGGTGTTACGTTTAAGTATAGGAGACTGGTACTTTTGGAAAATACCTTTAGCACAGTCTGTGTGGGTGAGAATGATTTCCCTGCAATCTTTGATTCTCTTATTTTTCTCAACCAATTATGGTCTTCTAAGATGAGACTATGTCAATGGGCATTCTTGAAAGTTAGGAAAGTTCAGGTTCTGTGCTCAAGAGTGATGTGATTCCTTCCTTTCTGTCTTTAAGGGCTAAGCAGTTATTTGGATAACACAGGAAAAGTCCTCGATTATAATCAGTTTTCTCTCCATCAAAAAGTAAAATTTGTGAATCTGTCATCTGCGTTGAGTCAAAGATCATATGTGATTCACTCCTGAACAGGGGACAAAGAAAGGGGAAAAGCAGCATTCCTGTAGTAGGTACAGTTACCAAATTCCCTGCAAATTCTCCAACACTCTAATTTCTTTAAATTTGTTAGGAACAAGCTCTTCCTCTCTGCCTGTCTGTATCTTCAGGTTGTAAAGGCAAAAGAAGGATTGCACCTCTTTCTTTTCCGCAAACTCAGCTTCCTTTCAGTCCCTTCTGATGGAGGTCTTTGGGCAATACGATACATAAATATTTATTGCTTTGCCATAGAAAAGAGTTTATTTCACTTCCCAGGGGCATTGGCCCCATGAAACATTATGAGTTCCGAATATTTTACTGCACAGTTACTCCACTACAAGTTCCACCTCTCTTCATTATACAGCAGCTGAACATTACATTCCTCCTCAGGGATGCTGAAGTGTTCTCATGCTTTTCTAGGGCATGTTTTTCTGGAGTCACACAAAGCTATTTTTTTACTAACTATAGGATATAAACATCAGTGTGCCAACAGACTTCAAGGCCAAGTGTCTAAATTTGACCAAAGTGAGCAAACCATCTTCAGAATCTATTGCAATGAAGTTTGTACTTATGTAGAGCTCTTGTTTCACTGTGCAGTCAGCCAAGTCTTACACAGAGACGCTTTTGCTTCAAAAAACTGAGGGCTGCCTACTCACTCAAGAAGAACTTCCATATAGCTGTTGGAGTCTTTGAGACTGTTCTTCTGGGCAGGAGTCAGTGGTGCTACAGTCACCTTTGCCAGTCTGAGACAGTTTTACTGCAAGAAGGACAACGACTGCTCCAGTCCTTGCTGCAGACCTGCTCAGAACGCAAGGCTTTAAATAAACTCAGCAGGCCACTGTTTTCTGGCACGCCTCATAAATCTGCCTATATAAGTCTCGGTACATTCTGCCATCTATTACTCATGTCCATATTAGAGATAAAGTAATTATCTTTGAAATTCCACTGCTGCCAAAAAACCAGTACATCATAATGCAGAATAAATACTTCTTCATGTTACACCCCCTTTATTTTTGTATTTGACTCTTGCGTGGGACAAGGTGGGAAAAGGTTGACAACTTCTCATGCTTTTTGGGATGGCTCCTGCAAACTTTGTGAGCCCAGATGGAAAGGGAGGAAACTGATTTTGCAACACCTTGTGAAGTAATATCTTTAGCACAATAGTTTGGAATAATTCTTGCACCTTTGCTACACACCCTGGAGCAAACCTGTGCCAAATTAAAATCAATTAGCAGCATTTGTGGGCAAATTATAAAAATATCAGTTGCTTACACAAGCTTTAAGTAAGGCTTTGCATCTTTGATACAAAAAACTGCACTTCTCTAGAGACTTGGGATAACCTTTGCATGAAAGTTCTCATCTGGAAAATTTCTTACTTAATTTCAGGTTTCTGTCATTCCTTACAGTTTGAGGACACCTCACCTTTTCTCTGAGCCCAGTAGCCTGCAGACAGAGGCTGCAGATGGACATCAGGAAAGCAGGCAGTGCTGTTCAGGTACTGAAAAATTAATCGAATGACTTTTGGGATCCATTTTAGACGACTAGGCAAAGCTTCAGCCATATCCCTTGCTTGGGCCAGTGTGCTTTCTCTAATTAGAGAGGTAGGTTAAGTTATCTTCTCATTGCAGCAATTAACACTTGCAGTGACTGCCAGACAATTTTGTAATGATTCAGGAAGAGCATCCAACTTCAGAGAGTGTTCCTGTTCTTCTTTGTCAGAGATGAAAGTTCACATTGCAGCGAGGAACAAGCCACTCCAGAGTGCCATTAGACCATCCTTGCTCATAGTGCACATCATGCTGTATATTAATGTTCTTGCTATAAATAAAACATTCAGTTTATCCCATACATCTGATTTTCACATCTAAGTGAACAGCCTTGGGTTAGAGTTGGTCATGTAGACAAAAAGCATCACAGCAAAGGTAGACAATAGACTACTCCACTTAATTCAGTGCAAATTAATCTTTCCCGTAGCAGTTTGCTGCAGTGAAATTCACCCATTTGGCTGCCCTATAAACACTGAGACTGCATGTAGCAATGCTAATGAATAGTTTCAGGCACTTATTTACAGAACCTAACTGAAAGAAAAACCAAATAAAATGTCTGTACCCTTGCCATTTTTGTTGTATTTGAATGCCAGACAGCTTCCTGTCTCCTGCTGTCTCAGCAGTGATTCTGCATGTCAAGCAATAGAAGCAGAGGAGCATTGCTTCGTCATCATGGCATGCATGTTTGATAATACACTTGTGTTCCATGTTACTCTTCTTTTCAAGAGATTTTTAAGGGGAATCATTTCGATACATGTAACTGTTGTCCTGCTTCTTCATGGATTACATGCAACTGTTGTCCTGCTTCTTCATAGATTACCTTTTCTAGCTTTTGTCTTTACTCACTGTGTCAGAGCATACTTCACCTCACATGCTTCTCCTTCTAGGAGAGGTATGAACCATAATTAGGTGTATGTGGCAATAGCCTGCCCTTAAGATATGTTTACACATTAACTTTTCAAAAAAAACAAACATGTAGCATGATTTTATACCAGGAAAATAGGCTGCATCACTTTTTATTTTCATTTGTTTCAGTGTGACTTAACACTACCAGCAATCAGCCTGAATTAAATAAAGCTGAATAAATTTTAAACTTAGGTAAGTGTTTACATACATATTTGTATAGGTTTATCTGGAATGTTTAAAACTCTGCATCAAGGCTTCTGTTAATCCTGTACAATCCCAATGAACTCTGTAGACAAAAGTGAGAGAAGAATGTGGCCTGTGACACTGTATTGGCAAAAAAGAAAAGGATTGTTGGAAATAAATTCTGAATAAAAATCCAAATAAAAACTGAAACCGGTCATCTTTTGGTAGACACTGGTCTACAAATCCTTAACCCCCAAAGTGACAAGCAAGTAAAGACAGGATTGTAATGGAATCATAACCAAAGCTTCTGCAATCTGCCAAATAGATAACACTTAATAACATGAAGTGACAGCAATCTTGAAATTCTAATCATTTAAAGCCATCCACATTCAGAAACAGGTTGAAAAATAACAGCACAAATTAATATGATTCACGTAAAATCCTCCTGGTCTGTCCGGAAAGAGTATCCTGTTAAATCATTAAAAGCCCCCTGCTAAGAAGCAGTCAAGTGATACGCAGGGTCTAGCCACATTTTACAAATACATCCTCTACTTAGAATGGAGTTCAATGAACATGGTTAATTCACTATATATTCCTAAACAGCTAGACTGTGTCCCTAATGCAAACAGTGGAGGGCACATGGAAAAGCTGCAGTAGTCAAGCCAGACAAAAACAATATGGATGAAAGTTTTAGCAAGTGGGCTAGAAAGAGCATAGGTCTCAGCCCAGCTAGATTCCAAAGACAGTAGTAAGACACTTTAATTACATGATTGATGTGGGCTTCAAAAGCAGGTACCAAATCCACAATGACCCCAAGGTCACAAGCATTATCTGAAGGATAAAAGAAATACCACAAATGGAAACTACCACAGATGACACCTGAGACCTCTGTGCCAGTGAACTAATCAATAGCAACTCAGTTTTGTCTGTGTTAAGTTTAACAAAATTTGAAGTTACCCGTGATTAAATATCACAGAGGCAATTACACAAAACATCAAACTTCTTTGTAGGCTCTGAAGGGACTGAGAGGATATCCGAATATTGTCTGCATACAAATGACACAGCAAACAGGGCAGCTGAATACTGTTAAGTAAGAGAAGTATATAAATAGAAATCAAAATTGAAACCATAGGAGAATCACAGCCTTCCTAAAGAATGGATTCCCTCCAGCAGAAGTGAATTTTGTCAATACATATAAAACAGCGAAGACAAACTAGTCCAAGTTCCCAAATGGAATTAAAGAAAGGCCTGATAAATAGTCACTGGAAAGTCAACATCTAGTAAAATATATGAGCTGCTAAGTAATTTAAATATTTTATTCACCTTCATTAATACTTCTGGAAGCAAGAGCTCCCAGTGAAAGAAGTGGATGTATTCCACTTAAAAGGAAAAGCTTAATCTATGTAGATGTATCAGTGATGTGCTCGGCCTCACTCTGAAGACATCCAAAGAATTGTTGAATTGCAATAACGCACTAATATGGGAAGACAATCTCCGATCAATGATTTTGTCTCTTGAAAGGCAGGGCAGCAATGGCTTCCAGCATCTCATCTACCTCTGGAATTAGAAAAAGGCCAGGCACTGACAGAAAGTGGAGTTAGGTCACGGTTGAAGGAGTGAGAGTAACTTTTTGCACACATTCAGGCCAGATGGAAGCTCCACTTGACAGGGAAAACATCAGGACAAGAGTAAGAAGAAGAAGCAAAGGTCTGGAAGTGGGAAAAGTTCCAGACAAACTGTGGCAATGGCCAAAAAAATCTAGGCCATTTCCAAAATTTAACATGGGAATTAATAATGATTTATGGCTGTAAAACTGACATTAATTAAAGCAATTTTAGCAGTATCCTTATCAGTTTGATTTGATGCTATTACAGCTAGCTGGAAAGAGCATACAAATTACCCAGAGAAGGACTTTTAGCTCACCTATGGGGTTTTTTTCCTATCATGTTTGCATTTCTTGACCATGTTAGTGCAGGATCTGAGCCAAGAGCAGTTACAATGGAATACGGATAGAGGATGAAAACTTACTAAAACGTAGAGGGATTGCAAGCAAGGACTATAACAGAGTTCAACAGAAGGCAATATCAGGGATGACAGCTTAAAATGATCTCTGAAGTAAAAAAATTCAGAATATCAGGTACCTAAATAGAAACCTGTGTATAAAGGTTTACTGGGGATTTTATGTGTGGTTTTGTTTGGGTTTGGTTTTGGGTGGGTTTTTTGTTTGTTTGTTTTAGAGAGACCTAACTAATCCCAAATACCAAATACAGAGAAAATAAAATGCAAAGACAGTTGTTCCTAAAAATCAATTCTTGGTTTCTAATAAATCAGGACAGGGAGGAGGGATCAACCATGGACCATATGTTTCCTCTGCCACCTTGATTTAGTGGCAAGAAATGACCTTTGCTCTTGGGTTCAAAAGTCCAGGCCTTCTGTGAGCTTCCATAATGAGATGTCAGCTGTAAGGCAATAACGTAATGAAACTCAGGTGTGGATTTAGCAGGACAGCCAAGGGGGATGTGACCTCCTTCTCTCCCTGCCATTACCCCTCTCCCCTGCCCTACTTCATGCATTCTGCCTGCCCACCCCCATGCCAGCACTGGGAATGGTGTTGCCTGCCTCCGGGTCCATGTGGTCCTTCTGTGAGTCCAGCAAGGAGGCAAGAGTGGCCTAGACCCTGCAGGAGAAGATCCAGGGCTCAGTTCTCTATAGATCAGGTAGTACCTGCCCTTGGAATGGTGCTATCAGCCTCTGTTGTCCATGGGATTAGGTGCAGGAATGGGCTGTGAGAGCCTGGTGGGACTCAGAAATACTTCCCAGCTCCAGGCACGCATCGCAGCCATGTTACAAATACTGAGTGCAGAGGGTGAAGTTTTGCTTCCCATCTCCGCCTCCATGGCCCGATGCCCATAGGAAGGAAACTCCAGAAGGTGCATGGAAGAACTACAAGAGGGTTTGACTTGCTCAGGTCAGGCCCCAGGTCTGGAAAATTGGTGCTTGTGGAGATTCAGCCATGGTGGGCGAAAAGTTTTGTGTGTGATCCCATATGAGTAACATAAAAACCAAGTGAAAGAATTAGTAACTTGATCAAAAATTGTCTACATTTTGCATGTGAAATAGAATGTTTTGGACAGTAAAGACTCAGAGAAACCCACTCTGTGTCCTTAGGAACTCCTAAGCAGAACAAGATCCTAGTTATACTTCCTGACTGCAAAAAAATCCAAACCTGCATCATTTCTAGACCAGAGAACAACCTTAACTGCATGTGTACATGGTTTGAAATATATCCTTATTTTAACTATTGTGAGTAGTTACAATGATCACCACTGCTTCCTCTGTTTTTTTATAGAATTCTCCCTTTGTTTTCAGTTTTGTGTTTGGATTTTTTCTTCTTTGGTTTGTTTTGTAAGGTTTGGGTGTTTTTTTTCTGTGACATCATCAGAAATGCAACTGTAGTATTTGCATTTAAGTCCCTTCTTGAAGTTCCCTCCTGGCTATGTGGCATATGAAAACAGCTCTTAACTCTTTCTAAAAGCTTTGCCAGGTCACTAACTCTTTCATAACATTCTGGTCTTTCTATAAGGCATAAAATATAAAGCAGACATGAGTGTTTCACATTGTCTCCTCACCACCAGTATTATATGGACAAAATACATGGCCCCAGAATGACCTCATTAGTCCTTCTTGGTGTTGCCATGCTTTCTGGTTAAATATTATTTAGATGAGAAATCAGACATGCAAAAACTGGTATTCATAAACTGCTTCTAAATTTTTTACACACCACTTTCACATCTCTAATTTTGGAATTTTGAGACACTTAGGCTTCAGAAAGTTGAGAATTAGGCTGTCCTGGTTTGTAAATCTGGGAGAAATAATTTCTGCTTGTTTTCAGCAATATCTATGTGCTTATGCTGCTATCAATAGTTTACATGTGTATCTTTGATCCTATGGTCAGGACTGGTAAGCTGATTACTCTTCAGTGAAAGCAGTAGATTTGGAGAAGTTCTGATTTCTCTTCTTTCCCATGTTTTCATATTTTTGGGAAGAAATGCACGAAAGAGATGCCTTAAAAAGCTGTATTGCTTGAGCAAGAGTCATACAGGTGACCTCTGCCAGGTGTAGCTGCAGTGGTCTGAGACAGCAGCCCAGCTGCAGACAGCTTATTACTTGCAGCAAAGGACTCAAGAGCAAATATTTGCAGGTTCTCCACTGGCAGCAGTTCACAGTCCAACATGCACGAGGCAGGAGGCATTGAGCATTGACAACTCAGTGGCAGCCAGGGTTCCCATAAGCCCGAAAGTCAGTTTTCTGTATCAAAAAATGCCATGAAAGAAAGGACTTTTCTAGTTCAAATCCATCCTGACAGGACTGGTGTGCCGAAAAGAGACGCTCTACCTGTCTCTATCAGCATGGCCACAAGGTTGCAAGCTTTTTCACCCCTTCATTTTGTCCATTTTCACCAAAAAATTCTTGCCTACACTTCAGTGCAAGCTCCAGAGCTCTGTAGCATCTCTTTCTCTTTGGACACTGACATCAGACCTTGGCCATTATGTCTACATGCAGCAGTTACAGCAGATGCCATGGCAGTCGAGCCAGTACCAAGCCCCAGGCCAAACCCAGCTGTATGGGGCACCCATACGCATCATCTCTGCTGGAGAAAGCTTAACATTTCCCTTCCTTGCCTTGGAGCTCTTGCAGAACACACCTGTGTGTGCTGGTCCCTGCTTGCCTTCTCCATGTGGCCCACAGTGGGCAGGGAGCCGATGCCAAGCCTCCGTGCAGCCGTATCCTTCTCCCGGCCCTGCCAGGCACGGACACATGCTGCTGCTGCTATTTCTGTTGCTCAAGAGAGAGGCAAAAATAGCACATGGTACTTGTAATGCCAAGACTCCCGGGGCATTTTGGCCTGCCCGTGGCATGGCACTTTTTACGAAGCTATTTCCTGGGTCACCAGTTGACCTTGGAAAAGGAAAGCTGGCCTTGTCTAAGCGAACTGCCCCAAAATATTCCTGCCGTGAGGCAGGGCTGGTGGCCTGGTATGCACAGGGCAGACAAGCAGGGAGCTGTCTAGAATACCAGTGACACGTGCTGGCAGAAAATCACCACTGCATGCTTTTGCTAATTTGGCTGTGCCTCCTTGTGCTCATTTCTGAACTGGCTTAGATCTGCCTTGCCTGGTGATCCAGACGGTGATGGCTCTGATACCTGGATCATGGAGCCATGACTGGTAAGGGCTGCTGCAAGAGCTTCCAGGGGCTTTTCCTCCCAGCAGAACTTGCACCCTGACTTTTCAAAGCTGTCACTAATTTTTCATTACTGTAATACGTGTACTAGGCTGCTATTCTTCCTTCTAGTGACACAGGTAACTTTCACAGGTAGTATAGAGAAATTGTATCCTTCCTGGTAGTCAGGTTAGTTAATACACTCCATGGTAAAAGACTCTTGTGATTTTTCATTACAAATCTCTCACAGGTTCACTGTTTGCTGTAAAGGCTTTGATATCCAGCAAAAAGAAACACCCTCAAGCATTAGAAGTCTTTTTTTCTCTAAAACTCTCTTCTGCTACAGATGAGCTACAAGTATTAAAGAAGTTAACACATTTCCTTCTCTTGAACATGTACATCATAAATACAAATTATAATTTTAACCTCACTTGAAATATTCCTAGGAAATAACACATCCAAATGATGTAATTTCCCTACGGTGCTGGTTCTGTCTGGGTTAGAGTTAATTTTCTTCACCATGGCTGGTGTGGAGCTATGTTTTGGATTTGTGCTGAACACAGGGTTGATAACACAGACCTGTTTCTATTATTGCTGAGCAGGGCTTTCTGCTTTCTGTACTGCCACGCTGGACAGGAGACTGCAGCTAAATGGGAAGTTGAGAGGAGACACAGCTGGGACAGGTGACCCAAACTAACTAAAGGGATGTGTCCAGACCACGTGGCATCACTCAGTATATAAGTGGGGGGAAAAAGGGAGAAGCAGGGATGTTTGGAGTGATGGCACTTTGTCTTCCCAAGTTAACTGTTGCTTTGCTTACATGTGTGCCTTTAGTTTTCCCTATTAAATTGTTTTTGTTTCAAGCTACAAGTTTCCTGGCTTTTACTCTTCTGATTCTCTCCCTGATCTCATGGTGGGGGAACGAGTGAGCGGCTGCTGAGGCCTGGATGCTGGTTGGGGTTAAACCGCAACAACTATAATTAAAATTGAAGCTGCAAAATAAAGTACTAAAAAGTTGGAAAAAGACACAATCAAGGTTGGCTGTGCAATCATAGGTGGTCTCTAGTCAATATGAATTCTGGTACTATTTGAAAAAATGTTTGAAATTGCTGATCTTTCTTCTGACAGCAGGATCCCCTTCACCACAGAGCTCACAGATCAAAACAGAATTTACTTGAGAAACAGTGATTTTCTCATCTCATGGTCTTCAAGTCTAGTTCTGTAGGACTGAGGGGGGTCAGACTAAGAGAAGCAGGCTTTGAATTTTTGCTTGCTTGTTTTATACGTGATATTAATTACTCTGCCTGGGGATAGAACAATATTGCTTTCAAACATGTCAGTGCTATGGACCAGCAGGCTCCAATCTCAGCCATACTGACTTGTCTGCCCACAGACCGTAAGCTCTGTCTTGACAGCTGCATATCCACCCTTTAGGCAGCATTTTAAACCAAAAAAGCCCCTCAAATTCTAACCCCTGTGATCGCTGGCCAAAGCATATCACCTTTATTCCTTACTTTTCCACTACTGAATACAAGTATTGGTTATTTTCATTTAAAACATTTGTATGCACCTACCATCATAGTATTTGGATGCATGACAGTACCATTTCTCAGCTGGAAAAGAATCCAAACAGGACCAAAGAGAATATGATGGAGCAGCCAAGAAAAATTTCACCATCTTAAATTTCTTACTTTTGTAGATTTTTTTGTTAGGGTGAAGATCCTTTAAGTCAGGCTTGCTCGCAAAACGCATGATAGCCATACAAACTGTAAAGCCTGGCAAAAGTGCTTCCAAATTAAAGAGTTTAAAATCAAGAGGTGAGGAATATAGATCACACTCAGATCCTTAAAACATTTGCACTTCCAGAAGCTAACCTGGGCATACCCTAAAGCATAAATCTTTAATTTCTCTTTAGACACTAAGGACTACAGGTGATTATTAGAGAATAATGGTGTACTGAATGCATTCTGAATGTCTTGGATGCATTGCATCCACCAAGCCAATGTGAGAAGGAAATAAAGGCCTTGTCCTGCTTTCAGAATACCAAAGCCAGGTACATTTGTGTTGATAGTTTCAGGAGTATGAAAATTACTCCACAAATGACAGTTCTTAAAAAAAAAATCATATAATAATAATAATAATAACAGCAGTAATAATGAATGTCTGCGGCAGCTAACTTGGGACTCAACAGCAACATGTGCTTTTTTCTCAATATGAAACATTTGTACTTTCTGCACTCAGCTGGATATGCTTGTGCCACGAATTTGAGGCACTCAAGGCTCTGATTCCCATGACCTACTAAGAGTCGTGCAAAGCAGAGAACTTGTATAGCACAACAAATTCCTGTCTTCGTATTTCCCTCCTGACAGGCAGGGCCAGAGAGTTAGAGCTCTTGTGCTGCCTACAGGGCTTTTCATGCAGGAGTTATTCTCAAGAGGCTCTTTGCATAATGTTTAAGATACTTTTAGATAGAAGAGTGGCTAAAAAAAAAAAAAATCTTAACATAATTGATAATCAGGTTTGTTGCGTACCTTGCAAAATACTAAGACATCAAAGTATTTAAGCATTAAAGGCAGCAACAATTTTGTACATTAAATTTTCAGCAAGGCTATATGCCAGCACTGAAAAATAAATATTGTCAGAGTGACAATACAACTGTGACCATTGAATAAAAAAGATCAGGATGTTTCAGGTATTATTGGGCAAATGCAATGTAATAAGGATATCTTCATTTTGAAACACAATATGCAAGGATGGTGAGAAAATCTGCTCGTTACTCCAAATAAGAAAATCTTTCGTTTTTATAATTGATATCAACGTTACTTAGAACTTGAACTTCTTCCCTTGAGATTCCAATAGACACCAAGTCAGTTTCACATTAACCACATCAATTGGTTTCAGCCACAGCTTTATAATCAAACCCCAGAACTGGTGCTGATGTAACCAAGGTTGCTATTTCTATGAGTATGAAAAAGGATTCTCCTAGGTTTATATGCCAAAAAAGCAGGCAAGACTTTAATCAGTGATGCAAACAGTTTATGGCAAGCATCTGACAACAGACAATTCATAGAGGCAAGAGAGAAATTATACTAAAGAAAATCATACTAATTAACGGTCATAGCATATTAATAATCTAATTATCAAAGTAACATCGATAGCAAGAGAAAGCTTTGATACAAACACGGAGTACACCAGTGGATACTAAATAAACAACTATTATAGAAAGAGTGTGGCTGGATTTAGGCATTTTTTGGCTGCAATACTTACAAATTCTCAACAAATTATCTCATGTTGGCATGAAGCATGACCATATGGAGACAAATCTGTCAGAAGAAACTTTAAGTGATACATAATTATAATCCTAAAGATTCTGGGAGAAGGAGCTGCCAGTTTTGATCAGCTAGAACCACTTGGCCTACTGGTAATGAAGCAAAAGTCAGAAGCACAACCCTCAACTCATGCAAGACCATTCTTGAGAGTTTGGTTTTCCATCCTATACACAGACACAGCTGAGGGGGTCTGACATCAGTTGTAGTCAGAAATGCTCGTCTAGGAAATATCAGCAGGAAAACAGGCTTTTGTGGTTGGAGATTCTTAGAAAGCAACTCTGAGATCTGGGAAGAACAGTGTGGGACAAAGACATTAACATGTCTCTCAACAAGCTGAAGGGTTTTAATGGTTGCTACTTAGAAGCTCATTCAAGATGCTAGATGAACCCATAGCAAATTTCAGGTTTTGAGTACCATTTGTACACTGCTGACTGACCTGTAGGTCCTGGGCTGTTTTTTGTTGCCTATTTTCTGCCTGTATTGAGGCCAGCAGAGTGGATCTGAGTGCATCTCAGCTTCTCTGAACTTCCACAGAGTTTCACTCTGGGCTCCAATGAGCAGGAGCAGGGCAAAGCAGCTCAATGATAGGATCATCCATGTACAGCCTGCGAATGCAGACACGAGATCCACCCAGGAAAAAGGTGAATAAGCAACTCATTTCTTAGGTTGGACAAGGCCAGTTATGGAAGAGCAGAAAGAAATAAGGAGAGGCTGTGTAGCCAGGTGTCAGTGGTTTAGTTACATATGTTGGATTGACACACTCCAAAGCTGTCCTTGATTTGGGTGAAGTCCAGCCCACTCTTTCCTTGCCCTCCCCAATGTGCAGCTTCTTAGTACAGATACCGTATGAGAGTAGAGCCTTGTGAAGTAGTTCCAAACCTAGGACTTCCTCTTTCCAAACCTCAGCCACATGAGCAATTTGAGTTTGCTTTAGCCTGGCCATGGCTAGGTAGCACTTACAGCTTATAACACGAAGGCTTTTCAAAAGAGATTCTGGACTGATTGTTCTTTCTTTTACTACCATGATAGATCAAAAATCTAGATAAAATAGTGCAGGTCCTCTATGCATCCCCATGCCTCCATTTCCTCAGTTTCTGGAGGACCCTTTAGGCTGAGGCACAAATTTTCCAGGTTCTTTCCTTTCTTCTCTCCCTCTTACATGCGCGTCTCTGCCAGTCTCTGGAATCTGCTCTCTTTTGGGAAACCAACCTATTATTTCTGCTTCAGCTCTCTAAAATGGCTTCTTAGGCTTTGGTGGCTGCCAGCCTCTTTTTGTATTGGTAGGTCGATTTCTCATCAGCTTTCGCTCTCTGGAAACCGATCCACAAACAAGGAGCAAACTCCTCTAAGTTAGTTTTAAGTGCCAACACTTTTTTTATGGTAGTGTTTCACACAAAATGGGCATCTTTGAGGAAGATGGTGAGAAATCATAAGAGAGCAGGAAAGAGACAAAAACCTACAGAAAATAATGCTGCTTTCCACTTATTGCATCGTATTTATTTACAGTTTATATTCTTACATTGGTATTATGGAGGAGAACAGACCTATGTGTTGTGATTAACAGCACATTTAGCTGAAGATTTGGCAGCATCCCCATTGTGAGGGCATAAGCATGCTGATGTCACCCTGCCACAGCCTGGGGCTCCTTTAGAGCTCCTGGGGCCGGACAGGCTCTGTCAGAGCACACAGGACTACCAGCAGCAGGCTGTGACACCCTTGGTGCGAGGGGATTGATGTAATGAGTAACTTCTGGTGGCAGAATGGACATGGCTCTGAGCAGCCAGTGAAGATGTGGATTCAGAGAAGTGCTTGTGGAAAGAGGGCAGAGGACACTCAGGAGGGAGACTGCATTAATCAGTATTTCTGTTTGCACTGAGGAAGATCCAGGCTGGAAAGCCTCTGCACTGCCTTCTTTGAGGCTGCTTATGCCTATTAATTACTAATTACTCACACGAATGAAGAGAAGGAAGATATGCTTCCAAGTATGATTGGAAAATCAGTGCTTGGGAGCTAACTCAATGGACCTGCAATGACATCCCAGACTTCTTCGTATAAAATTGGATACCTCTTGACATGTTTTTATGGTGTGCTTCTGAAGAATCTATGGGAGCTAAAATGAAATAAAATATTAACCTTATTGAGAAAAAAATATTAGGCTGAAACAATCATATGAAAGATATCTACAAACTATCCACAGACTTTGGTCACTGGCACCTGGTGTCCAGCCAGGGACAACCCACCACACTGTCCTAGCTGCATTTCTAAAGCAACAAAAAAAAAAGCATACACATTGAGTTTAGCTTCTAAATTTCTTTTGTAATGTTTGGAATATTAAGTGAAAGATTTTGATGTTCAGTCTTTGCAGCAGAAGTCATTGACAGGAAAAAAGAAAGCAACCCTACAATGAAATTTGCTGTTTGGCAGGTACCAAGCACTCTCAGCTTTCAGTCCCTGTGCAGCTGAGTGGAGAGAAGGGCACAGCCTTCCTCAGGCTGGTAGTGCCTGGTGCAATTCTGGCCAGAGACAGGGAGCAGAGTGACACCTTGCTCATCATGTCGCTTGATCTGGTGCCCATGTAGAGAGGACAACACCAGAAGTGGTGAGATACTTGCTTTTAGTACTTGGCTATGAACCACACTTTAGTTGTTGAGATATTTTTGTCACCCTTTTTTCCCTTCTGCTGCTTTTTGTTATGTTAAAGCTCTTAGATCATAGCTCTGAGACACAAACAATCAGTTATGGTATATCTTTACAATGTCTAATACAATGATATTCTGGATATAGCCTAATATTTCATTTACTACAGTATAAATTATACTACTCTAACAAATTTTGGGACTATAAAGGAACATCCATTACTTCTGTGTTATCTCCGTCAAAATTCTTGTGCTGCATTAAACCACATTTCTCATCCCTCTTATTTAAAGTAATTTACAACAAATGTGATGCGAAACTTCAGAGAAATCCCAAGCAATGCATTTTATATTGTCTGACAGCGAAAAAACCTGCATTAATTTGAACATCTGAATAACATAATCTGCTTCTAGTGCATATAAAGCTCAAATAAATGCTCCTCTTTGTAGTAAAAAAACCCAAAGTGGCTAGGTCTTCTTATTTGCCATGAAGGAGAGTCTACTGACCTAAAGCCTTCGGTCTCAGTGTATCCGTGCTGACCATTTGCCCTTCCTCTGGAAGCAGTTGAGCTGCAAAGGGACAAGCAAAGGGACAAGCTGTCAGTGTCTCAGTGCCCTCTGCACCTGCATAGCTCCCAGCATGGACTTTGAGGTGAGACAAGTGTGACCAGTCAATGGGAACATTCTCCCACCTCAGCAAAAGTCTTGCAGCCATGGACTGCCTCTCTGTCCCTCTACTAGATGTGTTGACCATGTGCACATTGTTTGAAGAATTCAAGCTCACCCTCTGCCCATTCAATTATTAAGGGAAATGAGAACATCCTCTGTGTGGATCATATTTTTCCTTTTTATAGCACTTATAAATAGACACAGTGGGGTAATCCTGACAAAGCTAGGTATCACCAGTGCAGGAAGAACAAATAATGAGAGCTATGGAAGAGTGTTTGTTCCTGTGCTTCGATGGAGTAGATGAAGTGTGGGCCTCTTGTAAAATACGCTCGTGTACTTGGATTCTTTTCATCCTGCACTCACTTCTCTGCAATCTGCTTACCATGACAAAAGTCACCAGAGATACAAAGTGCTGTGATAATGAGAGAGCTGTAGGTAACTTCCAATCAGTCCCCTGTGGCACATTTGGAGTTTACTAGCCATAGGATATAGTGGTTTCTCCATGCAATTGCTGCTGACTCCACACTTCTCCTTCAGAAAATATATGCAACCATTGAAAAATAAAATTCAGGTTTACCTTAGAAGAGTGCTGAGCACATCCCTCTTTGTGTGCCTCGTGTTTATCCATCTTGCAATCTTGGGAAATCAGAGTATTGGCTTTTGTTAAAATAATCTCACTGCTGGAAGCAACCATCGTTTGGCTATTGGAAATTTTATGTAATTAGTAATTTATGGCTCCTAATTTTCTCAGACACCTTTTGCAAGTGAAGCTGCAAATAATATCATGCCAAATATTAAACCTCTGGATGCAGCATATGCAGCCTTCACAGACCAAAACCATACCTCTTTAGGAGTTTCACTCCCATAACAAATGTTTCTTAAGAATGATTTCTCTGTATGTAAAGTACTGCATAAATTATAACATAGTAAATTTAATAATTAATGATGTTTTTTAATTGTATGGTTTTATCACCATTACATTTTTATCCATTAGTGAATGTATTACTGTAGTAATAGTTTTATTCCTCCTAAGACACACACTTGAAATTACTTCATGGAGTAAAGTTCTAAAAGCTATGTTACATGTTTCTTTTTTTCAGCTGTTGTTTGCAAGCTGCCCAGGTTACCTCTGGTAATGCTCTATGCAAGATAGAGAGACGTGAAACCCTTTCAGCCATCTCGTGACATTACCCTTAAATTATCGTTCCTGTTTTCAAGAGGAAGAGGAACGTGTTTAACATTTCCTTTCATTTTGTTCTGCTTTTAAGTATCCCTAACACCGTGCCAGAATTAAAGTCAAAAGTTAACACCATACTAATGGGGTTAATGTGTGGTCAAAGTCTGCATTTTTTTCTGCCAGAAAAGCATTTGACATTATTCTTGTTGAATAAAGACAGTCAGCAGTGATACGTTACAAGCCTGCAGCTCTGAAAAGGAAAACCAGGCTGTTTGCACACACTGGTTGCTGTATTTCTTTGTTCCAGGCAGGGCAGGCTGTGCCAAGAGGTGGTTTTATTCGTACTTCCAAGTGCCATGCTGCTGCTTTGCAGTGCAAGAAGCACTTCAGAGGCACAAGGGCCTCAGGTATAAATACAATGATGTGACTGTTTATTCTCAGTGTTGATCCACTGTAGCTCTATTCCAGCTTCATCCCAGCTGATTTCCATGGTGTTATATTGCCCTCAGCCTGGAAACAGTGTGGTGATGGATCAGGAATTCTTTTCCCCAGTTTGCAGTGCACAACAGTGAATTTTCTAGGTAGTCTGTTCGGAGACCTCTGCATTCCCTTATGCTGTAAGACAGATGAGGATGAACAGGAGCCAAAATGAAAGGCAAAACCTAGAGAGAAGCCATCTGCCCTCTTTTCACCTCCTCATGGAAGTCTACCGATAGTGATACTGTGAGCTCTGGACCTGGCTGGAAAGGGTCAGCTGAGTTTAAGAAGGAAATATTTTGCCTGGTTCCCCATTAGAACTCAGTAGAAAAGGGAGACAACAGTGATGATGTTCCTTAGTCTGCTTTCTCTCCTGGCTTCTGCCCAGAGGGAGAGCTGGGAGAGATGAAGGTGCAGTGATGGCACTGGAATCAAGGGGAGGGTGGATGTCTGTGGCCTCAAGGACATGAGGGTGGGGAGTCAGGGTATCTGTACAGCTGCTAGGAAATTCCCATGGCTCCAGGAGGTCCTACAGCCAAACGCTTTCAATTATGTTTGCCTTTCAAGGACTGGCAAGTCTCACCTACTGTACTGACACCTGCTCTCTTTTCAGCATGAGATTCACAAGTCCTGGAGTCAGACTCTTTCAGCTCTGTGCCAAGTTGTTTTAGAGAAAACATCATCCACAGGCCATATTAGCTGAACACAGAATGGGTTTTGAGAAGGTAATGTGTGTGCTTCTCAGATCTTCATCTTGCCCTTAAAGCAGAATTGATTTGTTAATTAAATCAGACATACACAGGTTCTTCCCATGGAAGGCTTTGCTGTAGAAGTGTGGATTTGGAGCAGAAGGGAGCACCAGGCCACCTCCTTGACCAACCCTGTCCTGCAGATCCCAGCAAGGTGGGCCAGGCTTGGCTGGGGATGGTGACCAGGGTCAGCCAGAGCCCAGCCACCCGTAGGCACCCTGGGGCTCAGCCAGGAAAGAATCCCCTGGGATGGGATGGGATGGGATAGGATGAGATGGGATGGGATTAGGGCAGTGCTGGCTCAGTGGGGCCCAGGGCCAGGCAGGGCCAGGGCTGCAGCATCCAGTCTGCATATCAAAGAAGTTCTCATTACTAAATGAAACAGAATGTTTTGGTTAATCCAGTAGAGAAGGGGTACTTAATTAATTTCTACCGAGGTCTGCTGGGAAATTCTTCTAAGGTCTGTTAATTCTTACTGAGATTTGATCAGCAGGAAGCAAGGCACTGGTTCTGCTCTGCCTTCACAATTCGCAGCTACTTTCTGAGAGAGCAGGGTAATGGAAGGAACTCCCGGGCTGCCTGCAGATAAGGTGAGGTTTGGGTAAAATGTGCTCATGAGCTGGGTGAGAAGCTGCTATTTGAGTACCAGCACAGCACTATGTCTTCAGAGGTGTAAATGAAAGTTACAGGTGAGAGCACAAATAAAAATGAATGGTTTGTTCCACATTATAATTTTTTTCAGCAGAAAAGTCTGCTTAGCAGGTTCCTGATCTCTCCCTTGTCTCATGTCCATCAAGGCAATGACCACCACAATTTCCCAGCCCTTCCGCCAAGCTGCTGCAGCTCTTTGTGGAGACACTCCTTGAACCCAGTCAGTGAAATCATTCATTTTTTAAAACAAATTAGGAAAAGAAAAAGGAACTATTTCAAGTGTAGTCACATATGGAGCACACTGAGCACTTACAGAACCGTGGTTCAGGGGAAGTAGAACAGGGCAAACAGTTGTAAAACCCTTCTATGAGTCTCACTCAGAGCAATCTGGCACAGAACCACCCAAATGACTACAACTCCCAACAGAAATTCCTCCAGATCATTGTATCACCATGGGTGCCACATGCTTTCCGTTATAAAACCCAATATCATGTTGTTTTTCAAAATCACTGGGCTTCCTCCAAGCAGACAAGAACTGCAGATGCTGGAAGGATGAATCTGCTGAAAATGATTCATCTACAATAAGTAAGGTGTTTCCAAACACAAGGGCATAAGGGATGCTTTGTTTTAACCCTATGAAACTGTTCTAGCAGCCCTTTATTTGGGGAAGGTTTCAAATTCAAAATTCCCCTATCTTAGAGAATCCTGATTCACACCCCACACAGGTACCAGGGGCCAAGGAATTGAGGCACATACAGAGACAGCCCTATCAAGGTTACATGGGCAGCATTAATTCTGGTATTTCCTAGCTTTTGCATGTTTGCCTGAACGAGCATGATCTACTGCCCTGTGGGCTGCTGGAGGGAACCAGATCTCAGTCTCCCAGTCTTTTTGTCTTCACATAACTTCATTAGCTCTGCATGCCTGTTATAGAAATGTCTAAATCAAAGTTGTTCATGTGAAGAGAAAGCAGCTGTTGCAACTGAAAGCAAACTTTCTCTGATCACACACAAGGTTATCTACATGTAAGTTAAGCACAAGAACTGCAGTTATCAATGTACCTAGTGACAACTCATTACACTGTCCAGTTGGTTTGGTTTCTTTTTTACAAGAGCCAGCCAGGAGCTAAATTAATCCAGCTAACATTGCTTGTACTTTTAATCTAATACAAAAGCTGAATTTCAGACTTTTAAAAGTGAAAGGCAAGCATCTATCCATCAGTGGTACTACCTAACTGCCCATACTGGGTAACTGGAAATAATAGCAGACAATACATTTACTTTCTAAGGCTGAACAATCAGGAACCATTACAGGAATATGGAAGACATAAGTAAAGCAATTAAGATAAGTGGAATGTCTTTCATTACTTGTATCAAACAAGTGAACTGCTCAGACAGATGGGCCAAGTTGGTGAACTTGCTCAAAATAAATGACCAATGCAACTTTCCATGTGTGCTTACTGAAACTCAGACACTGCTAGCTGGGCTGGCTCCTTGTCAGCCTGCTCCTGTGGCACCCAGCTTCTGTTTACATAAGAACATTACTTGTTTTGAGCGAAATGAAAGTTAAACTGACAGTCACAAATGTAAAGTAAATGACTAAATTTTGTTTGTAGAGAAAGCTGAGCACTTATTTGCAAACTCATAAGGAAAAAGTGGCTTCTGTTCAGTAGGACTGCTCCAATGTGGGTAGTTACTCATTTGCTGAAGTGTTCACAAGATCAGATCACAACATCCAGAAACTCAGCTGCTACACCCAAACATTTTTCCCACAGCACCCAGTTCTTAGTCACCGCTCTCCAGGGAGAGCAGACGGTATAGAGCAGAAGTCATTGTGGTCAGTGTGTGGCTTATTTAGTGAAAGAACTTATCTTGCTCATTTTCCATGATTCATATTTCAAGACTGCAATATTAATTTCTGTCAGACTAGATTTATATTAAATCAAGAGCTGCAGGAAGGCTTGTCGTTTGTTCTAAAGCCTAGTGTGAGAACACCGACTTCACATATATACAGGGTAACACTTAATTTGGGATCAATAGTTTTAAGTTTATCAATGATCAGTATTTTCAAAAGGTACAAATGATTTGAGGTATCTCTATCACAGAGATTCCTTCAGGCAGTGTGATATTCAGAAAGCAGGTCCTCTACCCTTCTGAAAACCAGTGGCTCCCTGAGACATGTCAGAAGGGTCTTCTGAGACCCCGTGCCACTTTGGAATATCTTTGCCAGTTATTTTAGTTATCCTGCGAAGAAAATGACCTATCTAACCTGCTGCTGTTTGCTACCACCCCTATGGAGCCAGCAGTGCTTTTGGAGGTGGGCAAATAATGACATTATTCCCTGTCATAATGTTTATTTAGCCAGTAGTTAACCGACTGGTAGTGGGCAGTCTTAAGACCAATGTTCATTCAATTCATGAGCCTGAAGGAGAAGTAGAAGGTAGCTCTGGAATACTTGCACACCCATTCCCAGCAGATTCCAGCAGAGAGAGCAGCCTTTCTGCC
Organism: Eulacestoma nigropectus; assembly: GCA_013397775.1. Classification (NCBI taxonomy): domain Eukaryota; kingdom Metazoa; phylum Chordata; class Aves; order Passeriformes; genus Eulacestoma; species Eulacestoma nigropectus. The sequence goes on along the minus strand of VZTE01003316.1, from coordinate 931,121 downwards.
TGCTGACTGCTGGCCAGGGAACCTCCCTGACCCCCAGGGCTCCTGGTAAGAACTGAGGGGAGAAGTAGTTCCAGCAGCTTACAGGAGCCACTGGCTCTGCAAAAGGCAGTGAGATGCCTTCATTAAACAATGCAGAATTTACGCTACAAAACATACCAGGAGAGCTGTGGGAAAAAACCAGTAACATTTTTTAAATACCTCGGTCAATTCACTCAAAAAATACACATTGGCAGGAGGAGGGGAAGTAGTTTAATAATTTTAATGGCCAATACTTAAGAAAAGATTAAAGGTCTAATACATTAAGAAGGAAACTCTGCTGATGGTAATCAGTTTTGCTGCTTTTATGCATCATTTTGTTCCGTGTTTGTGTATGAAATGAAGGTAGGGAGGTGGGGTGGGGGAAATTTGAAGATTTAGGGAGATTACTGCTTTCATGAGAGTGTTTTATTGCACTTCGGCAGTTCTGGATTTAACCAGAAAATCCAATTGTGGAAAAGGGATGAAACAATCTGTTTTTCCTCTAATCAATCACAAGGTTGCAGGACACATTAAAATAAATTTGTGACTGCCATTCTTCTTCCTTCCCACTGCTGTCATAGCAAATGATGATCCAAAAGCTGGCTGACACTTCCCATATCAGCCCTGATGCCTGCTGCTCTCCTCCTTTTACCAATTCTTATGATTGCAAACAAATAACTTCAGAGCTCTTGTGAGAACATGGAGAAAAGCCTTTTGGCAGATGAAGAATTTTAATACTAATAAAAATTTAACCCAAAAATATCAGCAAAATTACAATCAGTCGCATGAAGCAGTATGAACAGAGTAACAAATATGGTGAAGTATTCCTCCTAGCCTTTGCCAACAGCTGCCTGTTATTCCTAAGCTAGTTGTTACCTCAGATAAAGCAACCAGCAATGAAAATCAAAAGCAATGTGCTCAGATCAACAGGGATTGCAGAATCATTCCCTGCCATTGCAAAAAACAGCGGCACAAGCCACCATGCTCCTGTGCAAAGGCTCAAATCCAAGGTAAGTAACATTCAGTGTCCCAATTCAGGACACCAGAAATGTGCATCATGTGTAGACCACTGGCAGACTGCTTGTGATACTGCTTGCCATGGAAATACCAGTGCTGAGGTACAGCTCATCATCCTGTACACAGGAATCTAGATTGGAATCATCTAGGCTATAAGGGAGTGTTACAGGCACTACAGCCAATCCTTGCTGAAGAAGCTTTCTTTTCTGCTGAGCCCAGGTATAGAATAGACAATTGGTTTTTAGGAAGTTAAATTTATATTAATTCCATCCAACATTGACTTTTAGGAGAAGCAGTTATTTAGTTACTACTGCATCAGTGATCCAAAATGAGACCTTTGCAAGTATGGAAGATTACAGACTCAATTTTATTTGATTGAGGTAATTAACACCATCTTTGGACAGCAATTTAGAGTATCTTTCTAATTACTATGAACAGTTTCCCCCTGTCCACCAGAGAGAGATCTCTGAACCTGTTCACAAGAGGAAGGTCCTCCCACACTTTTTTTTTTTTTTTTTTCTGGGAACTATTCCTTGATTCTGTCAAAGTTTGTGGACTTGAACTCACTGCAGCATCAGAGCCCAGTTGCAACATCTGCACCTGGGCTGGACAGCTGTGACATGAACGAAACTAAATCGTTTGGAGGATTCCAGTAATAAAGAAACCCATCTAGGCACATATACAGCACCCATAGTCAAAGGCTCCATTCTATGGCCTGACAAGAAGTCATTAGGATTTGTGAGGCCTCATATTCATGCCTGTGAGCATTGATATTAGATGGTACCGAGCAATTATGTTTTTGCTAACATAATTAGATAACAATTAATTGGGAGAGTAAAACCATTGGTAGATATGGAAAAAAGCGCTATGTTAGAGTCTGTGTGGTATTTGCTTTGTGCCGTGTTTTCTAGAGCCTTCTCATTTATCTTTTCTCCAGTGCCTTTTACGAGCCCAATATAAAAGTGGTGTACAAAGGTTAAATATATGGAGTCTCTCATGCTTCAATGAAAATGTTCAGGTGTAACACTGAAAAAAGTCGCTGAAGAAAAATCTTTGCTTTCCAGCATGGAAATAAAATGCTGTATAAGAAGATAGTTAAGCAAAATACTATGGCCTTTTGCTCCTCAAAAACAAAAGCAGCAGTGGTCAGGAAGGTTTTGCTGAGTAACATTTTAGTGAAGGAGAGGAAGGGAAACAGAAAAAGAAGCAGCAGACCATACAGAGACAGCTTAAAGAAGCACTGGAAATGTGGCCTTGAGAGAAGGCCTCTTCAGACAAAATTCTGGGCTGAGAGATGAGTAGCAGAGGGCTGAGAACATAAAAAAAAATCACCTGTTCAAATTCTTCCATGTGCAAATGAATGGCTGTGATACAGGTTTTGTGTAAAATACACACACACACACACACAAAATTATCAGCAAAGATAACAACTCTGAGGATCATTTCTAGTTCTAATTAAGTCACATCCTTGAAAATTAAATAAGTTTTCAGGCAAAAGGGGTAAGACCAAACTGTTATCATAAATATGGCTTTATATGGGACACAATTTTTCTACTGTTCATTCACTACAATCTTATGCTTGCTTGTATCTTTAATAAAAATAATAAAGATACCCCAAGTTTTGATCATATGGATATCTGGTGAATATATGTTACTTCTAAAGTGCTGACCACATAAATATTTACCATACATATTTTTTCTGTGCAAGAACTGCATTTAACTTCATCAATTCAATTTCATTTAAAAAAGACTAAGCCAGCACATTGAGCTGATTTCTGGCACAATGGTAAGATTTTTTTTTTCTTTACTGTCATTTTAATTCATTATATTACTGTGCTATTTTTAAAAGGTCCCATTTATATTGTACATTGCAGTTCCATAGATTAACAGTTGGAAACTAAAGGTTAATTTACAGGAAATGCAAGGAAGGTAGCAAAGCGTAGTGATACAAGTTATCTTTAGAGTTATTTTGGATAATATACCACAAGATCTTTACCATGGCATATTCTGTGCAGTTTTGATTTTACACTTTTAAAGGCAGGGGCTAACTGTTCTTGATACTTCTGTGAAATAACATAAGTATACTGTGTCTTATGCTAAGTTACAGCTTCATTCTATTTTATCAAATACATCGCATGGTAAATTCTGCTTACAATTTAAAAGGGGGAAATGAATTGCTCTAAAATACCAATAATAAAGCTCAGAGTAGAACATTACAATATTTCAGTTACAATTACAAAAGCGAACCTGGTGCAGGTGAACAGCAGCTGGAATTTATCACCACCTGATGGCTGTTCAGTGGACCATGTGAAGGGAATTAACTTGTCTGTCCAGTCTGGAGCTGAAAACTCTCTGTATTCCAAAACTTGCCACCAAACCTGGCACATTCATTGGCAGAGATCAAGGGTTAGGTGGGTGTTGGGGACACAAGTATTGCTGTGCTTTTAACTGCTGACAGACTAAGTGATTTGTCAGAGAAGATGGCAAAAGCATCCAGAAGTTTTTAAAAAGCCCAGAAAACAAACAAACAAATAAACAAACAAATAAATAAACCACAAGCAGACAGTTACAGCATTTGCACAAATTTTCCCAATTCTTTTTTACTTGGAGTCATGGGCCTGGGCACTGAAAAAAAAAAAAATCTGTCTCTAAAAGAATTATATTCACACAAGCATAGGTTATGGTCTTGGGGCAGAAATTAATGGGTGAGATTCTCTGGCCTCTGTGATACAAGAGGTTAGACAAAGCGATCACGATGGTCCCTCTGGCCTTTTAAATCTAGGAATCTGTGATCAGTAGATGGAAATCAAACTGTTTGCAAAATCAGGCAATGTCTCCTTTTGTTTGGTCCACACAGTGGCATCTGCGTCTGATATTTTATGCTGTAAAATAATACAGAGGTGAATACGCTACTCTGCATGTGTGTGGGCATTATCCATTCCCACAGAAAGCTTTTTGCATCACAGACTCTATCACACGACCTGTTTTAGGTCCCCTTCTGCTGTCAGTATGGCAGATAGCACTTTATCACTTGAGTAATGAAACTGCGAGAGGAAACAAAATAGATCCGTCACTGCTCTGTGGATTTTAGGCTTGCACTTGAGGAGTACATGAACAAAGGCAAGGTTATTCTCTCTCTCTCCCTCTTCTTATTCTCTCTTCTCTCACTCTGATGTATGATCAGGCTCCTTGCATCACCAAAATAAACGAGAAGCAATTTCCCCACCAGGATTAGGAAAGGCTGGATGGTGCTCTGATCACCCTGGTCTTGTGGATGTTGTCCCAGCCCACGGCACAGGCGTGGGGATTAGATGATCTTTAAGGCCCTTCCAACCCAGGCCATTCTATGGTTCTATGATTCTGTGACTATACATGCGTACAGAACTACCAATTTTCCAACCATTGTCAAAAAAAATTAAGTTTACCAGTCCTCCTGACTGTTCTGGTGGTCATGATGGAGTGGCATCAAAAACTGACAGATTTAGTTTGGAGAGGCTGGATTTTCTTTTACTAAGGCTTTGATTTTTTTCAAATGAGAAAAATTTCATTAAAAAAAAGAAGCCATAATACTGTCAGTTGGATAGAAGATAGCACTGCAAACACAAATTGATAGGCTGCCTATCCAAGTGAAGCATACAATTAGTTCTGAATACCTTTCTTTCAAAATTACACTGATAATTGGCAATCTTATTCACCTGAGTTTGCATTTGGCTAAATGACAGAGAATTCTATTAACTGATGCATTTTTCAAAGTTCATTTGCAAATAGCAGGATTTACTGTTTGTGAGAGGCCAGTTTTCTTTCTATTAAAAAAAGAGAAAATTATTAAAACAGTTCTTAAGGCATGATTCCCATTCCTAGCACACGGTGTTTATCACAAGATCTAGGATTGTGGAATAGGCTTAAGAGTCGCTACTTGAGCTATGTGAACAGCAGTATCTCCCTGTATTTTCTTAACCACCTTTTTTTCTCTTAGTTCCTGCTTATTTCTTTTCTTTGTCCCTATGTGCTGGCACCACTCTGCATCTGGTCATGTTGGGAAGCAACTTTAAGAACTGACAGGGCTTAAAAACTCAACCTGAAATGAACAAACAATAAAACGCAAACAGTAGAAGGAAAAAAAAAAGAAAGCTCTTTTCAAAACTTATTTTCCAGGATCAGGGCGCTTGTGGGGCAATGGATAGAGCCATTCTGGCAGAGCAGAGGAAGGTGACACATGGGGCAGGACTCCTGTGATCTGCTCCACTCATCACCTCTGCCTGGAAAGAAGGTGTCTGGACTACCTTCAGGCTTAGTGAGCGACTTATGTTAGGAGATAATTTCAGCCTCTCTAGTTTTGCATGACAGGTATTTACCCTCTCTTCACTTGGGTAAGTGGGCCATTTTCTGCTCACCCTCGCTATCTCATGACAGTTTGCCACAAGTAGGTTCAGAATTTGATGGTAAAGTTATTCTTTGTAATGTACTTTATCGCCACCAACAAAAACCTCAGAAAGTAGGGAAGATCTGCACTGTGTACTAGATGCTACCTGCGGTGAAGTAAAGAATAAACCCCCAGTACAAGACAGAACTGGCTATTAACTCTCCAAGCTCTTCTCCATGTCTTCTGTTAGTCTGAAAGGGAACAGGATAACGGAAAGTTTTGGGTCTGGCAAAATAACATCTCTGAGGAACAGTTTTTCATATCAGAAGCTTGGCTTCTGTTTCCCCTCTTAGAACACATGGCCATATGATGACCTAAGCCAGGTACTTCCCATGAAGGTGTGTGGGGGGGAAGTTTTAAAGCCTATTTTAATCCTTCCCCTTGGTGACATCTCATTGTTTTAGACTTGTAGTGATAAATGTGATAATGAGTAATGACATCTATTCATGGAACGTGTGAAAGCAGGTCTGAAATGTCAGGATTTAGCGTGAGGAAAATGTGTCTCCAGCAAGGTCAGCTGCATTGACTTACTTCAGCCCATCCCTCATTAAAACACAGCCTGGATTTCTCGTAAGTCTGGGCAGAGCACATTCTCCGTCTCTCTGTCTCCTTCCCCCTGTGCCTGCAGTTTTTTTAGATGGTGCTCAAAGGCCAAATTATGGGAATTTTCAAACTCACTGTTCCTCATTAAAATGCTAATTCTGCCTGTGATTCCTATTGTTTAATCCCTTGAGTGCTCTAGGACACGCAAGACAGAGTACACATTCTGTGAAAGAGCGCTCACCCCGTGTGTTTCCCCGTCCCACTGCCAACAGCCGGCCAGGACAAATGGTGTGGCTTGGCGAGGGGACAAGAGGCTTCAGCAAGGTGCAGCAAACGAGCTGAACCCACTTGTCACACTGACTGTGCTTCTTGTGTTACATGGATGCACCTCTTCTCCTCCATGCTGACTTGCAGTGCCCATCACCAGAGCGCCCAAGTGCTTTCTGACAGCGCAGCAACCACAGCAGCCAACATCTGGCACATCCTTCTCCTCTCACCCTGCCCCCAGGAAGAGAGCCTGTGTAGAGAGAAACCTTTGGTAAAGAGAATTCTTTTTTATGAGAGCAAGATGGGAAAGCAGGATTGCTTCTAAAGCCTTTATTAGTGTATATGTTGTTGTAAATTTATATGGGGCGGGGCAGTGGTCAAAAAATGTACTTGGAGAAAAAGGTTATGAAGGGATACGATGGTTCACAGCCTCTGGGGCATTTGATTCTACAGGGTTGGTGGACTCTTGTGGAAAGCCTTGATCTGAAAACTGCTGTGCCATAGACTTAAAAAAGGTGCCAACCACAGCCCTGGTATATTGGAGTAAGACCAAGATTTTGAATCTGACACCCAAAATATTACCAGGCATCAGCACCAACAGCAACAAGCTGACCCTGTGTGGGTAACTACTGTTAGATGACATAATTGTGCTTCGCCATTGGTTTTGGTTTAACTTTTGTAGACCTTAAGGCAGGTGATATTAGACACTGACCTTTGCTTCCAAAGGAAAAGGAAGATTTTACATTTTCACCTAGAAAATGGGATCTTTCCGCTTACCATGACCCGGGAAAGGACTTCATTTGCCACCTATGCATGTGCCTGGCAGGAAGAAAGATGCCTGCATTGCACGAAGAGGAAAGGAATCACAGATAATGAATTAAAATCTCCACGACTGAACTACTTTCTGCAAGACTGTGTATTCTCATTTTCATTCTGATACCTACCACTGCAGAAGACATCTTTGTTCTACCGTATAATATTTTGCCAAAATAGGACTAGTGTTGTTTACAACCGTAATCTAAGGATACAAGAGAGGAAAGGGAGAGGATGTAACATTTATTAAGTCATGTTCTGGGAATTATGCTTTTGGATTTGGCCTTGAGGGATGACAAGTCCAAAAGCATCTCCATTTTATTCAGCTTTATCAGTTTGTCTAGGAAAAGATGCACTTTCTTCCAAAATACTGCCATTAAGCTCTGCTTATATTTTTTGTGACTGTATCTAGTTTTTTAGGTCCCTGTTAAACCACTGATAGTTCTTCCTGCTCCTCTGACTTCAGGAATTTCTTTATACTTCCTGAATCATTTGGTTTTTATCCCATAATAAAATTACCATCCATGCTTGGCAGACATTGCCTGAGAAGACTCAGCAATACTGCATATATGCTCACTAGCTAGTTTAAAACTGTATTTTGATCACACTGAATGGTTTATTATTTCTTTTTAGTTTGCTTTATATTAATTCATTCTGATTATTGCTGCCTTAAATTAACACTCAGGAACTTTGGCTATACCCAGCTAAAACTGTATTTGTTCATATGCAAGTAGGCAGATAACAGATTTAGTTCTTAGGTTTGAACCTCACTCAAGGAGCCTTGCAATTGGATTGTGTTGTTCTCTGGAAGTGTGCACTCTTCTATTTTGTGACTTCCTTGAATTTATCCATAGGAGCATCCCTTTCTAAGCTGTGCCCATTGTACAGACCAGCCATGTCATCCAGCACCAGGTGAACACTAAGGTGGATCAGCCTGACTTTTAACAATGAAAGATATCCTCTTCTTAAGTTCATCAAGAAGAAAGGCTAGTTACTTAATTAGTATTGTAAGGTATGGGTAATAGTTTGCTTTCTCTAAGCTTAGCTCTGCCTTTTGAATATCTTTTTAGTTTTTTATCAGTATTTTTCAAAAGCAAAGAAAAAAGTCAGACAATCACGTTTAGCAGTAAATATTTTACATATTTTATTATGCTACTGCAGTCATAAACATCTATAAAATTGTTGTATATAAATATGAAATATTACCCTTGAAAGACAAAAAATATACAGAATGTTAAACCATCATTTTTGTTGTTGCATTTCATATGTTTTATTGTAATAATTATCATTCCTTTCTCATTAATTGCAGTTAGGACATGGTAACAAATCTGTTAGACACAGGAAAAACATCCAACCATCACACTGTGTTTGTGACTTTAGCCGGTATTAGGGAGACAGGATCTAGCTTTAATATAAATGTACCAGAGATGTACCTAAGAAAGTGTTATATCTTCAATATATACAGCAGACATTGCTCAATCAAGTCTCTGTGCTATTCAATAAGTGCTTAGAGACTGTTTGCACAAACTGATAGATTCACAATATATTGGCTTCATAATTTGCAATGACTGCACCCCTTGAGTACTACAGTTTGTAGTGTCATAGGGAACAGCCATGTGACTATAATGTTCATGGAGAGGAAAAAAAAAAAAAAAAGGAAAACCCATTTATTGGTCTAATTCTCTCAGGCCACCTGTTCTGTAGCTGCATAAAACCAAAAAACAGCTGTGAACCCAGTGAACTCCAGGAAAGTGCATGAATCCAACATTGCAGATCAGGAGCCTGGATGTGACCTAACTCTGGTTTCAGAAACAAAACAAATAAAAACCAAAGTGGTGTTTGCATGACATTTTTAGTGGCCTGAAAATCTACCATATCACGTTGCACCTTATCTGCAGCTGACAGCATGTCCTGATCTTGCCCTGCCCTCCCAGCCAGCCCCATGGTACCCCCAGCTCCCTGGCAGAGAACCCAGTGCTCTGGCACCAGTCTCAGTGGGTTTTGTTCGGGTCGAGCCAGGTTATTAATTCAGCTCACCTTGCAGCCACGCAATCATTTTATCTGCTGGAGGAAAGGCAGAGGGAACACACAGACAGGTACAAGCAGATTGATGGGGGACATTAGCCCTTTCATTAGCATTTCCCCATTAAATGGGGCAGGTTAACATGAAAATGGAATCTGAGAAAAAGCAACACTTCATTTCCCTGGTGTTTCAATAATCTATATAAAGCACTCAGAAATTCTCACACTCTCTAAAGTCAAAATAAAACAATGTGGTCACAGGTGAGAATCATGTTTGGTAAACTTTTGAGTGTGAATGTGTCAAAACCAGAGCAGAATGATAGAAAAAGGTGAAGATATGTTCTAGAGTGCAACAGTATGTATAAAATATTACGCATGTGTCAAAACAGAGTGAGATTTTCCATGCACTTCAGTTCAATCTCACAGCTTGGTTAATTGATTTGGATGCTGCTTTAAAAATCTGCTTCCCATTTAAAGCTAAAGACGGAACATTTGAAACTTCACACGAGTCCCTCAGCATTGACCTCATTCACACATTTTATTAAGTAACCACTCCGACAGCAAGGACCAAAGGACAGGGTCCCAAAGTCTTTATGTGAGAGCTGAGCGTGTCATTTCAAAGAAAAGAGAGTCCTCTAGCGGAGAATTCCGAGTTTTACTCTCCACGTAGCATTTGAGGGATTTAACTTTTAACTGGGTTTGTAACACAAAAAATATCCCAGCTTACAAGCCCGTACTGAAAGTACAGTCAATATTTTAAATCCTACAAGTTCATGCTTATTGTCAGCTTCTTTGACAAAGTTTCTGGCTCTTTTTACTCGGGCTTTTTTTGTTCTTTGCTTGTTTATTTGTTTTAGTTTGGTTTTAAGGAGATTATAGCTGAATTAGGAAGCAACAAATATATACATGCTTCAGTAATCTTATTTTTTTTGCTATTAAAAAAGAAGTGTCATCTCATAAAGAAGGGGAAGGAAACACTTGTTTTATGTGACTCTCCCAACAACATGAACGATCAAATGGAGCGTCGGGAAATTGCTCAAACACTCCTGCAAATAGCAAATGTGCTTCCAGGAACAAGAATCGGTTCACAAGTAATGTACCAGTAGCAGAAAGTCAAATTAGCAATGAATATCAATCACAATGAAGCACTCAACCAGCTCTCGATGTGACACAACTTGAAGGGACACAATGTACTTTGAAAGGGCACTGATGTAATAGGATGAGACACGGTGACCTTTGTATGGTTGCCTTATTTGCTACACAGGCAGCAATCAAGCAACTATAAACAGCCCTGAGATTTTGTTCCTGACCTCTCCTGAACATTTTTCATTTAATAACGTGTCAGTGGCTTTTACATTGTCCCTTCCTGTTTGGATTGCACAGAGGTGGGGAAAAGAGAAACCAAGACAGATGGCAAAAGCCTGACCTGGTGGAGAAAGGCTCTCCCATGTGAAAGACCTCTGTGAGTTACAGGGTTTAGGAGACAGAACCTGTGCTCGTGTCAAGAAGAGGAGCCAAAGCAGTTCAGTTCATATTCCCTTATTTTCCTTTGACGTACTTAATCTCAGTCTGATATTCTTGTTACCAGTCTTCTATCTTACACCAGATAGGGTATTTCCTGTGCAGGGTGCAGCCTTTATTGTACCAAATGTATTGACAAATCTTGCAAATTTATCCCAAGACTTGCAATTTTGAGAAGTATTTCCAGAGACCAGCTGCCAGACCATAAAATTTCAAAAGAATGTCAGCTTTTATTTAAGGAAAAAAGGGGAAAGTAAAAAATAAAAAAAAAAAAAAAAAAAAAAAAAATAAAAAAAGTTGAAGTCTACAAATCTAGAGCATAAATGCAAATATACAGAATATATTACTCTAAGTATGTTTCATACTTTTTAAAGCCCTGTGGCACTGCTCTAAGGCTTGAGCTGCGATTTCCGAATGTCTGGAGCTGCCAATTCTGTGCCTGTGATAATTTCTCATGTGGAGATTTTATTCTCCACCACACAGCTCTGGCCACTTCTGAGTTGCAGGGCACGAAGTGAATTTGGCAGACAGCAAGATCTGTTTGTGTTGTCAATCACGCTTACTGAAATGTCTCTCCTTATTCATTACATCCAAATGCTTTGTGAGTAAACTAAGAGTGAATCACAGAGCAGAGGTTGGAGGGCACAGTTTGGTTAGAAAAATTGAGTAGGAACAGCTAATTCTCACAGTGTTTTTCTTCCTCCTTGCCTCAAATGCTGAAGCACTGGGAAGCATAATCTTCAGCAGTATTCCTGCACATTTGCTTTCCAGTATTGTACCTGTGCTATCTCCCCTTTCATTTCCTGCCAGGGTAGCTATATGCAATTGCTCCTCTGGGCAGAAATATTGGAAAGTCTGAAAATGCAAAGACAAAATAAGTGTAAAACAGAATTTTTCTTCTAAGTTCAATGATGATTAAATAAAATCAAAAATAAAACATAAATACAGTCTTTACATGATGTTTCTTCAACTGTATTCCTAATATTTTGCATCCTTTTCTTCTTTCTTATATTCTAGCAGATGGCATCTCTGGGTGGATGTGCAGAGACACAGGACTCTGGCAACAACCTGTGTTCAGTCTCATTTGTTGTCATGAAAATTCTCATTAGGGTTAATTTCATCCAATAAGACAATTGAAACCTACCTTAAATTACATGAGATTTCTCAAGTAAATTTTAGTTGGCAACAAAGTACACTGCCATTCCCACGGCTTCTCACTGGGTTTTCAGCTCATGAGTTTTCTGGGTCTCGAGCATTTCCAAAACTACTAACTTTACCCTAGCAGGCCTCATCTCCCCATTCAAAGCAGGAATAACAGCAATTCTTCATTGCCCCATAATTACCTTAATATGCTAAACTTATGCTCAGCTTAATACTTGATTAGGAATGGAAGGCACACCTAACTTATGGGGGCAAAGAAGAAAAGAAAAGGATCTAAAATGCTTTGAATAAATTGCAGAAAATATACTTTCAGTTTTTTGAAGCCTGGTGAAGAATAATTGTGCTGTGCTTCTAAGAGACTTTGAGGGCTTTTCCCATGGATCCTCTGAAGACTTGATCACTAAAAAGAAGGTAAATTAGGTTACAGCATAAAGAGAAGTTTGCATTTGGTGCTTTGGGATTGCTTGTTACATGGTGCCAGAGGTTTCCCCAAGAGTGCGCAAGCCATGAATGCAGCATTATCACAGAAAGTAATACAAGCACAGCAGACAGAGTCGTTGAGAGACAGCAAAGCTGGTTTCAGGTCTTTTTCTCAATTTCTTAATATGGTTTTCTCCAGTGAAAGATAGCCACTATCCCAGCTTTGACTACTAGTACCCTAAAAGAACCAGAAACCACTCCCTTGCACGCTGTTTTAATCCACAGGACTGCTCTCACCATCACCTCCTGGAATGACAGCTTTTCTGCAAGCACTCCTAGACTGAGGTGTAGAAAGGGGAAAAAATCAATTTTCAGTATGAAAGAAGGTTGCAGGCCTACGTTTCAGTGGTGGACTGGTGTTGGGGGTTAGGTTTTTTTTTTTCTTTTTCTCAGGGAAATTTCTTCCTATTTTTTGTCAGAGAGATGGTGAATGGACAGCGATCAAGAGATGAGATATGGCCAAGTGCCTTGGCACACTGTTGGAATGGTTCTGGGGCAGTGGGGGAAGTGGGGTGGTTTTGGCAGTTTTTTGGCTGGGAGTGGGCAGGTCTTGCCTGGCTGGGAGCACGGACAGTCGTGTGGTGCTTCTTCACCTTGGACCTCTCCTGCGCAGCAGTTTTCAACACAGAGCTCCGCCTGCCACCGGCTTGAGAGCCCGCTGCTTGCAGGAGAGAAATAGAGTCCCGGCTGCTCCACTGACTGAGACTTCGCTGGCTGCCAGCGCCGAGAAACCAGCCCAGTCCACGTGGGTGCCTGGGGAAGCTGTGCCTTTCCCCCGCTTCCCAGGAGCTGCAGCATGGAAGGCTGTGTGACAAACACGTAGCCAGCTGAAAATATAAAACAAGAAAATTTATTAATAAAAGAAACAAATGACAATCAGAGACCAAAAAGTGGCGATCTGCCAAACTACATGGCAAAGGCGCAGCTCTGGATGCTCAACCACAGGTCGGGTTTAGCTAGAGTCACCCCGACAGCGCTGGGGAGTCACTTTCTAAACCCGGTAGCTCCTCCCTTGACCCCACCCCCCAGTGCCGTTCTGGTTGGCTCGTTGGTATCCAGGGCTCTTCTGATTAGTTTGGGATGGTCCAATGGGATCCACCACTTTCTCCCCTCATGGTAATTGTGATTGACACCCACACCCCTGCCCTGTGGCAGATTGCAGAGACTTCTGTCTCCCTATCAGGGAGTCGCACCCCGCTCTCCTGCATGACAAACAGGGATACCCAACCACTCTAGAACTTCTGTGGTTCATCTCAACATATGAATGGAACAATGCCCAACATATAACATCAACCTTACATTACAACTAACTGAATAACTTAATTAACTCATTCATTAACATATGAATTAACTCATCAACTTTGTAACTTAACTAACAAGTTTATTAACATTCAAATTAACTAATTATCTTTATAACTGTTAACTAACAAACTCATTAACATTTGGATACGAAAGCCAACCCTCTATTCCTGTTTGTAACAGCTGCCTGGAGCCAGAGCAGCACCCCTGCCGGACCTCTTTCAGATGGGTGAGAGGATCTGTCAAGGACCATCCCAATGGAGGAGAAGCAAGATGATGATGACGACACTGAGAATAGCTATGTGTGAGGAACCAATTTAATTTTTATTTATGCCTCAGCGTTGTCCAGGTTTAATGTTGTAAATCCATTTTCTGACACGGAGTGAAAAATTACTATTCCTGTACACGTGCGGGGAGCCGTAACGTGCCACGTGCAGGGGGCAGCTCGGACACGTGAGGGGGGAGAAGACCACTGACATTAGGGTCTCTAGGCAGGCAACCTCTTTAGAGAAGGGAGGGAAGCTCTGTCTCTGGGCGGACTTCGCCTCACAGCCGATCAGGGGAGAGAAAACTTCCACCACTGGGCTGCAAGCGACTCCCCTTAGAGGCGAGGAAGCTCTTGTGGCCTGGGAAAAGTTTCCCCTAAAATCAGTTAACTGCGCCACCCACAAGCGGGTTCCCATCGTTCTGGTTTCTTGGAGGGAGCGGGGGCTCACCTGGAGGTTCAGCTCATTCAGCCACCTCCGCTCGCCTCTACTCCCTGCGGTCCTGCTCCTTCCCTGCCTGGCATTCCTGTCCGTGTGCCCTGCCTTGCTGCTTCCCCGAGGACACCCGTCGCTGCCACACCCTGCTCCGGCCTTTCTCTGCTGATGCCGACGCGGCCTGCCCGCGGCCGCGGCAACCTGCTCGGCCATCGACTGCCGCCGTCGGCGCTCACGGCCGCTTTCCCTGCGTTGCCCAGCACCGGCCCGCTGCTGTTGGGAAGCCGCGCCCAGCCGGTCACCGGAGCCGCACGGGCGCGCCGCGGCCCGCAGCACGCTCCCTCCACCTGCCCAGCAGCCGCCGACGGGGCGCCCCGGGGTACAGCGGTAACGTTCTGTCCCTGTCTTCTGCTTCTCGCTGTCTCTCTTTTCCCCTCTCTCCTCTCTTTCCTGTCCCACTTCGGTAGGAACACTCAACCTTTCTTTATCAATAAACACTTCTCAGATACAATATTTGCCGCATTTGCGCTTTATTTCATCTGAGAAATTTGTTAAAGAGAACCCCTTGCGATTCCCTTACAGTGGAACGTGGCAGTATGAGACCCTCCGTAAGGCCTTAGAAGCGATTATAGCACACCCTGGGTGTGGGTGCAGAGCGGCGTAGTGGAAGAGCAAGTAGGCTGTAAAAACCTCCTCTGCCTGCCTCACTCTCGGGCCTCCCGCAAGTTTGAACACGGGGCCAGAAAACAGAGGCCCAAATCCAGAAATGCAGAGGAAATGTTTACAGGCATTAGCCAACATACCTTGCCAAGTAGGTGTTATAAATGCACTGCAGCACTGTCCTGTTGGTGTTCCTCTTGGAAGTGTACGGTTTCTGACAAGGAACTTGCAGGCAGGTAAAAAGCTGCTTATGATAATTGTGAATTTCAGTGAGTTTTATGAACAGAAGGTGACAATTTGCATCTGTGCAATATGCAGTGCTGCAATATTTTCAGAATGAACTTGGTTACTACTATTACTTATTATGCTTTTTTAACTGGAATGCCTTTTTTCAATAAAGAGAAAGCACAAGTGTGGGGAAAACCACATTAGATATTTTCATCTGTTAATTCAACTGACTTCTAATCCACTAAAGAGTACCTGAAGTGACTAATGTGAGTTAAGGCCCTAATTCTACAAGCAGTGTCCATAGGCTAAACTGGTATCAAAGAGACTAATTATACATATTAAGAGACTAATTATACATATATATTCTAAGTCTTTGCATAGATATTTCCAGAATAGTGGCTTATATATATTGCTTCAGTTTTGAATTCAATAAAAAAGAATGTAAGATAGAGTTAGTTACGACATGCCGTATTTTACTAGTACTATTGTAACTATCAAAATTAGCCTGGCTAGAAACGTAAAAGCTTCATTTCCTAATGAGTAAATGCACAACATGAAGTATTGCTCAGTTCCAAGCCACTGTTTCTTTCTGGAAGTTATTGTAGTTGGACTGAAGAGTTGTTCAATACATTTTTATACAGTATTTCAGAAACTGGTTTTTTCTTTTTGGCCATATAGCATGTGTGGGACCAGTTGCTGATGGAGACTTTTTCTGCTTCTGAGCCTTACTCTAGGATATGGAATCCTTGCTTCACAGAGTTGTACGTTTTGATACGTAACTGAAATAAATTTTAAAAATGCTAGTTTATATCCTTTATGGACCTCAGTTTGGCATCAAAATGCTGCTGATGAATTAGTTCTTGTGTGTTTTCAGTCATCAAATTTAATCCAGTAATTCAGCTCTTAGACAAAGATGCTTTTTAGGGACTTGACAGCATAGGGTCATAAGCAGAACATCTAAACTTTGGTAATAACAAAATTTAAAGCTTTTCTCTGTGTAGTAGTGTGACATTGCCATAAAGCCCTGTCTTTTTTGTTGTTGTTGTTGTTGTTTGTCTGTTTTGTTATTTATATATAGATACATATTCTAGTAAAGAACTGTTAATTCTTTTTCCCATATCTTTGCCTGGAAGCCCTGTCATTTCAAAGTTCTAATAATTTGGAAGGAGGGGGTTATCTTCCCATTCCAGGAAGGTTCCCACCTTCCTTGGCAGACATCTGTCTTTTAAACCAGGACAGCTGGCTAATGGGGACGTCTGTGCCTCTAATCATTCCTACTGCAGTCCACTTTATCCTCAAAAACAGGAGAGGCTGTTGTTGCCATGACCTTCTTCACTTCAACTTTTGCAGATCCTTTAGGTATCTGACCTAGTATGCAAGAGGGAAAAGAAACCTTTTTTTATCCCAGTAGACCCATACAGTCAGAAAAATACATAAAGCACACAAAATTTCACATGTACTAACGTATTTCTTAAAACTATGTGGTGCTTTACATCACCACATTTGCAGAAATTGTGCAGTGATACAGGTTAGTTTATTAGTAAAGCAGATGCCCTAAGTAACCTGTATCACCTTTTTATTTGGATTGTCCCTTTGGCCACACTAAACATTGTCTTTCCTTGATACTGGCAGCCTATAATTAGATCTGTACACAAGTCATTTTTGGTCAGTCGTGTGTTGGTCTTTCTTCGTAAGACAGTTCTAGGTCAGTTGCTCAAGTGAAGTGTAGAAAATACTGAATGGTTTGAACACGTGTTCGTACACTTTGTGCTGGGAGGACTTGCTTTCTGGGGTGACCCATCCATATTTCATGTGCTTCTAAAGCAGAGGTGGATTATTACCAACTATTACAGGTAGAACCGGGAGTAATATGGAAGATTCTCCAGGTCTTACATTTTTGATTCGAAGCCCCTGCTGAGAGGACCTATAAAGGTTACGGTTACAGGAAGTTTTCCTCTGGTTTTTAAGAGGTAGAAAGCATGAGCTTTGTGCATTTGTAGACAGTCAAATCTGTTTGGGCTGAATCAGCAGATCACTGGTAATCATGCTGACCAGCTTCATGCTCACTCTTTCCTCTTGCTAGTCTGACCATTCATAAACATTTATCCTTTTTGTTTAATACTGAGACAGGGGAAGGAAATGCTTTTTTACTTTTGTTTTTTTTTCATTGAATTGCATTCCAGTCTTCACATACAACAGGGTCCTGACATAGTACAGTAGTGTTATTAACAAATAATGCAGTTTGGCCAAGATGAAGTGCATGCAATGAGAAAAAAAATCATGTATCAGGCAATTCTGACAGATTATTAGCTCATAATATATATTGGCTGCTTGCAGTATGTAAAGAAAATGAGTGCATTATGAATGGTTTTCTGAAGACATACCATCAATCGTTCAATTCTTCAAATATATTATAAAGAAACCAGAATCACAATGCTTTAAGATCACTTGCTGACAAAGGAAGCAACCCCGAACTTCAGTCTCTGGCAGCAAACAAGGAAATGTGTCCTGTCCCACCCATCCATCCACCCATCCATCCATCCATCCATCCATCCACCCATCCATCCATCCATCCACCCGTCCATCCATTCTTCTCCCTCCCTCTCTTCACCAGCTGATGAAAAACTTAAGTAGCAGGAAAGCTGAATTTAATGACCTTATTTTTTGTCCTCTTTTTTTCCCTTTAGTTATGGGGATGCAGAAAACTTCTACGGTATGAGTGCTTTGGATGAAATACAAATGCTTTGTGATAAAAAAGAAATGCATAGGTAAGGAATCTGGGCTGGAAAAGTGTCCCTGCAAAATGTTATCAGTCTTAAAGCTTATGAGATACAAACTAGAGGAGGTGAGGGGCTTAGAAAAGAGATAATCTCAGACAACCCCTTATGCAGGCAGTGTACAGGGGGACTTTTAATTAGTTCAAAGGTGGCTCAGTATTTTTATATAAACAACTAGTTTCCATTTCCAGGTAGCCTGAGTGCTCCTGCTGCTGGGCACTGAAGGAAGCTCAGCAAGGGCACACATGTTGAAAACTGTGGTAAGGTAACCTCAAATGATTTAATGTCTGTACTGTAAGAGAAGTTAATTTATCATGTGAGAATGAATTCACAAAAGAACTTCTTATTTCTGCTAATAAAATATCTTCTTGCTAGAAACCTAGTTTAGGTTTTTCATGCAGGCAGCAATTTTTATTAATCTCTACCATTTGACTGACACATATTTCAATTTTCAGATGATTTTTCTGCAGTGCTGGAACAGTATATTAGCTGAAAAATACACTCTGGAATGTGAGTGTAAAGTATGCATCCATTATGCAGCAGCATCAAGGCAGAATTAGACTGCAGTTTGAGACAAGATATAGTATCTGTCGCTCCTGTGAATGAGCCTTGATTAAATTAAATTCCCTGCAGGGACAAAGGTTCAAAAGTTCCTGGTTTAATAAAACATACGGCAGAAAATGTGGGAAACAGTCAAGTATGTGAAGTGTTAGCACTGTAAATGGATCTGTTTCCCAAGTATGTGCATTTTCTCTGTACACAGCTACAAATACTTTGTTCTTAAATAACTCAGTGTTTGCACTACGCGCAGAATGTGTGTGAAATACCCCACAGTGGGCATAGCTACAGCTTTGTGTACACTTTAAAGAACGGAAATTTCAAGATACCACTGCAAAATGGAAATTCGAGGGTCTTTTATTTAACTGAAATAGATTTAAAAATATAAAAGCCATATCTTACTCATTTTGCTATTCAGTTCAACATAGCTGTACCAACATTTTCAGCCTTTACAGAGCCCTTGTTATCTTCTCTGAAATCTTTCACAGATAATGCCTGAAAGTAAAGCTGAACTATTTGTAGCTTGGGAAGATGATGGGAGGTAATTATCAGAGTTCAGGGTATGGTTTTCACATGAGCATTTGATAGTGTTGAGCAAATATAAAACCATTACATAAACCAAATTATATAAATTATATAATTATATAAACCAAAATACAAAACTACTCCAGGTCCTGGAATAGAGGATGACCTGCTCAGAGACAATACTGACAATCCTCGTGCTACAATAGTTGGATGCATAAATGGAAGGAGATGACAGAGGTTTGTGGTTTTAACCATCTTAACTGAAAGTGTGGCCAATTGTAGTGCATGTTGTTGCACTTTTCCTGATTTTCCCATAATAAGGACTCAAATTGTTTGGTAATGTCTGCTGGGAAAAAAACCTAATTGTTTTGATAAAAGAAATAGCACTTCAGACTATTAATAATTTTCATGGACTGCTTTTCAAACTTGTTCATATATCTGAATTTGAGTCAAGTGGTTCAAGGAAAAAAAAAGTTTATTTCTCATTTTTGCTAAGAGACAAAAATCCCACCCAGAACAACAACCACCACATAGAAACAAAGTCCCTCCACAGGCTTGTATTGAGACACACCACCACCAAACACAAGGACTGAGTGAATAATTTTATACACCTTTTTCATGTACATTTCCACAATTCTTTTTCCTTTCAATGAGCATAAGAATGCAACTTCAGAAGGAAGGATAAAAGCGGCAGATTAATCTTACACAGAAGAGCATAACTGATCACCACATCCACTCTCAGGACACTGGCAGCACTAATAGGTCTTAATTGTCCTGACCAGCATAGCTTCCCTGGGACCCTTCAACAGACCTCCCCTGCCCTTGTTCTCTAACAGGGCTTCCTTGGTGGATCTCAGGTTCATGTTGTCACCTTGTCTCCAGTCCTGCCTTCAGCCTCGGCTCCTGTCTCATTCCTGCTACCCCTGGATGGCCCTGGCCCTGGTTCATGCCCTCTCCTGTGTCTGGGCTCCTGACAGATGCTGTCACAAGCCTCTGGCTCTGCTGACCCCAGCTGGTGAGGGCATTGCCTGTGCTGGAGTTACCCTTGGCCCCTGGCTCATCCTCCCTTGGGAGCAGCCCCACTGTCACTGTTCCCTGTCAAACAGGACAAAAGTTTACTGAACTTACAGCAAGATAAGTTCTGGATAACCATTAAGAAAACTTCCCAACTGTGACCTGTTTTTAAGGTCCCTTCCAGTCCTCATTTCCCTGAAGCTGTGAGGTGCTTGCAACAGCCACAACTGAATCTAAATTCACTGGTTATAAAGCTAAGGGGTTTTGGTTTTGTTTGGATTTTTGTTTTTTTCTTTTTTCTCCTGAGTGACTCCAGGGTGTACTTGCATCGTTCTTCACAATTACAGCTGACACCTCCTCTTCAAAACTCTGTGGAATTGCTGCTCTGTAGCAGACCTGTAAGTGATGTTATAATAAAATTTCAGTCACCTGTCAGCTTTGGCACCAGTGGTGGTCCCACTAACCCAGCAGCTCTTTAGCTTTTCTCATACAGAAATACAAGTGCATCTACAGACAATCTGCTCTTGATGCCAGTAAGTGCATCTTGAGACTTTTCTATCAGCCACTAAGGTATATTCTGGCCATCTTCAGAAAAAAAAGTAGACTAGATAAGCCTATATAGAATTCTTAAAATATCTGTAACATTCCAGAACAACAGATTTTGCTATTTTGCAAAATACCACTGCAAGCTTTCCTGTACAATGCATTTTGTATCAGGCATGAATAAATTTCATGATACTGAGATGCCCAGCTGGGATGTCTCAGGCCACAGCTTGTGTGACACAGCACCATGGCATCAACCTGACAGCTGCCTCCGGACAAACATGTTAAATTAAAATAATCATGAGCACAAACTGGAAAATAAATGAGTTAGCTCTGTATTTGCAATGGAAATCAACCAGGGCACACGAGAGCTTTCACTTTGATGTTCTCCCAGATTTGTATAATAGCTGTTTTGATGTTTGCCTGAGACGTGCCTCCATATTTTTCCAGCCCTGTATCAGGAAGGTGAATACAAATGTAACAGCTGACTCTCTCTTCTCCTTCACTTAAGTCTTCCATTGTGTATTAACACAAGGAAAGCGACCCCAAAGATGTATTACTTCAATTAAAGAAGTCATGTATAGCCAATATGATGGAGTAGGAGGTAAGCACGATGTGTGTGGTCAGAGGAACTATTCCGGTTACAGCTGAGCTGAATTGATATTTTATTGACACCACCCACACACAAACACCCCCTCACCTCCCCAGAGCTGCTTGTTCTCACCTTTAACTGCTGCCTCAGCCAGAAATCCCTGCCATTGGGTTTGGGTTTCATTTGTTCTGCTTTGAATAGGTTGAGGCATGGAGGCTCTAAATCAGTTCTGAGAAATGACCCAACTGAAAAACCCTCTTTCTAAGAAAAAGGTTGTTTCAAGCCAGCTCAGTCTATAGGCTAAAGATCAAATGCTTAAACGAATAGTACTGAGAGGTGAAATCTCTGTTAGCCTTGAGGTGTGGCAGGAGGAAAGGGTCGGGGAGATAAAACACTTCCCTGAATCTGCTGCCTGCAGCACAGCTCTGGTCCCCATTCCATAAGGTAAAAAGCATTACCTAAAATAGAGAAATCAGAAGCAGATTCCGTTTACGGCACCCTCACTAGCTGTCTTATTCTCAAATGACTGAAAGGACTGATTAAATCAGTTTTAAGACACCATAAAGAAAGTCAGCTCTACTAGTGGGTTAGCTCTATCAGTGTGGGGTTTTTCTGCAACCAAGAAGTTGAATCCAAGTGTTGCTAAATGAAGATTTTTATGAAGTTGCTTTAGATTATGTTTATTACCAGGAATTTGGTATCTCCTGGTTTAGCTCTCCTTTTTGAAGTGACCTGCTTTTAAACTTGTCAAGAAAAATTCTTAAAATTTAAAAAAATCTCTTAAGAACTAACCCACCAGTAAATACTAGAGTTCTGTGTTTTTCATTTTACTGCCTGCATTCCATGTCTTGTTTGATGGAGTTTTCTCTAGCATTCATAAATAATTGGAAATGTTGATGATTTTTCTTAAAGTATGACATCTATCAAAGACCTTAAGAGAATGGGAAAGATAAAATAGCATAGTATAGTTTCTTACCAGGGGAGAAATAAAAAACTCCAATCCCTGGAGATGCATACTGGCTAGGATAGATTTTTCATTAGTATTATTACCTTCTTCGTCTGTCTTTCCTTCTGTTTGTTTTTGGGTTGTCGGGGTTTTTTTAACAGTATGCAGGTTTGATCATTCCTGTTTATAAGCAAGGCAACACTTGAATAATCCTCCAGCACATTTGGGGTTCTGGCTTTTGTAGAAATATAAAGTAAATTCTTCTCGGAAAGAATTCTTCTCAGGAAGAATTTCTTCATGGAAAGAGTGTCAAGCATTGGAACAGATTGCCCACAAGTGGAGTCACCATCCCTGGAGGTGTTCAAGAAATGACTGAATGTGGCACTCAATGCCATGGTCTAGTTTTCAGGCTGGAGAGCTATCAAAAGCTGGATTCAACAATCTTGGAAGTCTTTTCCAGCGTAAATGATTCTGCAATCCTGCATGGAAGTGATGCCTTAGGCTAGATTTTTTGCCACTAAACTGAAAAGACGAAGGGTCTGATCTCCTATTTTCCTGTCAAAGCAGAAAAATCACTCTTGTAAGGTATGACTTTGGGCTTCGTAAAAATGGGCCTGACTGTTTTCCTAAGGTGAACACTTCCTTACCACTGGCCTGGGACCTGCAAACACATAGGCTCACTTTCCACTGCGTCATGTGAATACCCTGATACTGCCCTCTTACTTGGGTATGAGTGGGGTTATTTTTTCCCAGAACAATGTATAAATATTTCTAGCTTGGCCTTTGCAGACAGTCTAGGTATTCAGTGGTGTCGCTTCTTTCCTCTGCTGTTTATCCTGAACTAGATCCTTTTCATGACTGACCCTGGATCTGAAAGGGAAGGGCTAACCTGTATTAGTCCCAGAGAGACTTACACTGGCTGCCAAGTTTCATCACACAGTTCCAGGCGCTGCACACTAAAGAAGGAAGACAGAAGTTACAAGATTCATACACTTCACAAGCTCACTGTAGTCTTAGATTAGCTATGAAAATTTAATCTGGCCATCAAAAAAATATGTAGCTTTTGAGGAGGTCCCTGTCTTCACTGGTAAAAGAAATCCCCAAAAATGGTCTTCTGCAAGGTGTTCATCTCAGACCTACACTGTGGTTTAACTTACCAAAAAAAAAAAAAAAAGGGGGGGGGGGGCACTGTCAGACTGAGGGTAGTCTCTGGTAGTTGCTACCACCTCATGGGAGACAAGAATTACAAAGCTATTCAGGAAGATTAGGTGCACCTGCCACATGTCTATAATACTGTAAGTCAGGGATAAAAACCTGAAATCAGGTGCAGGGCAGTTATTTGCAGGCCTACGTCCGAAAAAGGACAGAGACTTTGTATGCTAAAACTGTGAGAAAGGTTTTAGAAGTAAGGGCCCTCTTCTGCATCCAAGTAAGTCTAGCATTATGAAAGGCAATCTTTTTTTTTTCTGATTAGAAAGTGCTATATTGACAGATAGTGTAACTGTCCTAAGATAAGACAGCCTCGCTCCACTGTACGAAGAAGGAGATACTACTCAGGAGGAGATGTGGGGTTTTCATTTGGCTGATGTGTTTTGTTTTCTCTGCACCAATGGTGAGATCACTGTTGAATGCTGTGTCCAATTCTGACATTAGTGCCTCAGAAAAGATGGTGAAAAATTCAGAATGGCCTCAGAAAAGGGCTTTGAGAATGACTGGATCTGGAAAGGTCCAAGAAAGAAAAAAAGAAAGAAAAACTGTATGTATCACTAAGTATATGCTGAACTTGCACTTCACTAGAGACGACTACTGAAGTTGCGTACAGATAAATGAAACCGAAGGTTTGTTTTGTTTGTCTTTACAGGAAAAAAACCCAACTTACACAGGATTTCCCGTACCAAGCAAAAATTCAGTTGTTTTAAGTCCCTGATGTTACCTCAAATGGGAACTGTGGCTTTGTGCAGAAACAGCTGGGGTGAGACCCGGAGGATCAAAGGCCAGGGCTGCACCGCAGGGCAGGTGAGAGGCTCGGGGCAGCTCCTGCAGGTCACTGACCGGGCATGGCAGGACACCAGGCCTGTCTGCAGTGATCCTGAACGCCGGACAGCTGCTCCCAACACGTGGTGTGCGGCCACACCTGGGCACGAGGGTAGTGGATGACTGCTCCAGCCATAAGAAAAGGGTTCAGCCCTGGCTTTGTTGCCTTTTCCTCAGCCTTCCTTGCCCAGCCACTGCCCCGGCTTGTCTCCAGGTGCTGAGCTGGGAAGAAGCAGCGGCACGGGAGGGCTTTGTCATGGCAGCCCCGTGACAGGGCAGAAGGGCTGAACCACGGCTCTCTTCCTCCCTCTGGGTTCAGGGCGCTGTCACCGCAAACAAACTGATCAGTGATCGTGTTCACCCTTACAGCCCGCAAGGCTGGCTGTAAATCAGGGAGCCTGAGCTGACTTATGAAAGCCTTAAATCTGCAGTAGGCAAGTATTTCCTTCACCTCTGGTACAGGTGGATTGACTTCACGGAATTAAGTACAAACATAGCTGTCTCTCAAGCGTCTTAGAAAACATTGCAGAGGGTGACAGGCAGGTGTATGCTCCCCGGAAATTACCAACCCCGTGCTCGGCGGAATCAGCCGCGAATCCCAAATCGCGTTGGCCCGACCGGGACCGTGAGGCTCCCACCGCACCCCGCCACTGCCGCAGCTGTCTGGGAGCTCGCCCAAAACTGCTGTCAGGCGGCTGCCCTGGATCTCCTCTGGGTGTGCTTTCCCAAAAGCGGCTCCTTCCCATGGCCGGCGGCTGCTCCACCACGAGGTGGCGGCGCGGGCCGGAGCTGTGGGGCCGAGACCGCCCTTCTCCGATCGCCCTTTTCCCGCTGGGTCCGCCTTTGTCCGAGCGGCTTTTTCCCGCTGGGCCCGCCCTTCTCCGATCGCCCTTTTCCCGCTGGGTCCGCCTTTGTCCCGCCGGGGCTGGTGAGGGTTGGCTCGTGTCCTTGCCCCTGCCCGTGCAGGTACCTCAGCACCAGGGAGCTGGCAGCGGGAGCGCCGTGTGGGCTCGGTAACTGAGCGGGGCGTGCGTTTGAAATCACAGAATCACGGGATAGTTCGGGTTGGAAGGGACCTCTGGAGATCCCCCGCTTCAACCCCCCCTGCCAAGGCAGGGTCACCTGGAGCAGGTGACACAGGAACGTGTCCAAGTGGGTTTGGAATGTCTCCAAAGAGGGAGACTCCACACCCTCCTGGGCAGCTGTTCCAGTGCTCTGCTACCCTCAGTGCAAAGAAGTTCTTCCTCGTGATGAGGTGGAACTTGTGTTTTGGTTTATGGCCATTGCTCCTGGCCCTAAAAACTTTATTTTTAGTGGGCACCACTAAAAAGAGCCTGGCACCATCCTCTTGGCACCCACCTTGGAGATACTTAATACGCATTAATGACATTCTCTCTCAACCTTCTCTAGATTGAACATTGTCCTCATAAGAGAGATGCTCCAGACCCATCATCAGATTTAGTCAGATCGTTGCTGACCTATAATTATTTTTTTCTAAACTAGAGAGAGGATTGAAGACGCCAGATTTGTGAAGCAATAGTACTCTTTTACTATGGTGCCATTAGAATAGTGCCTCGGGGAGATGCCAATGTAGAGAGCTAGCTTGTGTAAATTCCTCATGGTAGTGTATTTAGCTGGATTAGTTCCTTTAAACAAATCTCCTCAGGCTTAAGTTTTAAATTAAGAGAGCAAGCAGTCCTGCTGAAGTTGGGGAAATAGACAATTTGGTATGGAAATTCATTGAATTAGGACTAGGCTATATATTCAGCCCCTTTGGAACTTTTTCTCTTTGGAATGTGGGTGGAAAACACCTATACCTGTTCTTCCTTCTTTGGATTTTCCCAGTGTGCCTGTACCCACAGCACAACTCGTCAGCCTGCCAAAGTGTGTGAAAGAAAGTAAAGATCCTGCCATGAGATGTGGTTTTGCCTCAGTGTGACCTTAGACATTTGTTGGCTTTAGCAAAGTTCTGCTCAATACAAATGAAGATCTGAAAGGGACAGAGGTATTAATAATTTATTATAAATCGATGGCAAGAAAAGCAAGCTCTCTAAAAATGAAGGCAAGCCATGGTGTTTGTCTTAAGGATTTTATGACTCAAGCTGAGATAGCAACAAAGCACTTTGAAGGTTAATTATGGACCATATGATGGCAGCAACAGGTGAGATGTGGTAATCATGTCATCACCATAGATGCTTTAGAGACTTACATTTCCAAAGGTCTATATTTAAAAGATGAAGGGAGATACTGCAAAAGCTAGGAAGTGGTGAGAGAGAAAGCATGAAGAAAAACTCACCGAGTGAGCAGTTGGAAGTGACTCCTGAGTCTGTGAGATATCATTCTTCTTGTCTAGCATTGGACATTCCATTTTAGCATATAAAGGAGTTCAGGTGTGAGAATGAGTTTACAAAATAGAGATTAGACAACTAAACTTCATTCACACTTTCTGTTGCTAAGGAGAATATATGCTGATTTATAGTGACTATTAAAAATTGCCACTTTATTTTGATGGCTTATATATGGTTGTAGCTCTTTATTGCTGACTACAAATCTGAATTCCTAAGGTAATTTTAAAGTCAGTCTCCTATGATGAAGGAAGTCTTGTCAGATGTTAGATGGAGCCTGACTAATTAAGAAACTGCTTTCAGGCTCTGCTAGAAGATCAGAGATTGTTCTTGATTTGCATCTTAATAAGAAATCATTGATGGCGTAAAGAGTTCCTTTGGTTATTAAAATATGACCTGAATATTGCAACCTGTTACAGATAAGCACATGTTGATATGAAAGTGGCACAGAGAGGAAAAATTCATTACACTTTTGTATTTTTTAGTTGTTTCCAGTTCATACCATCTTTGCCAGTCAAATTAAGGGACTCTAGCATTCTTATTCAATTTAATGGTCAGGAGCTGAGGAACATTATTAAGTGCTTGCATTTGCTGCTTGAAATATGGCAAGAAGCAAAGATGTGTAAGACACCAGTAAAGAGCAATTTTATGCCTGGTGCTTTCAAGCTCACCTCTTTAGATACTATTTACACGACATCACTAGTGCCTCTTCATGTTCTTGATGTCACCTGCAGAAGAGAAGACACATACAGCGCAGGCAGATGGGAATAAATAATAAAAGGGATGAAATTCAAATGTAGGAGGAGGCAGAGTAATAATGAAATTTTATATAATGCTCTTTGTCTTGAGTACTTCTTAAAGCTGAAGTGAACGGTAACTGTAAACAAAGTGTTGCTTCCTTCCCTAGCTTAGAAATCCGTAAACTGTAGCACTATTAGGTGTCAGTCAGACTGTGGCATAAACCCTTAATGTGTCTCTGAAGCCCTGTGCATGTGCTACGCACTGAGGGTAATGTTACTAACAGGATACTCATACCCTTCTTTCACATGATGTAAATTAATACAGAGCAAGTGACTTCAAAACCTAACAGCAGCCAGAGTGGAGGAATTGTGGATTGTCCCAAATCTCAAAGAATGTGTGAGTGGATGGTGTTAGTAGCCTGATTATGTAGCAGCAAGGGTTTAAACGTAGATTATGAGGCATATAATTTTATTCCTTAAGGGGCAGCTAATTTGACAGTGAGCACCTTGTCGGGGAAGATGGCTTTCTAGAGGAGCTGTGGGACTGGCCAGCTTTTATTTCAGGGAACACATGAGTCTTGTTGGATGCTACAAGTATTCATGCCTGATCTGTAGTGCTCTGAGAGCATTTCCAGGCATCCTGACTCACCAGGATGTCTCCTGCTCTTTACTCTTTTTTAGGGCTTGGTGTTTTACGAAAAAAGTTCTACCTTGTTTATACCACTACTGCATCTGTAGCAATATTTGTATCAGATGTCACAGGCTCACTCCTTAGAAATCTCGCATAGCAGACATTTATGTTTCAGAGGAATGGCACTTGGAAAAATCAGCTCCAAAACCTTCGTTGACCTTCTGTGAGCTATGTTAAATGTCCTGTATTAGAACAGAGAACCAAGAGTAGTTGTGTGCTCAGTTTTAGCTGCACAAGAAAAGGTGTGATCATACAGTTACACAGAAGGAATCTGAGAAGACTATTCCTATAAAGTTTTATGTTTCTTAAAATTTTACTTTCTGGTTATTGATGATATCTGTTTTGGAAGGTTGTAATTGTTTATAACATAATTTCTGTTCAATAACACTGCCTCAATTCTCTCACTGTCAGAGATTCCTAAAGCACAGTTGTGCTTAGTACTATAGAAACACAACTATGTGACAATTTCGCTTTTAGAGAAAGTTCAGCTTTATTTGGGCTGAACAGCTGGAAAAATTTTAGATACTGCATGATTTGCAAAAACGTTTCTGAGTTCTCCTAGGTTTTTTTTTTTTAATTCATCTGATAGCTGCACAATAAACTAAATTATTTTAACACCAGGAATCAATCAGAAATAATTTCAA
The DNA here is from genome assembly GCA_013397775.1 of Eulacestoma nigropectus. Taxonomy (NCBI): domain Eukaryota; kingdom Metazoa; phylum Chordata; class Aves; order Passeriformes; genus Eulacestoma; species Eulacestoma nigropectus. The sequence continues at coordinate 902,559 of VZTE01003316.1, read as the reverse complement.
GATACAAGGAGACTGTATATATGCAAATATCATACAAGATACTTCATAACAACCCCTTCAAAATTGTAATTTGCAACTTGAAAGACTAAATAATCTGATTTTCTTAGAAGTGTATTTCAAATGCTTCTTGATTTGGGCAACTGATACCTCCTAATTTGAGGGATCTTTTCAAGTCTGGACTAATCCCCATTTCCTTTTTAAAACCAGAGAGCATGTGTAGGAGTTGTCGCTGTGAAGATGCGTTACCATCTCAAAAGCTGCTGTTTAGAAATTACTTAGAAATAATAAACTGGAGTTATCAATACTTGAACTAGCTTTAATTTAGCCATTGAAGTATTGGAAGTGGCAATACCAGAGTTTGATAGGAGTAATTGGCTCTCAGCAGGTAAGTTGGCTAAAACTCTGTTCCTTCCTGCCGTGGATGGCCTTTAATATAAACTTCTCACACTTGACCAGTTTCTAATTAACTTGGCTATCTCTATAGTGCTGCCCTAGCTAAGTTCTCTTTGTGTGATAACTGCTGTAAGTTGCTGGCCTAAAATGGTTTCTGAATCCTCTTTTTTTTTTCTCTTTCATTCCAAAATAATAGTAATACATTCACATTAATAGAGCAAGACATATTTTTCTTTTAGGAGCATGGTATTTAGTTTCTGTAGTCCAAGCCTATCTTGTATAAAAGTTCAGTTCCCATAGATTAAAACCCTGCCTTTCTTTCAGCTGACTGGAAGAGAGATTCAAATGTTTCCTCCTTGAGATCACCACCTCGAGCCTCAGCATTGGAGATATCTAAAAACAGCAGATGGATTTCTTACTGTACCAGAAGAAGCAGAATGAGTTGTGTATGGTGCCAAGGTAGATAACCTCTTTTAAGACTTTTATTTTATGTCAAATGACCCCTAGCATTATAGTCAAGTAATAGTCAATTACTGCTATCAAGAGTGTTTACCATACTGCAGTGTGTAGTGGTTTCTATTCCATATGCTTAGAAAATAGGTCCAAAGACAGACATTCACATGAAAAATGTCCAGATTTTTATTGCTGTGCCATCTGTGCTGAATAATTCTCTAGTTTCTGGTTTACATTAATGGCATCATGAAAACTGATGACAAAGAGGAGGGAAATAATCACAGGTTATTCAAAATTATTCCTGCAATAGCTGAAATCTGTATACTTGTCAGACGGTATGTGTTTAAACATTTGTCTCAAGGAAAGTTAACATTTTGAGCAATGGTTTGTATGGAAGAGCAGACCACAGGTGGCTGAAAAGTGAATGGACCAATCTGAGCTGTGCTGCTCAGGTAATGTGGTACCTATCATATTCGCTCAGAGCCTGTCTCTGCTGATTTTCTCTTCTTCAAACGTAATTTTCCTTTTCTCCTCTGTGAGAGTGAGGAAAAAACTGTATGTATGTATATTGTGTGTGTCTAGAACAGCTTAGTGGAAGCCTTAATTAAAAAAAAATGAGAGTTTAGTGAGAAATTTCATTGGTATGTGATGAGATTTAGTCATCCACTTTTGCAGAAAAGGCTTCCAAAGTATGAATCCAGTTCTTGGAAAAGTTCTTTTCCTTGCCATGAGCCTTTCTGTAAGAAGGATGCCACGATATATTTTTAGCTTTCTTTGAATTCAGAAAAAAAGTTTGCAGATACAGAATTGCAGTTATTATAAAGATCCAAAATATTGTTGTATGGGTTTGGGAAGGGATGGCTAGATCTCAAAGTTTTGATGATATCATGATTGCTTTTAGTTTCAGCAAAGTAGAAAAAAGGGGTTGTGTAAGCCTTAATTATACCTATTAATTTAATTTCTCCTTCTCTTTCATTTCTACTTAAATAAGTAACAAAAGTTAAGTACAGTTTTAGAAATTCTTGTGGAAGTTTGAGATGTTTGCCATAGTCTCTGCAATGTTTTTTTCTATAGGTGGAGTAGCGGAGAAATTTCTTTTAAAAAAGGAATGCTTTAAAAAGATCAATGCTTTGTAACCAGGGGTGGGACAGAGCCCAGCGCAGGGAGAGAAGATTCTCCCACAGGAACTACCTGATGTTGTTTAACAACCTGGAGAATAATCTTGGTTGGTTATGAGTCTTTTGCACTCAGAGTTTGGAATTTGAATTTCTAGGTTGTTAATGATAATGCTAATTACACAAAGAGGATACTTAACAGGTAGAATCATAGGTTTCAATATTATTTTTTCCATAAATTCTTAATGGATATGGTGTTATGTTGCTGAAAAATCTGAGTATTTGGGCCATAAATTACTGTCTGTACACTGCCTTAAAGAGTGTAGAGAGTGTACAGTGAGCTACAGGCTGGGGGCAGTGTGGCTGGAAAGCTGCCCAGCAGAAAAGGACCTGGGGCTGGTCAGCAGCAGCTGAACATGAGCCAGCTGTGCCCAGGTGGCCAAGAAGGCCAATGGCACCTGGGCTGTATCAGCAATAGTGTGGCAGCAGGACCAGGGCAGTGATTGTCCCCCTGTGCTGGGCACTGCTGAGGCCACACCACCAATCCTGTGTCCAGTTTTGCACCCTCACGGCAAGAAAGGCATTGAGGTGCTGGAGCATGTCCAGAGAAGGGCAATGGAGCTGGGGAAGGATCTGGAGCACAAGTCCTGTGAGGAGTAGCTGATGGAGCTGGGGGGACTCAGCCTGGAGAAAAGGAGATTCAAGGGAGACCTTATCACTCTCTACAACTCCCTGACAGGAGGGCGGAGCCAGGTGGGAGTCAGCCTCTTCTCCCAATGATTAAGCAATAGGAAGAGAAGAAATGGCCTCAAGTTGCACCAGGGAAGGTTTAGATCAGGTATGAGGAAACATTTCTTCACAGAAAGGGTTGTTAGGCATTGGAATAGGCTGCCTGGGGAAGTGGTGGAGTCACCACCTCTGGAGGTATTTAAAAGATGTGTAGATGTGGCACTGAGGGACATGGTTTAATGGTGGCCTCGGCAGTGCTGGGTTAATGGTTGGACTCAGAAATCTTGAAGGTGTTTTCCAACCTTAACAGTACCGTGATTCTATTTGAGGAAGAATTGACCAGACAAAAATATGTGAAGCCAGAACCTCTAATATCAGCTTTATCCTGAAGTCAGGTACTTACTCCAGACAGTTCTAGACACCCGGTTTCAGTGCTGAAAACTAGACAGCTAATCTCTCACATTTGCTAATGAAGAGCTCAGTGTTCTGGACTAAAAATATTAGAACTCCTGGAGGAGTCTCTCTCTTGTCACTCTGTAGCAGGATCTAGCTGACTAGATACCATTTCTTGATCACCAGTGAGGTACAACCATCTTATAAACCTTGAAATAACTCCACAATCAAAAAAACTCCAAGGAGAATGCATTTATAAAAAATGTCAAAAGTACTGCATTTGATATATTTTATTCAAGCTGTATCTTTAAACAAAAAGGTTACAAAGGTAAACACTGCTTCAATTTTAACATTGTAGTTACAGAGAAACCTGTCAACTGATGTTCTCTGCCCTCTCCCCCTTTCTAATTTTACAAATGCCATCGTTTTGGGAGAGGGAGGGGACAGAGGCAATAATGAGAAAAGAGAGATGTATCCACAGTGTCTGACTGCTAGGAAATAAAAAAATCCCATTGATTTCTCTTTATACCATGTTTCAGCAAGGTGACTGTCTTTTTCCCTGTGTGTTAATTAAAAAGTTGTTGTAGAGGCAGTGAAGGCCCAGCCTTGCCATTGCCCTTGTCTCACGGGGTTCATGCAGAGGGCAGGATTAGACGTGGCTGATCTCACATCTTGTCCTGCTCTGAGTGGTAACATCATCACAACTTCAGAGCACACGATGTGTGGGACCAGTGAGTGTCATTGCCAGACTTTGCCTGTGAAAAACCTGGAGATATCAGCGTGTCCAGTTCTGTTCTTCCTTGTTCGGGCTTTCTCCGCAGTCTTCTGTCCCAACCTTGAATGTTGCTGTAATGTTTCAGAAAGCTGCTTCATGTGAAAATGGCCTGGCCTCTCCTAATTACAATAGCTCCTTGTTCTGCTGCCAAGAAATTAGCATCATCAGCTACTTGGATTATACAGAATATCACGGAATAAAGACAACAACAGAAATACACTGTTATTTTTCCTTCCTTATATCCTGCCTTGTGACAGGAATCCCTCCCCCTGCTAAGTTCATTGGTTAACAATAAACAAAGATGCTTTTAACAGCTGTCTCACTATGGCCTCTGTCCTCTGTGGAGAGTAATACACTAGAGCCATGATAGTATTTAAAAACTGGCTTACCATCATAGGTTTGATTCTTTAGTAAATTTCATTTGACTTATAACCTCTCCTAAACAGAGATGATACCCTTTTCTTGCATCTACATACAATAGAGCATCTACAAACCAAATATTAAACAATAGCTTAAATAATTTTTAGACCATTTTATTAACATCGGCAGAGATAATTGTTCACTGAAGAGATACAGAGTCACCACAAAACTCCAGAAGTGACCAGAAGTTGTAGATTAACTTGGGGATTCGGGCTTGCTTCTGCCTTTCATTTCTATTAATAGAAGGTATTGTTTCCTCAATGTTTTTGGAAATTATGTAAATGTATTTGGCTGAATATCAAATACTGATTTATTAGAAACGCTTTTTTAAAAACCTTAAAAAATTGTCTACTTTGCCCAAGGGAAATGCTCTGAAGAAAGGATAATGACTTCACTTTCCCTAGCTGTAGGTCACTAATTTTGGTCCACAAAATTAAGATTTTAATTTCCTAGGACGCCCTCTGTAGTCCACAGATCTCACAGGGTATTCCTGATCAGAAGCCTATCTCAGATATTCTGTGCCACCCTTCACAGGGGGCTTGTGGGAGAGAGGAGAGGGAGAGGAAAGGGAGCGGAGAGAGAAAACTGTCTCAGACACCCTCTGCAGTATGTAAGGGGTGGGTGTGCCTTGGTGGTCCCAGTTTTTCAGGGCTGGAGGCTCTCCTGACAGGCTGCCATGCACAGATGCAGAGGGAGATGCCAGTTTCACCTGCTGTTGTGCCCTGTCTTTTCCAGAGCTGCTGCAGAAAGGATGGTGAGCTGGAACATCTTGCGAGCCCAATACCTGAATTGTGGGCCACCAGTTCAGCCACCTTTTCTTTGGAATATCAGTCCATCCTTTCTCTTCCCTTACAGTTTCTCGTTACACCTGTTTTGTTTTTCAAAAATATTGTAGATGAGGTATCTGACATTTTGGGGCAAGGTCTTCTTGCTCATGCTTACGGCAAGCAAATTACATGACATTAAGTTCTGACTAATGCTTTGTTCCAATTGTGGTTGTCAGCTGTGGGTGATAACACCTGCATTTGGAAAGCACTTACTGTGCCTTTGCACACGAAGAGAGGTCTCGGGAACCTGCTCCAGCACTGCAGGCTCTCTGCCCTGCCACGTGCTGTCCCCACAGCTGTCTCAGGCTGCCCATGAGGAGCCTGGTCACCTGGATCTATGAGAGTGGAAACTGCTCAGCTGTTTGAGGCAGTGGGTGCATATTCACCCATATCCAGGATTCAGATATTCAAAACGTCCCAGTTTGAACCCAAAACTGGACTTCAGGGCAGTCACCAAGAGACTTCAAGGTGCACTGACTGATTTAGACAATTCTCTAGGTGGGCATTGACCTCCTGCATCTTTGTGATGAAAGTCCTGTAATTTGATGTTCATTTGCCCTGCACTGCTCCGTCTTCTTACTTTTTATTAAACTTTTACTCAAACAGAATGCTTTATGTATCTGGATCTTGAAATTCATTGCCAGATTCTTTAGTATTCATCATTCTCATCTGATAAAATTGCTCAGCTCTTCTACAGCAATTGAGACATATAAAACTTCCTTGATTCTGAAACTTTGGTGGGTACAGACGTCAGAAGGTTACTGTTTCTTCTGAATGTAATGGCTGTGCTGTTGCTTTTGCTGTCACCAGCGTTTATTTTTATTAATAGATACTACAGGTTTTTTTCTTCTCATTTAGCCTGGTAGCCTAATGTTTAAAGTAGCTGAGAATCAGATTTAACTTAAGGAATATTTCATTTATTGAAGGCTATTTGAAATTAGTGGTTTAATGAATGTGTTGCAACTTAGCCAGTGAGCACTAACCTCATCTTCTTTCTGTGCAGTTCCAGTTCTGCATAACAAAGAGAGGACTGTATGTATCCAGGGGAAACTGAATCACTTAAGCAGAAAATAAAGTCTGTCAAAACACTACATAAATGCTGCACATGCATCTTTTTTAATTGAGTTGGGTAAATTGAGAGATTTCCAGTGTATCCTGAATGTCTAATCCCTGGACCAAGTCAAAAAATGATCTGCCACTCCTGAAGCTAAAATACAAGTCACAAGTCAAACAATTAGTCCTTTAAAGGAACAGTGAATATGTGTAAACTGGTGATGGTTTTAGAGCTTCTTGATTCAAGCCATCTCATGAATTTAGTTTATTGATTAGGAGATGCTGTGTCAGGAGCTTCACTGCCGCTCTCCCCACAGAGATGGAACTTAATGTTCTGAAGTACAGGCTGACATGAGAAGGGTTTGAGGTTTACAGAGCTAAGCAGAGGTGTGCCTGTATCCAAGAGTAGCTCTTATGGTACATTTGGCTTAGCACATGCAAAAGACCTCCAATATTTCTATCTTGTAATGAGGGCTTTAAAAGCCTTCTCTCATAAGGAAAAGACTTGAAGGGAGATGAAGAAGCTTCTTAGTGATTCCTTTCAGTAGGTCACTGCTCTGCAGTGGCTCTCTAAGCTGCTATGGATTTTAACATTTTCTCAAGCACAGCTGGGCCTTCTTTTTTCCCTGGCATTTCTCATTCAGATATAAATAGCTACTAGAGCAATATTACCAAGAATATCTTTAAAGAAATAACTGATGAAGCCATAAAAAAAAATATTGAAGTAAAGCTTTCCAGAATGACTACTATCATTTTCATGTCTCTGTTCTGAGTGCTCATGAGTCTATCTAGGGACTGTAAATTTAGGGAAAGAAATAGAAAGGTGTATGATGAGTACAGCAGATGGGATATTTAGTGTATCTTTTTCAGAGATTCTTTTTCCTAATGCAGCATTATTTCTGTCAAAATTGAAATGCTTTGAAAAATATGCTAAGTTGATATGTCTGTTCAAAGGAGACTTGATAAAGCATTAAAAAGTCCAGCAAAGAATATTTTGGCCATTTTAATTTTTTTTTATATGTGAAATGTGTTATTTAAAAGAATAAAAGAAATATAAACTCTAGGAAATGTATTGCAACAACAGAACAACAAAATATTTTGGGTTTAAATGGGAGAAAATTGAAATAAGGAAAAAAAAAAAATCTGTGAAACAGAAAATCCAGTTCCCGGCCAGGTCTGTTTAGTGAAAATTTCCTAAATCTGCAAATACTTTTGATTCATAGAATCATGAGTCACAATTCTGTAAATACTTTTGATTGATGGTTTTAAAGAGAGAGAAAATTCTTAAATGTCAACTCACAAATGCAAGTGGATAAAGATCTCCTGAGCCACCTGCTTGTTTCAGTGGGGACGGCTTGAACATTGTGTGGAAGCCTCATTCCACATGTTCCTCGGAATGGTGCCTCAGCACTGACACTTAGTTGTGCCCTTCTCTGAGAACTGGGTGAAGAGATTTTCTCAAGCTGTAAATGTCAGTGGTCTCAGACTAATTATGCTTTTGCAAAGCATAAGGCTCTCTATTACCTGAAGTATAGGTTGCTGTTGTGCAGGAGGAAGGGGGAATGTTTGGAGTGATGGTGTTTTGTCTTGCCCAATTATGTGTGATGGAGCCTGGCGTTCCTGGGGATGGCTGGACAGTGCCCATGGGCAGTGGTGAATCAATTTCTTGTTTCACTTTGCTTGTGCACATGGCTTTTGCTTTCCCCATTAAACTGTCTTTATCTCAACCCACAAGTATTCTCACTTTTACCCTTCTCATTCTCTCCCCCATCCCACTGAGGGGGAGTGAGCATGTGGCTGTGCAGTGCTTAGATGCTGGCTGGGGTTAAGCTTCTGTATATTTTAAACTGGGTATTACCTTTGAAGCCTAAAGAACATGTCAAATAAGCTGTTACCACATCTCACATGTCACCATGAAGTGCCTCAAGATAGGTCTCACTGGGAGCTGGCCAGGGCTGGCAGCAGAAAGCTGGGAAACTGTTATTATAAAGACCACCTTCATAACTGGAAGAAGTGTTGGCAGAGGCAGAAGCTTTTAGTGTGAAGGAAGCAGAGCCCATTCATTAGCTCTTCTTGCTATGTGGAAATTCAAACATGGAATAAAAAGGACTAGTACTGTGCAATTAGTTGCTGTGCAATGAGCATTGCACCATGCTTTGAGTGTGACACCCACCAAATGTAATAACCATCTATTGGTCAGATTATCTTTTTTCTCTGGGGATTTTGACCTATTTCCTGTCGAAACAGATTTTTCTCGTGTCACATCCATGTATTTCCCATCACTCTAAGCTGAAGAAGAAATATAGCCTGGCAAATTAATTAGCTAGAGTTCTCCTATGTAGGAGACCATGTAGGAGTGTGTAGACCTTAGAGGAGTATTTGTCACCAAATGAGCATGTCTGTGCTAGTTCAAAATGCCCTTCAAGCTATGTCTGAATTACTTCTCTGTTCAAATGAGTTACTCCTTCTTGTGGGTGGAATCAAGAATCCTGTCCTTCATCTTAATTTGTATACAGCAGATTCATGGCAGAGTAACTTAGTCATATGAAGGAATGCAGATAACACCTCCCTTGTACACCATGCAGAGCTGTTGTAAGCCAAGGAGTTGTACAGCTAACAGACTAGTAAAACCAGGCCTGGAATGTCTACCAAAACAATGAGGTTGCAAACTCTGCATAGTCAAGTTAAAAATCTAATTTAGCTATTTGTATGGGTTCTTAATCATACATATAATGTGTACAAGTTCACGTCAAAGTTAGAATTAATTAGATCTCTCAACTCATCCATCTAAATGAACAATGCTTTGCTTAATGTAGCTTTGTTTTTATAAATATCCTCCCATTATGCAGCAACTGAATATTCCTGTTTTACCTTGGCTTTTGTGTTCCAGAGAGGCACTCTGGAAACTAAATATATCCAGTATTAATTAAACTATGTATCTCGGAAGGACAGCAGGATAATTCTTCTTTATAGTTTTATAATGAGATTTGTCTGTATATGAAAAAAGCTCAGCCATTCAACATTTTTAGTTCAATTTTAGATGTATCTTTACATCAGTGAGAGTGAGCAACAATTGGCTCCTGTATTTTACAACCTGGTACTTAGGAAAAAAGATCGTTTTTGAAATTGAGTTTTGCAAATACTCAGAAAACGGGAAGAAACAATGCACAGGGAAAGAGGAAATGGGGAACAAAACATGGAGGAAATAAGAACATTTTTGGCATCTAAAGAAATGGGAAAAAGAGAAATGCCTGTGAAATACAAGTCTGAACATGAAAGCCTTGCTGGATCCTAAGAATGACTTGCAGTATGTTAGATCATAATTTTCCTTCTCTGTTATGTCTCTCGCCCTATTAATATCCCACATATCCCACATTTGATGGCCTCTGTTCTTACCTCCCCTCCTCGTGCCCCATATGAGCCAGCAAACTTACCCTGGCTCCCCTTGAAGCCCACAAAGCTGGCACGTCCCATGTTTTGTGCCACGAGCCGTCTGCAGAGGGTTTCCATCATCCAGGCTACAGCTGGTGGCTCTGACTCAGAAATGCCAAACACGAGGGCCGGTTTTTGCTCTCAGTTGTCCACAGTAACCATGGAAAGGTTTCACTTCTACCTTGGATTCAACAGAGTGCCACCAAACCTGGAGGTGTGAACTGAATGCTCTGAACTCAATTGACTGGAATTTTCCCACTGAATTACTCTACTTAGAAATGAGAGAAGTCCCCAGTTTACTTCACCTGTCAGACAGGTACCCTGTTATCCATAACACTTTTGTTTATTCCTTGAACAAAGCAGTTTAGCCACTCCTGCAGCCCAGGGATGAGGACAGGGACAGCCTTGCAAATTGTGCTGAGGTTGTTAAGAGGCGGAACCCCTCCAGCTGTTTCATCTGTCCTGTCCCTGCCACAGCTGGCCTGGAGGGTTGGAGCACCTGCACGTGTCTCAGTACAAAGTCTTCTTTCTTGGCCCAAACCAGCTTTTGTCAGCACTTTAAAGAAAATTGCTGGACTTTGCATCTGAGTCATGTACACACAGTGCCAGCAGCTGCTTTTCTGCGGGGATGATTTTCCCTGGCAAACATGTGATAGCAAATTGTGGAGGGCCTAAAACAGAAGAAGGAAATAATTCATGAGTTTGCAAAGACTTCCAGACTTTTTTCCATGGTATTTCAGAAGTCAGTTCATAGCCCCATATAAGAGACAACAGACATCTATGACAAACATTCTCAACCAAATGAAAAATATGTGGTGAGCAAGCACCAAAGATTACAAATATATATTTTGCAAAACTGCCTGTAATTACGCAAAGTAAATTTTATGCAAAAAGTGGCGCCACCTAAATGGCAACATAACGTATGCACACGTTCAAAAAAGACAGTCTTTTCAAACAAACTATTGCCACAGTCATGCAATAGCTGGAGTCTTCAATTACAAGTTAATCTATGCCAGTAAAATGAATTCTTCAATGTGGGGATTGTTTTTTTTTTTTTTTGTTTTTCACTACTAAGAGTTTCTACTCTTCCAAGTTAAAACAGTAAAGAGACATTATAGGAGAAGGTAGAGGCACGTCCATGTGTGCCAACATGACAGTAGTTTTGCTGCAGCTTTCCACTTGGCAAGGTAAAAAATCCAGTGTTAGATGGCTCAGATGATACCAAAGCAGGCATTAATTTCTCACCTTAAACTCAGGCACAAGCAGTAACTTTTGTACTAGCAACAACCCCGATAGTTATGGTTTTCTCCAAATTACCCTCTTTTCTGTGTTTCCTGGCGAGTCGAATTGGTCTTGTGGCATTGGGCTGCAGGGCTTTGCTGCAGACCCAGAGAAAGCAGGACTGTTCCAGCTGTGGCAGTTCCTATGTGCTGCCTGCTCTTGTACCATGATGCATTTTCTTCACGCAGCCTCCCCAGAGAGCTGGACTGGAGATACAGCTTGTGGTTCAGAGTGAAACTGCCTTGAAGAGCAGGAGACAAGTTTGTATAGGTTGCGAACCCAGATGCCCATTATCTAGTTGGTGCAATGAGCTGGCTTGGTACTGCTTGTGTTTTGAAAGGTTCCAGAAAAGTCCATGGAATGGGTTTTAGATGTGTTGGTGCAGGTGGAGTGATAGCTGTGTCAGAACCAGAAGGTGTTGCAACTTCCTGAGTAGTAATAACAGACGGGCTGATGCCATCTACTTCCCTAGTTTGTCTTTTCCTGCTTTGTCATAAGGGTGTCTGTCTGGAAGGGCTAGAAAGTGGAGGACTCTTCAGTTTTGAAATATTTGCAATTGTAAGCAGCCGAGAAGGAAATGAGTACTAACTCTTGACAGAGGCAGTGTTACCCTGCAGTCTGAGTGACAAGCTGGGGTCCAAGCTCCACTACACAGAAGGGGGAGAAGTGCTTTTGAAAGTTAAGAGTCTCAGTTGGCCTTTATAAGTTCTCCTGGTCATCTGTGAAAGTCTTAGGGATGTGACTGTTGGTAAAGACATAGCATTCATGAACCTAAGTTTAGATTACTTTAAAAAGTATAGCAGGCATGAAGAATGGATCAAAATTGAATATATCAGAAGAAGCGACATTGATTCTGAGAAAATAGATGCCTTCATCTAGGGGCTTTCTAGATGAGTCCTCAAATCCATGACCACTTGTGTCAAAATTGACTCTACAGTCCATAAAACCTGGTCTTAAAGTAAAGATCTCAGAGCTAAAATTTTCCTTCCACTGAATTCACCTAGTGAAGATCCAAACTCATGTCATTGTGTGAATGATTAAATGCACCCTTTGAATCACAGAACCTTACACAGAGATGCTGAATTTGCCTGTTATATTGATCCACGTGTCTTCTCTGTGGTGACTAGAGTCCACTAGAATAGAGAAAAATTTGAATTCTTTTTTATCGTGTAGCTGAAAGAAAACAAAGAACAACAACAACCAAACTCCCATATCATAAAGATGTGTTTACTTGACCTTCTCACCTTACTGTAGATGCAGAGTTAGTGGGATAGGGAGTCCCGAGTCTCTTGTCCTGTTTCTCTTGCTCTGTCACTATATGTGTGGAACTCATATTTCCAGTGCAGCACTGTGACTTTTTGACAGGCCATGGAGGTGTGTTTGCAAAGGCTCCCAGCGTGGTGGGACACTGTGTCCTGGCCACTTCTCAGGCTGCATTCTGCACAGCTTCCACAGCAGTCACCTGCCTAACCTGGTGCAGAGAGCTGCTTGCCCTCATAGTGTGGGGTTTTCCCCACAGTCCGTCCTTGTGATTGTGTCCTCCTGCAGTTAATGCTTTGCCATCCTTGAGCTCTGTTAAGCCATTCCATGTCCCAGCCTTGGTTAACAAAAGTAGAGACCTCAGAATGAACAGCTTTGCCCACATTTCTACATGGACAACTAAACTAAGTGTGTGAAACTTCACCTCCCTGTAATGCTGACCACCTACTGACAATAAACCTTCTCTGTCTCTGCCTTCACACTTAGATAGTCAGTCCCCATCCTTTTCATGTGATGAACTATTTTATTGTCTTAATTTGGTCCATTTTTATCACAAAAATTTCCTTTAGGTTTTTGCCTTTGGACTTTTTCTTGTTTCATTGATTCTCTGGAATACTATATTGAGCTTGTTTTAAATTGCAAAGCATGCCCATGTGTAGTGTGCCTCAATGAAACATGCATGAACTGCTGCTCAGAGCGGCTCCCGCTGTCAATCCGTACGCAGTGCTTCTGAGGAGGCTGCTGCTCCCAAGTTCCCCAAAAGCACTGCCTGATGTCACTACCTCAGTTCCTGTCTCCATTTAAAGCCATGGATTCTCCCTCTCCGAAGTTAACCCTTGCTTTAGCTGTTCAGCATTGAGTCCTAGCTAGTGTAGCCCTCCCCCACTTCTGCACATTCAGTTCCATGGCAGCAAAGCTTACCCCGAGGATGGTTTTCCTTGGAAACGTGTACCAAATGTGCAATAGTGTAAGAAGCTGAATAGAGTTTTACCAGTGAATACTAAAGATCATCAGTGAAAGTCCCCACTGAGAAGCAAGTGCCACTGGAGATCATTTCTCAAACAGTATGACTAATGCAATTTATGACCCTGTCTCATCTCCTCAGGCTCCTGTTTAGCTAATGTGTCATCCTTTCAATCTTATGTTTCACCCCAGCTGTCCATGTTTTTACATTTAAAGGCTTTGCATGTGCTGTGCCTGATACTGTAGTAGTAAAGGTCACTAAACTGACTTTACTATTAGGTGGGTTTCATTTTTATAAACCAAATGTGATGAGGAAGAGTCACAGTGAAATCTGTTGATAAGATCAGCTTTAAATGTTGAACCTATTAAATGACTTTGCTTTCAGTTGCTCTTCTCAGGACAAGGGGGACTGGAAATCTCATTAGAATATATAAAGTGACAGATTTTGCAGTGCCAAGTGTACTCCTGGAGCCCAATATTGTCCCTTATGTGAATACACAAAGAGTAAAGTTGCATATTTATTTGGAGGTTGCCCTACAGCTATGTCTAGAGAAGCCGCTGACAACAGCCACAACCACCCTCAATGCATCTCTAAGAGGGTTAATAGCAATAAAGGGGTCTTAAAGTGCTATTATATATTGATTAAAAACTTCCTTTTGTCTTCTTTCTGGTAGGTAACCTCCCCAGAATTACTTATTAAAATGATGACTTTTTAGTCACTACGCTCAGATAGAACAAGTCAAATATGTCAGGTGAAATGGTCTGCAACTGTCAGCGTTCTTCTGTACCATTTAGGTGAAGTAGGCTTGCTGGTTAAAACCATGACAAGAAAACAAAACACTTTTTTGTTATCTCTTATGCCTTCTGCCTTACAAAACTGCTATTGTTGCAGTCAGTAAATGTGGTCAGACACCATGGGTCGTTGAAGTAACATGGAGAATACATTATTTTCTGCTAAAAATATAGTTTAGAAAGCATTTAGTTTCTACATGCAGGTAAAAAATACAAGATGGTGTGAGCCTGACCATGCAAACATCAGTAATATTTTGTATCTACTTGATTTTTTACATATAATCTCTTACAGTCAGTAATAAGATACAAACCAAACTGACAATAAAGAAAATGAAGGACATGTTGTCCTTCATTTCCATATATATCCATATAACTGGATATAAAAGAGAGAAAACCACTCAGGGAATGTAAAAATGTGAAAATGTAAACATGCAGTTCCTTTTGAGGAAACTTCTACACCTTTTACTCTGTAGTTTTGTGTGACCCAGACTGAGAGCTATTAAGTTAAAAATATATATATTTACATAGGCTGAGGGCATGAAAACTTTAGGCTATAAAAATCCTACAAGATCCTATTAAAATCTTTTCTTGAGAAAAAAAAATAAGCTGTAATTAAATCTTGCTATGGAAGTCATAGTAATTTATGAGGGACTGCCTGATCTTTCTTTAACTTTTTAATGGGATGAATACAATGAAACTTGTGCTAATGCCTACCATGTTCTATGGAAAACTGCCTGTCTACAGCTGGGTTGACTGAAAACTAAGATTTATAAGTGGGAAAAAAAAAAACCCACACACACACAAAAAAAGGGCAAACTCCCATCTAAATTTTTAGACAAACAAATTGTCATCAGGAAAGTTTCCTGAGTGCTGAGGAAGCTCATTCCGTGTGTGTGCTTCAGCCCTGCCAGGGCAGAATACCTGGGAACATTCCCTAAAAGGGAAGCAATGGTATTCCCCAGTTCATCTTCCCAGAGAGCACTTGATAGCTGAGCTCCGAGCATGCTGACAGGGTGAATCAACGTGGCATGCAGAGCCTTGGGTTCTTCATTTAAAAATACAGCCACTGAGGGAGGCACTAATGATGTTTGTTCCTTATTTAAGCTCCTTGTATTTAGAGTACTGTCCCAGTAGATGGAGGATTTGAGTGCTGCTCCCTCCTACACTGTCAGGGGTTTGGTGTCCACATTCCCCTCACTCCAGAGGAGTGGCCAGACAAGGAGGCTGCAGACCAGGCTGTGATAAGGACATGGGGTGGTTGGACCTGAGCGAGGATCATTAAGCTTTAGTTGTGAAACATGAATCCTTATGTAAAGCATCTTCCCACCCATTCAGAAGTATCTTCCGTGTCCCTAGCAGGGGTAGGTTATTAGGCACGTGCCTTCCTCAGCAATTTAGCAGGTTATAGGTCCCTGGATGTTGTAGATCCCAGCTTGAAGCATCCAAGGCCATTCCATACCTAGGACAGGGAACTTGGGTAACTAGCTGAGGTATTATAATATCACCCTAAGAACTCAATACCTGAAACCTATGTGAAATTATGCACTACAGGGGTCTGAGGCCTTTCATTTCTTTGAGTAGCAGATTGTGGGTGACTAGAAAGAAGGGCATACAAAATGACAGAAACAAAACATGGGAATTTTGTCCTGTTAGCTTTGACTCCTAGTTTTATGTGTGGATTTTATGTGTGGATCCATCAGGATCCTGATGGAGAACAAGCCTGTTTATCTGCATAGACCATCAAATGTATGGTCATTGGCTAAGAAAGCAATTGTCTGTCATTATTTATTTAAGGAAGAGTGCAGCATGCATTTACATGACTGCATGTATGGGAATCTTGTCCAGGAGTTGTGATAGGCTGTCATCATGGTCAACGAGCATTTGCTTCAACAAAAAGCAAGAAATGACTGAGAAATTGAATGGCAGGGAAGAACAGGAAATTTGCCACTTGAAAAAATGCATGCAAAGTAAGAATAGGGAAATAAAATATGTAGAACTGGCTTGATTACTTTGTAATAAAAAATAAATTGTTTAGACCTTGAATATGAGTATTACACACTTATGGTGCTAAAAGTTATAAATGTTTCAGCTGAAATAGTTTCAAAATAAACATTAGAAGTAATCACTAGGTAAAGTCTAAACCAGAGGGAATATTAATTAATATTTTGCTTAAAATGAATTCAGTGGAAATAGTGATTTGTTGTGAAACATGCTCGTTTAAATGAGTTATCTTTTCAATGACAGAAAGACGTATTTTGGGAACAGTTCTGTAACTTTCTACTCCTTGAAAAACAGTGAGTAATGCCTATTGGAAGGACTAGTAGTAATTTCTGAGCTCTAAATTACTTTCAGCCACATACAGAAAAACAGTATAGCCTCTCAGGAAAGCTGTGTGAAATACTATGTTCAATGTGCAAGGGTGGTCAAGAAAGTAAATACAATGTGAAGATGGCTAGGGTAAAAAGGACACTAACCAGGTTCTTGTAAAATCCATAGTTTCTGTGGAATTCAGCTGCAGTTACATGAACTCAGGAATCTAAATCTGAGAATTTTTATTTTGAATGTAGTACCTGACTTTAAGAAGGCACATGAATAGATATCTGCTGTCAGAAAGCAATTGGAAGGTCAGGGACCTTCAATTTAAGATCCACAAACAATGGAATATGAAGTTGTGTTTTGTAGCGCAACAAAACCTACATTCACATCATTTTAGTTTTACTTTTAGATTTTCAAAAGGCTTTCAGACTACGATAGCTCTCTTTCCTGAGTTACAACTTTAGTTAGTTTTTATTTTGGTTCCCTTGGGTAATAACCACCAGGAGATTTTGCAGGTGCCAAAGCAATGTTTGAATGGTAACCAGTGACACAGAGAGTAATTGCCAAATGATTTCAAAAGTATCATGCTATAAAAGCTGCTTGAATGGCTGTGGTTTTGTCAGTTGGCTGAACTATTTACTGCACAGCCAAAAGGCCGAAGTGAAAGTGCTCCGAGATGGGGTTTATAAATGTGAATCTAGGGCAGCTCTTGTCCAGGCTTAACTACAGAACCTGTGTTTGCAGCGTTCACTGTGCTTTTTAAAGCACATCTCATCCCCAATATAGCAGGTTACGCATTTGGGAAAAGAAAATCAAGAAGCCCTGACTTGTACTTCCCCAGCTGTAACTTATGCAACCATAGTCTAATTAAAGCGCTAAATAAATGTTGCACTTAATTAAAGACAAACCCAAGTCTATTGAAAATGGAGGGAAATAATGAGCTATTTCTTGTTGTACATGATCTTTGTATACAATAAAACATGTGCTAAAGTGTTTTGTGGTTGGCTGATGTTTTGGCTGCTCTTTTCAAAAATGGGAAAGCAAGGATTCCCGTGAGCAGGCCCAGGCTTTCCCTCCAACTGGCAGTGTGCAGATCAGGAAGGCGCGACCACTTATTGATTTGAGAAGTAGGTGAAAAGAAGTAGGCCTCTCTTCTGGGCCAGCACAGCTGTTCCTGCAGCCAGTCAGTGAACCATTTTGGGGAACTGATCTAGCAGAAGAAAACAACCAGTTTAGGGGGGAGGGGAGCCTGTGCTTGTATTTCAGGTGAATCACTTCTCCAGCACGTGAGGAGGACGTGCAGACGGGGAGCCTTGCTCAGGGGACCAAGCAGCTGCAGGCAGAGATTGTGCAACGTGTCACCAATTGTTTAACAATCAAACCATGTCTGGTAACAGCCAAACCCTTTAATATTGTGAAAAGGTGAGGAGCAACTACGGGGAAACTTGACAAACTTCTGCAAAAATATGCATATATATATATATTTTTTTTTTTATTTATTTATATATGGTAATTAAGATATTAAAGGATGGTAAGGAGTATTAGTAGCATCAAATCAAGAGCTCTTCCTAAACTGTGGCCCTGAGAAAAGCATTAGTGTTTTCTGATGAGGTACAAATTCCAGTCTTGTGCTCAATCTACTTCATAGAGAGCTTGTGCTGCCAATGGAACAGGGAACTCTGCTCCCTGTGGTTCCCAGAAACACCATAAATACAACAGAATCCTAATTTGCATGGCTGTGGTTCAGATGATGTATTTCAATGGCAAATCCCTGTCTCAGGATTGGATTGGATTGCTCAGCCTTTTTTTATTTTAAAGAAAGTTAGGAAGTGGGAGCCCTTAAAAGTGATAATTTTATTGGGGGAGGGGAATTTAATGGAAGGTGATACTGTGTCATCCTATCCTGATTTAAAGAGAACTGAACAAAACATACAGTTTCTTCTTTCTTTTTGGAAACATTTTATTTCTGGACACAGGAAAGCTATTAAATGAAACAGTGAAAACACTTGAAAAAATATTGCAAGACAAATATATTTCATTTAAATGCTAATTTGTTTATAATATTTTCAAATAATGTAAATAATGAATAATTTTGATGAAAATTATCTGAACACGGCACATGTCAAAAACACGGTGAAGAAGCCGTAAAAATGTATAAGAAAAAGCATGATTATATATTGGAAAAGGGCAGAGGAATTGGACTAGCATTCCTGCACAACTGCTACAGAAAAGTTTTTTAAGAAAAGCCCCAAGCTGCTACTGTTGTCTTTCTTACACACAGCCATCAGCCTGAGCAGAGAGAATTTCCGCCCCTATCTCCAGAAAAGTAATTTGCAAGCCCTTTCTGATCTCATATTATCTGCATACTTTCTTGTCTTTTGCACAATAAATTCTTTGGGAACATTAATTTTAAAAATAGCCTCGCATATTGCAGCATAAAAGGCAAAAACATTAAACTGATACAATCTATGGGCAACAAACCTGAGAAGTGCATATTGATCACATTGCAACATCTCCTGCACAGAAGCTACAGTGAAATAAAGCACTGGTTGCATGTTGTCATGAGCTGTGCTCGTGTTTCACCTGAAGTCCAGGATCTTCCAGTGATGTTATTACCTGATAACCTCAGTTTTAAAAAGATCCATACTCTATGGTGGGGAGAGGAGGGCCTTGAATTATAGAGTCATAAAGGCTGTGCATGACCGACAAGCAGTAGCCACAATTCATTTTGTCGCATTAGGCTCCCAGCTCATGTTTTTGAGGTACTTGGGGCTCTCAGAACCATGCTGCTCTCCTCAGCTTTTCCTACAGACAGCTTCGCCAGCCTTGGAAATGTAGCTGAGACACAGGTACCATGCACTGGGCAGGCATTCAAAACGTGGGGTGGGCTTCTCTGCTGCCCTTCACCTGCTTCTGGTCAAATGTGGTTTGGCCAGCCGAGTCTCTTTGCCCTGCTTGTGCTGATGCCCAAAGCAGAGTCTTTTCTTGCCCTTTCCTTGACACCCCACAGCAGGGTGACAGAGGGACTATCTCTTCCCTAATACTGTTTATCTGTGGTGCCAAAATTCACTGTGGGCTGCCAAGACCTGCTAACCTCCCCATACGTTAATGACATTCCTGATCAATTTGAATGCTGAACACTATCACCTCACGGCTCACCCAGTCAAACCCAGCCAAACCTCACGGAAGGGGAAGACGTGCAACTTTAAGTTGCACCATTACTGTGTCTAGTCCTGGGCTCCTCAAGGAGCTCCTGGAGAGGGTCCAGCAGAGGCTACAAAGGAGATAAGGGTCTGGAGCGTCTCTCTTATGAGGAGAGCTGGGCCTGGTTAGTCTGGAGGAGACTGAGAGGGGGTCTCATTAATGCATACAGACATCTCAGAGGTGGGTGCCAAACTTTTCAGTGCAAGGAGCAATGGCCATAAACTAAAACACAAGCAGTTCCACCTGAACACGAGGAAGAACTTTTCTCCGTTGAGGGTGGCAGAGCACTGGAACAGCTGCCCAGGGAGGGTGTGGAGTCTCTGGAGACATTCCAAACCCACTTGGACACGTTCCTGTGTCACCTGCTCCAGGTGACCCTGCCTTGGCAGGGGGTTGGAGCGAGTGATCTCCAGAGATCCCTTCCAACCCGAACTATTCTGTGATTCTGTGATTCATTTGGTGATACGGTTTGTTGTCGCTACGAGCAGCGACAGCGCTGGAACCGCTCAGAAATTCCCTGGCGATCCCCTGGAAAGCGGCGCCGGTCCGAGCTGCTCTCCGTTCGCCCACAGCGGGGCAAACTTCGCCTTCCCCGGGGACGCGGCGGGGCCGCCCCTGCAGCCGGCGAAGGACGCGGAGCCCTTCCCGGGGGAGGAGCGGGGCGGCCGAGGGGGCTCGGCGG
>VZTE01003316.1:813562-877619 GCA_013397775.1 Eulacestoma nigropectus | reverse complement strand
CCCCCCCCCCCCCCCCCCCTCCCCCCCCCCCCCCCCCCCCCCAAATATTTTTAGGATAACTCTGTATTCACAGTTACTATGATCAGCAGCAACAAAAGATGATAAAACCCATCAGCTTCTATGAAAAAGTCAAAAAAGCAAACTACCCATGTCTTAAAATAGAAAAGTATTTCCCATTTTTTTAAAGTGCTTCATAAAGATAAGCGGAAGGATAATTGAACAGTTGCTTTTCTTACACTCTTGTGCCTGAGAAGATACGTTGTGGCTGGTATCTCCTTAGTTCTGTGAGTTCAGCTGGTGTTCGTGGGCTTGAGTAACTGAAGGGGAATGAAGGGTAGAATAAAAGACGGAATTTCTCTTCTGTTTCTGGCTAAATCTTTTCTTCTTTGCTGAAGAACCCAGCAAAGAGTCGACAGCCCAGTTTTTCAGTCCTGGAGAAGCTGGCTCCATAGCTCCAGTGATGTGAATGGTGAGACTGAGGGACGTCCCAGGTTCTGGGGACCAAGTGGTCATGTTGGTGGATCAACCTGAGGCCCCAGTGGACTTGGAAGATGCCTTTTCAGGCTGGGCTGAGATCTTTGCAGAACCACCGGGAAGGTCTGTGACCCTCACCTGTGCCAGGAGTTGTCTGGGGAGCTGCATCAGTTGACCCCTTATAGCCATTGCTGGCAGTGCCAGTGATGGGGGGATTATTGAGGTGCCCAGAGGTGCGTAAAGATATATTAAAATAATACTGCTCTTCACTTTCTGTAGTGAAGATACTGATTTGCAATTCACAGCTGATCATCTGGCAAAAGCTCAGAGTCAAATGTGACATTCCTGGTTTTCCTTAGCATAAAAAGTAAACAAAAAGCTTAAGAACTGTGTCTTCACTTACATGTTTTTGTGTAGGAACTAATTCCTTTAAAGGCCTGAATTTTTGGTTTTGTTTAGTTGGTTGTGTTTTTGTTTTTTTGGTTTTTTTTTGTTTTTTAATTGATTTTCTGTACTTGTTCTGGAACAGAGCTCTTAAAAATCTGAGGGGGATATGTGTGTGTGTGAGTTGCTGGGACCTGACTGAGAGAGAAAAGTTTTTTCTACTTTCTCTGACTAGAAAAGCCACAGGTGTGGGAGCAGATTTTCTT
The DNA here is from genome assembly GCA_013397775.1 of Eulacestoma nigropectus. Taxonomy (NCBI): domain Eukaryota; kingdom Metazoa; phylum Chordata; class Aves; order Passeriformes; genus Eulacestoma; species Eulacestoma nigropectus. Next base: position 876,495 of record VZTE01003316.1, on the reverse strand, counting down.
GGAAATGAAAGTATCCTGAGTGCTTTCACTTTCTGGTTCTCTTGTCATAACCACTGTGATTATTTTCAACTGTGTGAAGGTTGCCTTGAGTCACAATGAAGGATTGTGTGTATGTTGTTTTTATTTTGTATAGTTGTTTTTTGTTTCTTTGTTTGCTTGGGGTTTTTTAGCTGGCTTTGTTAAACTTCCCCATCAAACCGTGGTGACTGAGTTACCAATGTAATGGTCATTAGTCAGCAGATAGACACCTTTAAATAGAGGGAATTCAGGTTCTCAGCAAGGGCCTGTTGACTTGTGCCTGGGGTAGCAGTGTAGCATCACGACTCAAATCACAGATTGGAGTATTAGGTGAGTAATGTAGGAGAGGCTGTTGTGACAATGCATTTCAAAAGGATTTTATGAATTCAGGGTAGAGTTCAGTCTTTTATTCACATTATGAAATAGAGATGGCTTCCGTTAGCTGATGATTACACTTCATCAGTTGGGGTGCTGTTAAAGAAGTCAGCATCTGCCAATAGTGGAAAATATTAGACTGGAGTGAAAATGGGTTCAGTTTCAGTGGTTGAGTGAAACTAGTGTCACTCATGTGTGACTTCTGCCAGGGAGCTGAGTGTGTGATACATGGGATGAAAGCTCCATCCATTCCCTTTGGGACTGTGATATGTCCAATGTTCTGGTTAATGGGTGGTCAAGCATAATTAATAGGGAAAAGCTGATACTGTGAATCACAGGAGTTAGTTGTATGCAAAACTGTGCAAGTTTAAAGTTTTCTATAAGCTCATCTTTTTTATTATTTAAAAAAGGGAGAGAATACTAAAGCTGTGAGGCTGAAGGAAAGATGAGGTGGTGAGATGCCTTCCTGCAGAGCATACCTTGCATGATAATGCAAATTCAGGATTTGTGCCAAATAAAGGTACAAACTCAGGCTTTGTGCCAAGCAAAAGGAAACAGTTTTTTCTGTTTCCTCAGGTGGCCAAATGCCATTTCTTGCTGTTTTTTGTGAACACTTGTATCTCTTAATTTGGCAACACAGTGTGTTCTGAACAGCACGTGTCAGATTTTTCCATGTTACCTTACTTTAATACTGTGCTGAATATAGATGTTATCGTAAGCTGTATTGTGCCTGCACACCTCAGCCAAACTTGCAGGTAAAATGGGGACGAGCTGCAGTGTGTGCTGTGGTGACCATCTAAAATGTTGCTTTCTTCTAGCATTGCAATTTGCTCTCATTGTATTGCAGAGTTTACATTTCTTTATTGCTAGATTTCTGCTGGACTTCAAAACTTGTGATTGACTAAGAGCTCTACAGACCGTTAGTGGAAAGTTTTCATGAAACTTCTTTTTGAATGATCCTGTCCATACCACCTTTGTGCTCTGTTACCACCTCATTTTTCAGAAGTGGATAAAGTGTCTCTTGGCTGCAGAGGGTTACACCTCCCTGCCTCAGTATTTGAGGCGAGTACACCAGTCTGTGTTCTGGAGTGGCTGTGGGGGTGTGCTGACTCCTGCTTACGCTCACAGGGCTGTATCTTCTGGTAGAGAGGTGGTTTTAGCATACTGAACTACACAGTAATTTTCCTGGTGTGTGTGGTGCAGAATCTGTGGGTTGGGGCTTTATCATGAATGAAACGTTAAGCAACGCTGAGTCAAAATGTTGAGGTTGCTGTGAAATGCTGTGAAGCCGAGTCCTAAGATGGTGTAAAGGACAGACTGGCACAAAATGTCATGAGCTGGACACTGTGATGACTTCAGTTGTCGGTGGGAGGCTTTCTGAGTTCTTACTTGTTTAATTATAGAGTGATTTCCCCATGTATTTAATAACATCATTCATTCCAGGCATTTGAAAATCACAATGAAAATATTTAATCTATTCAGACTAGGCTCTTGCAATTTAAGATGGTGCTGAAATTTTTTTTTTTTTTATTTGGGTTTCATAGTTTTCATTGTTTCGTAAATGTCATTAGCTTTTCTTTGCCATGAAGGATAAATAATTCAGGAGCACATTGAAAGCCATCAGCATGAGAGTTGCCCTGAAATCTGGTGTTACGTGGTGATGGGACTTTAATAGGAACAGCACTGTTGTGAGCAGTAGCACCACTCATTGTCCACAATTTTAAGGTATCTCTCCTTCTAAGGGTGTTGGAGAGGTGGAATCCAAAGGACGTGTGATGTGGAACAGTTTGAAGGCTGGAGTGCAACTAGGTTAACTTCGAAAACATCGCCTGACACAAATTTGTGTATGTAAAACACTTTTTTTTAAGGGCATCAGAAATACTGATAGGCAAATTCTAACAGGTTTTAGTCTGAGATGCACAGCTTTGACTTGATGCTTTTGTTTATAGCTGGTTTCTCAATTATTTTAGCTGGTGGATTCTTGCTGAAAAAAGTTATACTCTGCACAGCATTTCTTTTAAAATGTTTCTATTATCAACTAATTGTCAACAGTCAAGCTTATGAAAGTTTAGATGCCAAGAAAATGCAGATTGTAAACTTAAAATACCCTTGACTAAAGCTTTTTTAGCCATCAGGTGAAAGCATATTTTCATCTTTACGGTAAGCAGAGGTAGACGGAACAATGTATTTAATAAAAGCTTGTCACAGAGGCATTAGTGTTTTCAAGGCATGATCTGGAGCTATTTAAATCTAATTGAGCCTTGTATCTTACCATACACAGAATTTGTGGAAACGAATTCATGTGATATAATGGCATTCTATGCCCTTGTGGCTTCTTCCTGCCAATTGTCATAATTTCACTGGTGTTGCACCCCAAAATCCAGGGGGCTCCCTTTAGAAGAGGATGTTCACTTGACATTAGAGTCTGAGGTATGAAACTTCTGGATTGTGAATTACGTAGCTGTATTTCATGCCAGCTTTTACTTTAGTTGAATAGTAAATGGTAGGCTTGAGGTCACATATGCTTTATGTGAGAACTGTCTGTCTCAAAGCTGTGTGACTCCAAGGAAAGTCAGATACCTGTGCCTGAAATTTCTATTCCTATTCTCAAACCAAAAATGACACTTTCTGATGTTCAATCAAATTTCAGTTAAAACATAAAGCCATTTTGCGAAGCTGAATTCAGCTATGTTTTTACTGGGATTAAGCCAGGAAAGAAAGGGAGAGTGTCACGTGGAAGTTGAAAATAGTATTCATTTGCATTCAGGTGTGTGCTTTGAGAGTGCTTTAAAGTAAGCATCTGGGAAAAGGCTGGGTATGCATTGGCACATGACGTTCCTCATTCTTTTCAGAAGAGGAGATGGCAGGAACAGACTCCTACTCCACTTTCCTTTTGTTTTTGGTTTCATTTTATTCTTCTGAAAGTTAGTTACTTTGAAAAATAAATTTCTCCAGGGACCGCAGCTGCTGGAAGAGTGCTTTTCTTTTTTTCCCCTAACACTTTCCAGTGCACAGGTATAAATGGCCTGGTTAGAGGACTAAATACTATATTGTATCCCAGAAATCTTAGGTTATGACTGAGAAAGCATTCCTATACTTTGCAGATTTTAACTTTTGCTTTGTTTTGATGTAAAACCGTGGCAAAATATATGAGAATGTTTTTAAGCTTGTAAATATGAATTGTTTCAAAAGCTAAATAGCTTTTTAGACAGTTTGTAGAGGGGTTTCCTGTCTTGGTATTACCTATTTTCCCATCTGTCAACTTCTTTTCTTAAAATTCTGCTTGTATCTGTTACACAATTTCCCACTTGTTTGAGGACCATGGTTTTTTTTTTGTTTAGAGACTTTCCCACTATTGTGTAGTTTTCTTACTTTAGAACCTTTTAATTATTTGGTGGTAGTAATTAGCAAGTTTTATTTAATTCTGGCATCTAAGCTTATAACTTTTTTTTTTTTTAATTGGGTACTAGAATTAAGTCTTCTCTGTCTATATTCCATTACTTGTTTGGAAATTAAAAAATAACGAACAGCTTACTGGCAACTTTTAAAGGTCCCTCTGGTCTTGCACCTGTTTTACAGGACTTATTGCTGAAAGCCATAGAATGTCTCTTGTGGCAGCCCTGTCTGGACCACAGTTGTCCCCTCACCTGAAGCTGCCTGGGCTGCCTTTTTGGGTACAGTCTGCTGGTCTGCAGGGTAACCTCTGTATTTATTAATGGTAAAGATAGACAGATTTCCCCATCATCTCCAGTTCCAGCTCTTGCTAAGTTGCCGTGTCGGCTTGAAGCTTTTTCTGGGGCTGATTTTAGGGTGAGTGGTAAATGTGCCACCTACTGCTAGTGCTGAGTGGAGGGTGTGTGCAGTGCACAAGCTCTGCTGAGTTGTTAGGGCCAGGGAAGGTACTGAGTGCTTTGTGACCTAACTGAGTAGAAAAGGACTGAAGATTTTAGTATCAGAGTTTATAATCTCTGTCATTTGATGGAAAATGTGTTGGTATAATGCTGCTAGGAAGGCAGCACAGAATTTAGGTTTTTGTTTCAAATAGTTTTCCAAAAATGTGAACTCATTAGAGGAGTATTTTGTACCCCTTTTAATCAAGTCAGCTTGTGAAGCTTCCAGTAGGTATGTGGTGATGGCAGAAAATCATTCTTGGTGCTATTATTACCACACCACTGAGATTGGTTCATAAGCACAATTTGCTGTAATTTAGCCCTGCCAGTTTTCCCTAAGTTGTAAATTTCTTGAGACCATGTCCGAATGTATTAGAATACAACATGTTCAGCTTTCTGTGGGAGGTGAGGCAAATGTGTGTTTCAATATAAGGTAATTCAAAGTCCATTAAAAAAAATCCCAAAACTTTAAACATTATCTTTTTGTTCTTTCTCCTTGAAAGAAAGTGGCCTAGAAAATTTCAGTTGCCCTCTGTGGAGTGCATTGCTGAATTTACTATTTCTTTAATTGTGAGGCAGTAAAATTACATGCTGATCCCTGGTACAAATCTCACCACGTCTTTGAATACTGTAGTGTCTCTGTTGTGTTTGAGGTTCATTTCAATTCTAGTATCACCTGCATCCATGGAGGTTATTACCCAGTGCAAGTGAAAGCGGCTGGCTGCCCTTCACAGTCCCTGGTGCGGCAGTGGCCTTTCTGCAGAGACATGGCACGTGCCAGCGCCTTCCTGGTGCTTGACCCAGGAAAGGCCGTCTCACCCCAGAAGCTGGAACTGCTGTCAGAAGCCTGTCACCTTCCAGGTGACCTGTTAAACACTGTCCCAGCTTTCACGTGGCTTAATGTTATCTGTAGGCTCGTTCTTCTGCGACGTTGTGCCTTGTGTGTGTCCCTGCCCACGCTCCCCTCCCCAGGCTAAAAACATATGTCTCTTCACACGATTTCTTTTTAAATGATTAGTGGGGGCAGGATAAGCTCTCAAATCATTTTACTGAATGCTTCAGATAGTGGTGTGTGACTTTTCTGACTTAATTTTGTCTTCCAATGTACCAGCAGTTGGGAAGGGGGTGACCAATTGAGGCTGTGGGATGAGTTCACCTCTGGCAGACCTCACTGTGGTGGAGTGGATGTGCTTCCCCTCTGTTCTTCTTCCCAAGCCTGCTGTGTTGTCTCTAACTTCTTGTGGCCCAAGATGTGGGCAAGAGCAGGCAGTGTGATCAGGAGCTACACACTGGCTGGCCAAGGTGCCAGGAAGCCTGGGGGTGCTGTGGAGGCTTTTGGGGATCCCTGGGGCCAGGCCAAGCTGCTGGAGGTGGCTTTGAGCTGTCAGGACTGTTGCTTTTGAGAGACAGGAGGGCAGACATGCCTGGGTACGTGCCCACTCTGTGATTACAAGGCCTGTTTCTGTAGGAAATTATGATACTAATTTTTTTTTAATGAGACTAAACGGAAGAGCCTTTATTGAAGGGCTTTCTGTTAAGTTTGGTTGTTTTTTTTTTTTTTTTCCTTCCTATTCAAAACAGACAGCTGAGCTCTTGCCCCAGATGTGTCCCTTCTATTGAATACAGTGGACTCTTTGTAATACAGACCTGTCTGTAAAAAAGTGCAATTTAAATTTTATTTACAATTTCTCTGCTGTACTATGGTGTGGAAAAATTGTGAAATCTTCCTGGTATCACTTACCTGGGGCATGTAGCAGAGTTGTTTGAGGTGAAGTGGAAGCTCTGATCTTTGTGCCATCAACAGCTGCAGTAAATGAAATCCGTCTGGATGTGCATACCTAAAGCAGGGAGTGGGGAACAGTGTATGGCATTTCGGCCCATGTAGGATCGGGTCTGATTGTGCGTGTTCATTTGTGAGAAGCGTACACCAGGAGCACCACATCTCTATCACTGTGAGAATCTTAATTCATCTCCTACTGGTGTAAGTTTTCTGTGATAGTGCCTAAGTAGGATGGGGAGTGCAGGAGGCTTTTTCCCCCATCAGTTTCTCTCACTGGATAAAAGAAGGATTAAAATAATGGCAGAGAAACAACTCATTCTTAAAAGGTTGCTGCTCCACAACAGTTGAATCCATTGGAAATAGGTGCAGTCTGTGTCTTATCCCGTCCGTTGTCCCACCCCTGGCTCTCACTAAGTTGGCAGGAAATTAATGAATGCAGAGGGTGACTCTCTGATGTTTTATTGAGAGCCTGGCCTGGCTTGCCAGAGGTTTGGGCTAGTGGTGGTGCTTGATCCAAGGGAGGAGTGGCATCTGACAACACCAGCCTGGGCTGGCCAGCACTGGCAGGAGCTACAGCCTGGGAAGAACAGCTGACTCCTCAGAAGCAGCTTGTGGTCTGACAGCCCCTGTGAGTGTTATTGTTTGTAACTGTTACAGAGCCTGGGATCCCACTGATCTGAGGACACTTGGAATTTCCAGAGTTGGTTTGTTTGCTCCTGGAATAGTTGTCCTTGTTAGCATAACAGCAGAGTGAGGAGAAGCAATGGGGCTAGCTTGGTGTTTCTGTGGGAGCTCTTCTGTACTGTGCAGAGCAGGGTGATGCTTATGCATGACAGTAAATATCTGTGAACAGAAGAAAAAAAATTAAGAAGTAAACTTTTAGAACAGAAAGTACCCAGGAGTGTTTGGAAAAATATCATAGAATCATAGAATGATCTGGGTTGGAAGGGACCTTAAAGCTCATTTTATTCCAAACCCTTGCCATGGGCAGGGACACCTTCCACTAGACCAGGTTGCTCAGAGCTCCATCCAGCCTGGCCTTGAATGCTCCCAGGGATGAGGCATCCACAGCTTCCCTGGACAACCTGTGCCAGTGTCTCACTGCCCTGACAGTAGAAAATTTCTTCCTAATATTAATCTAAACCTACTCTCAGTGTGAAGCCATTCCCCCTTGTCCTGTCACTCCAGACCCTTGTAAATAGTTTCTCTCCGTCTTTCCTGTAGGCTCCCTTCAGGTACTGGAAGGCCACAATTAGGTCATCCCAAAGCCTTCTCTTTTTCAGCCTAAATAGCCCCATTTCTCTCAGCCTTTTCTTATATGAGTATGTGTATCCTGCTTTTGCAGGGTGTTGAATTAGATGATCTCCAGAAGCCTCTTCCAACCCCTACCCCTGTGGTTCTGTATGTGTGGATTTATGTATACACAGTTTGCTGTGTATCTGTCATCCTCCAGCCTCCTCCTCCTTTTTATCTGTGTAACATTGCCTCTGACTGAGCCCACTGGCTTGTTTGCCATGGCTTGTGCATGTTTTTGGCAGGTCTCTTGGTGCTGAGGTGGGACTGGAGTTGTGAACCACTGGTACTGTGGCACTGCCCAGCTGTTGTCCATGGGTGGGCTCTCGGAGGAATCCTCCTGAATTTTATATGTAGTTTACAGATAATATGTGCTGGTGCTTTGAATGACTCGCCCCGCTGCCACCAGTAACTAATCACCCAACAGACTTGAATTGGAGCAGAGAGATTTTTGCTAATTACTGTCACAGTTATTGGAGTATGTAAGAATCAAAAGTGATTTTTGTGAAGCAGGTTTTCCCATGGTGGTTCCAGCGAATACAACCTGAAGTTTAACTTGTGTCTAGTTAAGTGAAACTGGAGATCTCATTGGTTTTACTGTAGTTAATTAATTTTAGAGCTGCTGTCATTACTGTTGGGAAGCTCACTGTTATGCTGAGCAGGGTGTGGAGAAATCATGATGGTTTAAAATGCACAGACCTCAAAATTCTCAGTAATTTTACATTTCTGACACCTTTTTGTTTTCAGTAAGTACTAAGGCTCCTGTCCTTTCTTGATTATCATCCTGTCACTGAGGCTCATTTAGGAGTAGCTATCAGTAACAAGTAGAAACATGGACTCAAGCAACAGTGTTCATAAAGCAGTTCTTCGACTAATTTTAAAATTCCTCCTTGTTAGCTGAGCAGGTGGTTTTCCTGCTCATTGCCATAGTATTCCCCATGCAGGTTGATGATCTGGCTCATAATTTCTGGATGTTTTTTTGTAAATAACTGTCAGAGATGGGTTTGCCTTATATTAGTGTCAGAGAATACAACCCAAACTCCTCAAGTCTCTCCTTAAAATCTTATTTCAAAATGTTTAACTGTTAGCTTGAATAAAGACAAACATATATGCTGAAGAATGAAAAAGATTTTTTTTGGCCACATATGAGGCTCAGAATAGTGAGTGTTTATACGAATGCATGATCTCATGTTGTGTAGAAACCTTAATATCAAACACTGAAATTCCTTGAAAAGTCACTTGTTAAAGCGTGGAAAGCATAGAAATATGGTGAGAGTATTTTGTGCATTGTCTAGGATTGATACAGGTTACATAAAGCTATGATTATGTAGAATCCTTCATTTAATTTTTGAGAGAGGTGTGTACGTACCTAAGTGGTGCACTCAAGCCTTTTCCCCCTTAAAGTTTTTTTTGGGCTAGGCTGTGGTTGGCTGAAAGTTCCTGCCATACAATGTGTCCTTTTGCCTCCTTGAAGTAAGTTTTTGCTCTCAGTCCAGTTGCACTTTGTACAAGCTGCTGCTGTAATTGTCAGATTTTGGCAGCCTGTGCAGAGCAGTCCCGGACTGAAAATCTGCTGTCTTTGTGCATGTCCTTTGCTCTCCACAGGTGATTTTTGTCTGAGCCAAAGCTGAGGTGCATCTTGCATTTGTGTGTGTATAAAAATGTATCTTTACCTATTTTCTTAGAGGATACAATGTCATGTAAGAGATTTCTCTTTTCATACCTGAACAAAAGGAAGCCCAGTTAGCAGATGCTGGGCAAGGGAACCTAATTCTGTTGTGCTTTAAGGAACACCTTACAGCCGGTGCAGAGATTTAACTTCATCTTTGCACTAGCAAAATAGTGCTTTTAAAAATATATGTATACATTTAACCACTTCCTAATTTATATATTTTTGTAAGTACATTTATTCTGCACATACATGGAGAAAAATCTTGAGAGCTGGGAAGAGCGAAGACATTCAGCAAAGTCTTCTGGAGCTGACTGCATGCTTTCTCTGTGTTTCAACTCAGTATTTTCATGGAAGGAGTTAGTTTTATTTGTCTATTTGGAACTTGACCAACAGCATATTTAGAAAATGGTTAATGTGTCTGTGTTGTTGGAAGCTATAATGTACAGCAGTGTCTGTGGGCCTTTTAACTATTCCTGGGAGATATGATTAATGTCACAGAAAATTATATTCACAGTAGTAATTGAGGGTCTTTAGTGTGCTTGTCCTTTGTACGTTAAACTATTTCTGTTTGTTTGTTTGTAGCAGAAACTTAAAGCCTGTTTATAGAGGATTACATTCCTCTGAGCTCTCAGTGTTCTTCTCATTACAGCAGCATCATATGAGGAAACCAGCTTATTAGCTACTTGTCTGCAAGCAATGCCATTAGCAGGTCCTCTGCTGCTCAGGCTTCATTAGAATTGTCTTTAATATAAAATATTTGTGCAATGTCATTTGAATTTTCCTCCAACAAATAGGTCTTATAAATCAGTGTTGCACTAGAAAGTAAAGAAAGTGGGACTTGTGTGGAGGGCCTGAGTCAAGATGCCATTCTCAGCATTTATATTTTCCTCTTTTTTTCTTTTTGCCTCTAATAAAAGTATTCATCCCTCAGGAATCAGGATCATGGCCTGGGTTGGAAGGCACCTTAAAGATCCTCTGGTTCCAACCCCCCTGCCATGGGCATGAGACGTTCCACTAGACCAGGTTGCGCAGAGCCCCATCCAGCCTGGCCTTGGACACTTCCAGGGATGTGTAATCCACAACCACAGCCTACCAGGGCAACCTGTTCTAGTGCCTCACCACCCTCACAGTAAAGAATTTTTTTCTGATACACAATCTAAACCTACTCTATGTTAGTTGGAAGCTGTTCCCCCTTGTCCTGTCACTGCAGGCCCTTGTAAATAATCTCTCTCCATTTTTCTTGTAGGCTCCTGTTATGTGATGTAAGGGTGCAAGTTACCCCTAAGCCATCTCTGTTCCAGGCTGAGCAATCCCAATTCTCTCAGCCTTTCCCCATAGGAGAGATGCTCCATACTTCTAATCAGCTTGGTGCCCTTAGTACACTTTCATGGTGTACTATTGAAATGTGAACTGTATAGTGAGGCCACAGATCCTGTTTTCTCCTGCTAATGGTTGGATCATCTCATTCATTCCTGAACATACAACTTTATCTGTGCTTGGAAATGGAAAAGAGTGGTTTTATCATCTTGAGTTTGTAAATGCTTGTGTTGCAAATGCAAATATTTGGATGTTGCCATGAATAAAGCCAAAGTTTACATGTGCTTCTTCTGAAGCTACAGAGAGGAGAAAATAAACAGATCAAAAGGTGGCTAATTTTCCCCCCAAATTTATCTTCACTATAATTCAGTATTAGTCAGTTTATGAGATTTGCCTTGTCCAGAAAAAGCATTTGTGTAATTTAGCTTTTTGCTCTGATTGTAGGAAGTTATCAGAGTTTACAGTACTGTCGGAACTAATTTGGGCACAGTATCTCCCTAAGCTGATCGTAGTGTATATCCTTTTCTGCTTCACTGGTGCTGGCACAGCTACTGAATATGCTATTGTGTGAGGTTATAAACCAGATAATCTTAATTGGGCATTTCCTGAGAGCAAGGAAGGGATGGCTGAAAAAGGAGAAAATTGGAAATAAGAGCATGCATTCCTAATAGACAAATTTGGCTTCCATCCAGGAAAATGGGAGAATTTCCTGTTAGTTAAAATCTTCCAAGAGCTGAAAGCCTGAAGATACATAGTGCATACCTCGGAGAGCCAGAGGAAAGGGAAAGGCTGGGAATAGCTCGTGCATGAAAGCCCCAGGGAACAGACTGCTGTGTGATGTGGTGGGACTGAGTGGTGTGAGCAGCTGGATCCCAGGGCAGCCATAGCATCGGTGAACCATCTCCTTTGTGTGGCCAAGGATTTGGGGTACCCTGCAGCAGCTGTACCAGCACGGTCCGGTGTTGTAGATCAGGTTCTGGGGGCTTTTTAGAGTTGAGTTAAGTGCTCTTGAGGCTCCATGGAGAATGAGAGTGTGTGTGACATGTGTGCACGTATGTCCTAACACTGCAGATATTCCTGGAATCTAGACTCACTAAACTGGAGCATCTCTGCTAGTGAAGAGATACAGAATCAGTCATGTAAATTTGAGGATAGGATGGCAAATAGAAGTGAGTATAGGCAAATTTGAAAGAATGGAGGTGGATTTCTTAGCACCAGTAGTTGCACTTGGTTCTGTTGGAATGATCTAGTTTGGGTCTCCATTTGAAAAGAGAGGTTATTAAACTGAATTAAAGTACAGTGAGTTATAATTCAGAATTTGAACCTCTGCTGAGGCAAGGTTGGAAAAAATAAGGAATCAGGAGAGAGCTGCATTGAAAAAATATGGCAGCTTTTTTACGTTAGAACTGGTAGTTGTGATCTGAATCTTCCTCACTGACCTGATTTCATGAGCATACATTGGTGTAGGTACTTCAGACACTTGTAAATACTTGTCTTCTGCCTTCTTAATTTTTTATCTTTGTTTTAGTGTAAGGTGAGCTCTTTTGGGTATTTTTGGGTAGAGCCTTTGAATGAATTACGATTATAATTGTTTAATATATCTATGTGTTTTTAGACATTTGAGGTTCTATATGCTACAGTCACTTCAGCTCAAGTTAGCCCAAGCTTCACGAAAAGTTAAAGCTTTTAGGGTGAATGAAATCAGAATGAGCATTAATAGGAATGAGGAGGGTTGCTTGCTTCATACATAGAAGTCTGTCTGTAGTATTGTATTAAATATTTATCATACAGAAGAGACTTAACTGTTTAGCAGTTGCATTTTAAATTGATCTCCAAGCTTCAGTCATGGGTAATAGTAAAATAAGTTCCCTGTATGCCACAATAACCAGAGCTAAATGGATATTATTCAAAACAAATAAAATTTACCCATTCTGACTTTGGCAGAGTAGTACAGTTGCAGTCAATAAAGTCACATCAGGAATTAAGTAATATAAGCTCTCTGAATATGGTTGCAATTGTTTCTTAAGTATCTTAAGTGAAAAGAAAAGCAAAAAGAAAATTGAATTTCGTCTTCTGGTAGTCAATGAGGAAAGGGTTTGATAGTAGCTGCCTGTTCAGTCACTTGTAATGAAAAGAAATAGAATTACCTGTGTTAATACAGCTTCATGGGTGATAAGAAACTGTCATTGTAACAGTGAAGGAGAATAATGACAAATTAAACATCCAGTTGCGAGAAAGGTCAGTACACAGTAAAGATGATGCAGTTACGTCAGATTTGAGAGGATGAGGACAGATGGTGAATTTGTGGAAGAGAAGGCCACCAGTCGGAGTTTTTAGCTCCCTTATGCAGTTTTACAGTTGTTTCTGAAGATCTTTTAGTCTGTTAGCAGGTATTAAAAGAACATGTTGATCAAGCGGAAATAATTTCAATTATACTTCTTCTAGAAAGGGAATGCATCCATTCTTTAAATTCTGCATGATTTGAAATAAGTCAATTAGAAATTAACTGCAACTTGTCCACATTTAGTTGAAAAAACAGTAAATGTCTAAACCAGACAAATGCCTCAAAACTCCATTTAAGGTATTCAGGAAAACTGTTAATTTTCCTCTTAATTCCTGTCACTTCTAACTAGGGTGCTTGTGGATTCTCCGCGTTGTTCTTTTAATTGCCAGTTAGAAATTCTGAAGCTGAGTGCCTTTAACTCTTGGCCTTAAAAAAAAGTATACTTAGATACTTAAATCGTCTCTTGATGAGAAAGGAGCATCTCTGGGCCCAGTTCTGATCTGTTAAATGTGTATGTCCTTGGAAAGGGGGCCTTGAACCACAGCTTTTACACTGGAATACTGAAATGTGGATATAAACTAAGATGTCTAAGTTTATAAGTCACAGCTGTGCTCATAAATTAACAGCCAATATTTTGAACTGCTGAGAGATTGTTTGTTGGTAAACTGTCTCTTCTGCTTTTTCCCAGTCTCTGTGAACAATGAATATCCTCCAGTCAGCTTTTCCAAGTGTTGTGTATATTGTGGAAGATACAGAAATCTGTTACAACTTGTTGTTATAATAATTTACAGTGAAACTTTTTTTCCGTTTTGTTCACCATCACGTTAGTGGCAAATAAAAAAAGAAATCCACTTTACTGCCATGCCCTTGAATTGCTGCTGCCAATTTTAATACTGTTGTAATTATTTTCTCCTAATACTCTATTCCATTTCTTTGATTCTTGCCAGATGTAGGGGCAGTAAAGCAACTTTATAGGGGAAACAGGTCATGGCTTTGTACAGTGCTATGAAATGCACAGAGTAAACAAATGAGGGGGTGAGGGATGGGGATAGAGTGGGAGTTTGTTTTCCTGCATCGTTTCACTTCTCTTGTGCCAACAGAAGGGTTTTTAAAAGGAAAAGAAAAAAGAAAGAGGCAAATTGGATTGTTAGCAGTGTCTCTTAGGATCATAAATGAAGGGAAGATTGTGTATGTAATTCATAAACATCCTGAACTATACGCCTTCTATTTCAACTTATTAGGGCATGAAGTAGTGCCTGCCAGGTTAATTTCACACTGGGGAATTCAGCATTCATGCAGCTCTTAATTTCGTCCTCCATACAAAGCACTGATAAGGAGAGAATAAGGGTATTTGAATATTTGATTCCAAATAATTCGCTTTAAAGATAAGTATTTTAGAAGTAGCTGCAAGACAGTTGTAGTTGCTATTTTAAATTCAATTTGGAGAGTAGCAGGAAAATGTTTATTTATTCCCGATAGGAAATACGCTTTTTGTCTTGCAAACAAAACCCTGTACTTTACAAAAATCTTCTCTTTCGTAGATTAAATTACTATTTTGAGTTCAGGATGTGGTGGGCAAAGAATTAAAAAGAAAAACCACTTGAAAATATCTTTTCTCCATTTCCCATCTGCCAAAGGAACAATTGAATTTGTTAGTGTGGAACAATGGTCAGTGCTCTGTGTTTTCATGGTTTCAATGGTTAAGACGCTTTTAATGGTTAACATGAGTTCAAGGATTGTTCCAGCTTAGTGCCTGCTTTTTGCTTCTGTGATGTGATAGCTGAGCATGAGCAAAATTAATCATCTGTTGGCTCTAAACAGGGGTGGGACAAGATTTTTATTTAAATAAAACAAAACTAAGCCTCAAAATTCTTACAGAGTGAATATTTAAGAGACCCAGAACCTCTTGTTCTTTTTCTAATTCCAAATGTTACTTTAAACTCATTCGTGGATGCTGACGGATGTTATTTGGGAGAGTTGGATTCAGCTGGTCTAGGAAGGCAGTTTGGATGAATTCCTGAAGTTCTGTTTCAGTATCAAGAAACTCTGTTTTGTTTGGAGTTTTTTTATAGTATTTCTCTTAAAACACCTCAGTGATCAGTAAAGTTGAATTTCCTGGTTTTATGGTTGGAATTACTAGGAATTATTTATGCTAAGGAAATGATGGGGTTGAGAATAACTGGGAGTTAAAGAAGTTGGTTTTGGTGGGAGTTCAGTCAGCTATTTCCCCTACTGCCTTTGGAGACCAAAGCTGTGGAGTTAGTGTTTTTTGTTTAGAAGGGTCAATTGTGGCTTTGTAGAGGCTAGTTAAACCCATGTTGCCTAAGGTTACCCATTTTTTTTTTTTTAAAAGATCCAAAACCAAGCAAACCCACTGAAATGCAAAAGCATTACATTTGGGAATTAAAAGTGCCCAAATTGCAGAAACTAAGACAAACTCGAGTAATGAACATTCTACCCCTTTGTGGGCATAAACCTCATATGGAAAAGCTTTTAATGTTTGTGGAGGAAGGTACTCTTGTAAGTAATTGGTGTTGCTGTTACTTGGCTCTAATCTTATTTTGATGATCTGGTTTTTGTTTTAGCACCAGCAAACATTTTTAAATCAGCTGAGGGAGATCACCGGTATCAATGACATCCAGGTACTGCAACAGGCACTGAAGGTAAGATGACTGGTTTGTAGCTGAATGTACCTGAATGCATCTTAACTGCCTGTGAAAGCCATATATCCCACCCTTTCTTACTCTTGTCCTTCCCTTCCTGCCCTTCCTAGCTTGAATTTATTTCAGGAGAAAAAAAAAGCTAATAATGATGGCTTGTTCACTTTACAAGGAATCTTGTTCTCTTTTGGCACCGACATAAAAATTAATCCAGTGCTCAAAAATGAAAAGACAAGAATGTTATGACTTGCTTTTAACCTTTGTGTGAATTGTTTTGGGATACATTTGGTGCTACTACACCTGGTCAGCTCCTGAGGAATCAAGTGGTGTTTTCTTGTCAAGGTGTCGTTGTTTTCTATCATGCGCAGGCCTTGTTCATTGTGCAGAATGAAGAACTGTGCTTGAACTTGCCAACTTTTGCTAATTTGGTATTGTTTCACTGTTTTTTCAACCATTGTAATTTATTTCACAGCACAGAAGAGTTCTTTGATGCAACTAAAGAATCTCTGTATTCTATTTCCGTATACATAAATATATATATAAAAATTTAAAAAATACTTTGTCTCCCTCAAGCAGAACTATTCAGCCATTTATACATGGTAAATGAGAATTTAGTAATTTAAATCAAAAAAATATATATACACAAAAAATAGATAGTTGTTTTTAGCATAAGTCATGTGCACAACTGCTTTTCGAAAGCCAGGATCTCTGGCCTTAAAAATGAAGCTGTAGATTTTCAGAAGAATTCATCTGACTCCTGTTGAGAAGTCTGTGAATGTGCTGGTTCTGTTTGTTGAGAGGTTGACCTACACTACAAGACTTTTTTTCTTTTTCTGAAATAAGTGAAACTCCACCAAAACAAATTTTTATAAGATGTTTTATCTTTATTTTGGTTAAAAATAGTGAAATATGCAGAATATGTCAAGTTTGTAAACCTTCTTTTCTAGTCAGTATTTTACCTGACAGTACAATGGCTATTGACTTGAAGTTGCTAAGTATGTCGCTTGCTTTTAAGAAAAATCATAAAAAGGGTGAGAGGACTCTCACTTCTTGGTTTTTTTATGCTTAAAGGACAGCAATGGTAATCTGGAGTTGGCTGTGGCTTTTCTCACCGCGAAGAATGCCAAGGTTCCCCAGCTAGAGGAGGCAACTTACTACCAAACAGCCCTTCCTGGGAATGACAGATACATCAGTGTGGGCAGCCAGGCAGACACCAGTAGGTATTTTTTCTTTTCATAAGTTTAGTTTAAAGGCATGGGAAATAAAACCTTGCCTGTGACATAACTGTTAGTCTGCAGATAATTCTTACTTACCAATTCTTACATTAATATGTATTCTTTCTTTTCTTATTTCAGTGGGGGGTTTTTTGTTGTTTTTTTTTTTAATTTGAGCTATCTTTAAGCATTACCTTTACATGTATGTATGGTACTGATCAAAGGGTGAATAACTGGGCTTTCCATCTTTTTTTCCTTCCCCCCCCCCATATTACAGAATTTATTTTGGGGTCATGCAGTAAATAATTTAAGGCAAAAGCTGGGTACTCCTCCATCAAAATAAAATTGGAGAAGAGTCTGTCATTGTCTGTCTTAGTATGCTAAAGCTTAATATGCTTAAGAGTAGCTTCTCCCTGACAGGAAAGACTTTTCCAAAGGGAGAAGTGGGAGGTTAAGTGTGAATTTTGTAATAAAAGAGTAGGTATTTTATATATGAAATTAGGATTAAATATACCTGATTTTAAACAATTTCATTTAGTTGATAGAGGAGGTCCCACAACCTGCATTTCTCTAAGTCTTGCAGGTTCTAGTCCTCTGCTTTAGTGTATAGTTATTTTTATGGGAGAAAAAATGAAATGTGTTCTGCAAATAAATATAGGAAATAACACAGAAGTAAAAGTCAAAGGAAGTTTTATAGTGGGAATGATATCTATAAAATCCAAGTTTCTTGATGCTGTAGTTACTTTACACCATTTGCAATGCAGATGGGGAATATTTTAATGATATATCAGTTCTTTGGCCATATATATAGTACAACTATGTAAGTTCTATTAAATGAGTAGAATGATTTAGTGTCTCCTGCAGTAGGATTTTTCCCCCTTTGTTTTGCTCATGTTGGCTCCAATGTAAAGAAGTTTAGTTAGATCTCCTTATCAATTGTACAATTATCTTTTGTCTGTAGAACCTTGACATGGACTTTTTAAGCTTTTTTTTTTTTAATTAGAGATGAGTTTATTCTCAGCATGTCAGATCTGAAAACTGCATTTAAATCCTTGGTAAAACTAGCAACCCTATATAAAATGTCCTGAGTGCATTATAGGTAGTTTTATTGTCCATGCACTAAGTTGTGGTGGGTGGCTTGGGGTTATTTGTGTGTTTTTTCTTTTCGCTCCTTTGGAAAGAAAACACACACAAGCTTCCACATGTGTTTCATTTTCAAAGGAAATGAAGGCTGTTAAGAACAAACTCACCACTGTGTCATAGTTTCTAATACTGACAACCTACTATGGCAGTGGCATAGTAAGCTGGATTCTCTTGGAGTCTGTGTTTAATTAGATTTAATATCAATCCCATTAATAGAAGTATTTAGTTTTGCTGTCACTTACTGTGCAGTACAACCTTACTGAAGAAATGAGGGACAATGGACAAGGGATATGAATCAAACCTGCAAGAGCCTACATTACCCATGGCTGATGGTCAATCTGAGAAGAGTAGGTCTTGAGCTGTACGTTCCAAGGTGAATTTCAGGATTCTCTTCTCTTTTCTGGAAGGCTGAAGGCAGACCCAGATTCCTTACAGTTATACAGCACGACAAGTCAGTAATCAAGAAGCACCAACTACTGTGGGAAAAGTAGATTTTTAAAAATTTTTTTTTAACATCTTTAGTGTCTGGTCAGGTCCTCACTGGCAAGAAAGATGAGAGCCCTTGGCCAGCCTTTGCTGTTTTAGTTAGACTGAAAACACATTGAGATAAAGGCATCTTTGTCAACTTTTCATCGTATTGGAGGACTTACAAGGCAAGAACTGAAAACCTACAGCACAACAAAAGCCTAAAGCAGTGTGATCATGGAGCCCCCCTCCAGACTCCCATAGAGATCTAGTGAAAGCTTCTGGAAGAAACCCACACTTTCCTTGTAATGTGCTTGCCTCTAATTATTTGGATTCTACATTTAAAAAATGCAATGCACCTAAAAGGCCAAGTCTCAGGGCCCTGTGTTAGTAAACACTGTTGTGCAAGGGAGTGTGAAAGAGCAATGACTTGTGAGGAGAGAATAGAAGGGTGGGCACAAGATGAAACACCTTCAGCAGTGATGGCTTTGACCATCAGCGCTCCCTTCTGCAAAAGAACACTTAGTAGCAGCTCTCAGTGGCTATGCTGAGTTGTTGGCAGGATCTTGTCTCTCAAATTTGACTCCCTTTATTATCCCACATAGGTATAATTACATGAATTAATTATAACTCACCCTTACTGTTCCTTACTGCTTAACTACCTCTGTGCATTTGGAACTTGGGATGTTACGAGTTACCGAACTTTGCGCTCCCTCGAAGTTAAAGCATCCAAACTGAGAATTAAAGAGTCACAGATAAATACCAGGGCTGTCTTTTATGCCACAGAAAGACCTCCAGCCATTTACAAAGGCTGTTGAATGTATTCCTTGCATAAAGATATATCAGATGTGTTCTATGAGCTTCACAGACTACATTTCTTTGACATGGGTACTTAGTTAAGGGATAAAATGAAAATGTTAATGTGTACCATAACAGCCAGTGATTAGCCTGAATTGTGTACTGGCTCTTCCAAAAGTGACAGTGGTCATAAGTGGTGTGAGAGTTGCATCTTAGATTGTAGGAGGTATAAGGAAACCTGGTTTGTCTTATTACGAAATGCAACATTTCAGCAGCTGCAAAAATATTAATGGGTTTGCATTAAATCTACTCTGTCTTTTAAACAAAGACTGACTTGCACAATCAGTGTTACTCATGATGCTTGACTTTGTCTGTTCAAAATGGCATGTGCAAGCACCTGCAATTGTAGTATTTTCACGTCAACAGTGATGCAAGCTTAATCTGATCGATTTGCAAAGGTGGTTTTAATATTTTGACTTTTTTCCTTTCTGCAATCTGTAAGGAAAAAGTGCTTAAGCGTTAGGTTTGCAATGTACAGATGCACACTTCTTAATCTAAGGTAATTTTAACAGTCCACTTGGTAGAGTAAATCCTAGGCACTGTACTTAAAGAAAAACAAAAGTTTAGTAGTACTTTCAAATATTTTTGCGTACTGTTTTCTCTAGAAACCTTTTTATTCCCATTTGAAGTAATTTTGTGTATTTTCATCTATGGCTGCACAACAGAACTGTTGGATTGCTAAGAATATATCCATTTTCTTCTTATTACTGAAGGAACTTGAAGAACCCAGGGTTAAAGGAAGCAGCAGAATGTAGAGATGTATTTTGGAAGTTGTATTGTGTTCCAGTGAAACAGCTGTCAGGACAAATTCTCTCCTTCCCTTCTTTTGAAAACTCAGTTATTTTTCATTAAAACTGAATTATTAGTATTTGCAATTGCACATTCCATAGCCAAAACAATTTATTTCAAGCCCTTTTATAAGGGCTTAGTACAGTGTAACTATGAAATGCCACACAAAGCAATTTGAGAATTGTAGACTTCATGGCTTCTGGCTTTTTATATCTTCCTGTTCTTAGTTTGAGCCTTTGCATGTTTCAAAAGTCATTCAGTCAGCCCTTTCCAATGAGGTAGAGTTTAGACTCAGCCGTACCTAAATCCCTCTGAAGTGGTGTTTATAAAATATTTCTTATTGTTCCATTCTAGAGACTCTGAAAAGTTTATGGAGTAATTTGTTTTGGAGCTTCACTGTCTCTACTTTTAGACTCCTAGTGTCTTGCCTAAATTCCTTTTGTTTCAGGTTGAGTCTTTTACTCTTTGTGTGTCCCCTGTGTAAATTACAGTAAACTTCATTCCTTTTATCTCAGATGAAGTGTTGTGTGCTCGAAGACAGGGTATCATAAAACTCTCAGATTTAAATGAAACAGCCTAAATTCCTTCCAAGTATTTGGATGCATTTCTTACACCTATTGTCATTTTTTTTTTCTTCTCCTCTAGGCCTTCTTTAGTCTGCTTTTTTTTTCTCAACTGTGGCACTCAAAAGAATAATGAAGACATCAGCTTAGTTCTAAAGAAGAATAGGTGAATCTCTATAAATATCCATGTAGTACTCTGACAGAAGTGTCGCACTTCCTATTTTCTTCCGTGCTGTGATGATGTGAATTGCAGATTGAACATGAGTCGGCTGTAGGTCCTGGATCCTTCTTGGCACAAGTCCTAGTCAGGCTCCTTCTCTAGCTGTTCATTTATTGTTTCTGTGAGGAGAATTTGACAATGGCTTCTTCTGTCACCTTGCCTAACTCAGCCATCACTATGTGTCTTCATGACATTTCCTTCTGTTTCAGGGATTATTTGTGTCATCTCCATCCAGGTGCCTGGGAGTTTAGCCAGCTTGGTATGTCAAGGTCCCTGCTTCAAAATGTCAGGAGTCTTATACCTTGAGGTCCTTCTCTCATCTTACAGATTCACTTGCTGCTTTGTGCCATGATTACCTCTCCCCCATCGGTGTGAGAGTCGTCAGTTTAAGGCGTTATAATTGTAGGATGTTGTAAATACAGCTGAGATGAGGAAGATGTAGGATTGTGGTGGCTAATATTTACAAGCTCCTGCACCAGTACAGCAGTTTGACCTGGCTGAATAGCTGCAGAGGTGCTGAGGGCTCTTTCCCCATCCAGTTTTAAGCAAAACTGGCATGTACAGCCACCTTAATTCCTTTAAATCTTCAGGTTGGGAGCCCGAGACCACTGTGAATTTAACATCACAGAATAGGTGGCAGTATATAGGATCTTGCTTAGCTCTGCTTGTAATAAATAAACCAGATGTAGTCTCAGCTTCCTTTCTTATGTTTTTTATATTGTTGATGTGTTGAAATTGGAATGTTGCTGCTGGATTTTCATGCTTGGCACCACTGTTGAACCCATCAAGGCTGCCCCTTCATTTTTTCTCTCCCTGTTCCAGTTATTGCATCACTGTGGATGTTTATTGCCTGTCCCTGAGTTCAATTGCTACTTCTGATCTGTCCCTCATGCTGAGTTTCCCAGCCTACTTAAGTTTGAAGTTCCTGCTCTCTGCCTTCTCCTCGTATAAGTACTGAGTCAACAACACAGTAATTATTTTAATGACCTAGGCAATAACCAAGTAAGGACCATTTATTTAAATGATGATAGAAACTTCCTAAGTAAACAGATTAATAAGTTTTTAGAAAAAAAGGAAGATCTATGGGAATAGATATAGTGTGTGCATTTATTATACATACACTACTATATTTGCCACAAATTTCAATATACAATTTAAAATTGCTTTGTAGAATTACAAACAACGTCAAACTCTCTGAAACTTATGTATCAGAAGCACACATTATTTAATAATAATAATATTGTAAATCAAGAATACATTTCTTAGTAAAACGAGTGATTAATTATGAATGCTAATTTTAGTTGAATAAACATGAATGCACTAAGCCACCCTGTGTTGATGAGCAGTTTCTTCGGTCATAGAGAATTTTTTCATAAGCAAACTTTATTTACTAGTCACGGCCTGGTTAAGAATGTTTGCATTGTCTTAGGCTATTTGACATTACAGTAATAAGTACCTTTATGAGGATGAGCCAGGGAGAACTGAAGTGTTCTGTGGGCTAAATGAGAGGAGTATTACAAAATTGGCATATGTAAATTAAAGTCAGGTAACTAAATTTGGACAAGTGGCATTATTCTTACACCTTTCTGGAATGCATCCTTCAGCCCATCACAGAAAAAACTTACGTGTCTGATAAAAACTTTTACTCAAAGTCATCTTTTTTGTTTTTCTTCAAACTCACACTCGAGAAATCTGTTGGTCAGATAGGAAACTTCAGTAGCTCAGTTTCATGAATGAGTTCTCCTATTAATAGCTGTAACATCAATATCCCCATGCAAGAATTTATAAAACATGAAGGTATTTTAAAACAAAAACAAGAAAAAACCCCTGCTTGAACTTCATGTATTATATGTACACTTGAATAATCTGTAACCATCTGACAGGAATGCTAACTGTGCAGACAAGGTAACATAGAGAAATATATATATTTAATTTTGGTTTCTTAGAAAGAACAGTTTAGTCTCAGACTGTTATCCTTCTTTTATGACTTCTATTGAAGTCTTCCTTATCATCTTATGATTTAGGATTCAAGTCATATGTGAGGTGTTGCAGCTTAATGAGTTACTGTGTCAGCTGAGATGCTGAAAAAGACCTTGAACCTGCTCCAAGTACAGCAAGCATGAGCTAAAATACATTATCTTAAATCTCAAAACCATTTTTATTTTACATTTGCTATGAACTAGAAGCTTGCATGAAGTAGGTTACCATGGATTAGCTGATACTTATAAATGTATTTTTTGACATAAATTATGCTAGGTAAACCCTCTGTGACATGAGTCGATTGCACCACTCACATGCAGTGGTAGTATCTGGCAGCCAGGTCTTCACTCTGTTGTCTTTTTTTCATGCACAGCAGGAGCAATGTATGAATAGAACATTTCTAAAGAGAACAATATAGGATCTACTCCAAAATCCTTCCATGCCAAAACAAACTCTTTTGGCTCATCTGCTTTTGGAAAGCAAACAGAAATAAAAGATTCTGGGTTTTAATGTTAAAATTATGTAATCACTGCTAATATGAATGGTAATAAACTGCTAAACACATAGGGTGGTGGTATAGATTAATAAAAATTTGAGAGCTAGGGAGGTGCAAAGAAGTTGAATATTTTAATGGAAGTGTGAGTTGGAGTTGATCCAGATAGATTTTTGTATAATGGGGGAGGTTTTGTTAAATACATCATTTTTGCCTACATTAAGAGTTTTTTTCTAGAAAATATTCCCCATATAGGGAAGCTGACTTCTTAATCTAACTTTCTTTATTGTCATATAACAATTTCATCACTCTCACTTGACTAGAGAGTAACTCAAGGAACATTCCTCTCCGTAAGGAAGTGACCAGAGCGATCCCATACTTGTCTATCAGCATGTGTGGCTGCTGGGTTGTGACCACTGTTACTACTTTGAGAAACGCAGCTTGGCTCCAGGGGACATGAGGTGCTGTGTGTGGCTCCTTGTAAATGTGCAGAAAATACATCACAAGCGCCACATTTTAGAGCATAATAGGTAGTGTGTGTGGTGAGGGGATCCTCTTATCTCTGTCAACCTTTCTAGTCTCCTGCTCCTCGGGCTGTAAGGACAGAGCCAGGTTTGCATGTGACCCAGGCTGAGGTGGTTTTTTTGCCCAAAATGTGTTGTTCTCAGCATGGCAGCTTATTTATCAAAACTTCTCTCAGGGAGACTTCTGCTGGTGGTGGTTGTAATTGCTCTAGTGCTTCTGAAGGAGCATTTCAGGCATCTGAGTTGAAGTACCCTTCTGTTATGCTGGAAGATCTGAGCTGACTGTAGAAGGCCTAAGAATAAAATTAGGAAGTGCTGCTTTAATAGTAATAGTGTTTTTCCATACTTCTAGATCATGACAGATTGCCCAGTGTACTCTGCAGGTAAGAGTGCTCCCTTTGAAGGCCCACTAAATAAAACACAAATTCAACCATTATTTGGAGGAAACAGGGCTGAGTTTAAAACTAGGTTTTGAAGATGCTGGTGTTAAAAGAAAAGTTTCTTTACAAATTCTTTCTGGTTTCAGCTTTCTGCAAGGACAGGTCATCCCATTTTCTGTTCGTGCATGGCTATGGCAATAGCAATGATTTTTTGTATACTAAGTTCAGTGTTTTGTTCTGATCCAATGAGAAACATCCCAAAAAAGAAAGCCCAGGGAAATAGGGGAAGCTACAGTCGTCTCTACAGTGAGCCAGCCCATGCAGGAGAAAAGTCCGAACACAGACAGACAAGCTCTTTGGAGTAATTGGGTTACTCTCCTGTGGAAGGAGAAATGCTGACAAGCCTCTTGTCTCGCTTTGTGAGCAATTGCCAGTTTCAGATCTGTATCTCTTTTCTCCTAGAGCCTTTCAGCTTCCAATGGCCAAACCCCAGGCTAGAGACAAGTCCCTTTCATAACTCTTTGCGTAAACTTTGCCTTGGAAGAGGGAGACTCAAACCAGCCGATGCTCCATGTGCGCATCTGACTGGTATTGCACGCAAAAGTCTCTTTTGCATTTTTCGTCTCTGTCTGACTTGGAAAATGAGACTTTTGACCCTTGAAATGGTGACCTTGACTTTTCTGAAAGTTATGTGCAGCTGATGGACATTCCTGTAGGCTCTAGCTGCTCTAAAAGTTTGGCTGTGCCTGAAAGGGACATGATTTGTGTTGTCGTGTGTAGTAGGATCCCACCTGAATCAGGAGCAGGGGTGTTGTTGCTGCCCTCAGGAAATAAGGAAGTTTATGGGGGATGTCAGTATTTGATCCTTTAGATAAAAAGAGGTGGTGAAGAAAACAGAAGTAGGGCTGTTTTCAGTCAGTAGTGCAGCATTCTCCATGTATCCAAGTATGGATTCTCATTTTGTCTCCAGTATTTGTTATTTTCATGTTGAGATGCGATACTTTCAGTAGATGAAATTGGATTTAAATATGTTCAGAAAAGGAATGCACAGACAGGATAGAAAATAATTAGATTGAGTAAGGAACTCTCCCACTTGTTATGAAACTGTGTGAAAGTATTTGGCTCACCAGGGTACAGAAATACTTGTAGAATTTGGGGCCGTGTTGGGAAAACTCAGTTACATGTTTCTTCATGAGGAGGAAAAAATCAACTGTGCTCAACTAAGGTATCCTTCTTAAGTAAGGTCCTCTTTATCATGTGTTCTCTGAAGCAACTAATCTCAGTGGCTGAAGTAATGTATTTAAGTGTATTGCTTTAAGAAGGCTTTCAGAAAACGTGGATTCCTAAATTTGTCCCATAGCTTTGTGAAACTTAAGAACATTAGGAGCAAGGAGAACTACAGCCCATCATATCGAGAGCGAGCCGCTGAGGTTTTTATCTGGCTTGAAGGCAGAAGGGAGCTGTTAGCAGGGTTAGTGGTTGGAAGAGCGTAGGGCTCAGGAGGGATGGACTGGAATGGTGCTCAGCAATCCATGTAGGCTCTCTCCTCTACAGTAAGACTTACCTTTCATTCTGTTTCACTTTTAATTTTGAGAAAGATAGTTTTGCTTTTCAGATGTGATTGATCTCACTGGAGATGATAAAGATGATCTTCAGAGGGCAATTGCCTTGAGTTTGGAGGAATCAAACAGGGCATTCAGGGAGACTGGAATAACAGATGAGGAACAAGCCATTAGCAGGTAAACAACCAACTTATATAAAGCAGAAATTAAGTTAAAGAGTTGGAGATTGGCCTGTATTGCTTTTTTAAACTTTTAACAAAGAATAACGTGTTTACTTTTACTTGTGCTACTGATATGCCTGGCTTCAGGATGTTGCTTTCATGTATTGTATGTTCTACACTGGAAAATAGTCTATATGTGTGGACTAAGATTTAATAGTATGTTTCGTATTGATGTATTTGTTTAAATATGGAGGAAGTGGATGGAGATAGAGAATATGTGATCATGTTTAAATAGGACCTAAAACCCAAAGTTTCTCTTGTGTACCAGGTAAAAAGCAACAAAACCAAAATATAATTAAGAAGCTACTAAATACTTTGTACTGTTTTTTTCAGTGTTCGTTTTACAATAACATTTTCTTCCCTCTGTGCTAAGGCTGAGATTGAGGGAGTGGGTATTAATATTATGACTTCAGTATACTAAGAGCAGCTGCTGTATTTTAGTAGATGAAGAATGTTATTAACCTATTTAACAAATAAGATTTATAAGCTTTGAGTGAAGTTCTGGATTTAAAGTTTTATAAACTTAACTCAATTTGGGTGTGATAAGAGTCTTTGAGTTAACTTTTGATCAGATTTTATGATAACTTTTTGTACAGTGTATGTTTTTTGGTAATTTTGATACAATTATGAAATATTTGGGACTTGAACTAAGCCTGGGTGTAGGGTTGTGTGGGAGTGATGTTGTTTCTTTTTTTCCATCTGTAACTGGTCTTGGGAGGAATGCTGAATTTTTCATTTGTGGATGGCCTTGTTCTAAGGGAAACAGGCAATGATTTGATCGTTGATAGGAGGTAAAGTACTGCCTCATTGTAAAAGACCAGTTTTATAGAAAAATAATTTAGATGGGAGAGATTAACCACAATAATTCTTTTTCTCAGTTCATTGTGTTTGACAGGCTAAATGAATTATTAGAAAATTCTATCTCTGAGAATACAGGCATTTTATTGCTTTATTTATTTTACTTTATCAACAGTAATTTTCTTTTTCCTTTTGAAAAATAAATATGCTAATTGTGCGAATAAACATACCCTTCGGCCCCCTCCATCTGTGATAAAAGCCATCTTGTTATATGAACTTAAGATAACATATTTTAGGAGGGAAAGGTAGGATGAGAGGGATTTATATTCTCATTAATAACTGGAAGAAGCATTTAAGGGGTTGTTTTTTTCTAAGACCTCAGTATGTGCATGCATACAAGAGGATGGTGGAAGTTCTGTCCATTTTTTTTTCAGAAGGTCAGCTCTTGCATGTTCCTTTTTGAAGGGCAGAATTGTCGTAATTACAGAGTTGAGATTTAGGCAGGCACTCAGAAAGATGGGACCTATTTCTGGAGATGGAAAATTTTCTCCCTCTTTTGCCTTCTCCAAGCTTTGACTGCTTCTGCTGTGCTCATTTCTTGGGAGTCTTGAAGATATAGGATTTTTGCTGTAGACTTTGATTTTCACTTTTGAAACTAAAAAACCCTCTTTGGTCTTAGCTGCTTAGCCCATAACTTAGTATTATAAATATTATCTACTTATCACAGTATATTTTTTTATAGTTTATATATGTATTTTATATATATATTATTATCACAGTATATATTTTTCTGTCTGCAGAAAATAACAAAATATGCCTTTTTTTGAATGTACAAAGGCATGTAGACAATCTGTTTGGTTATTTGCAGAGAAAATGTTGGTCTTAAGAAATAGAGACTTGCATCTAATGGCGAAATTGCACACAGTAACGTGCAATGTCAAATGAAGAGCTTGTTGCAGGTCATATCCCCCTTGGTGCACTGCACCACATTTTCTATGCTTGCTGGAGTGTTCTTTGGACCATGTGTTGCACAAATCCATTTTATAAAGGCATACGAAAATCCATCAGTGAAGGATCTATAGTATTTCATGACACAAGGATGGGAATGGGACTTTGCTTGTGAATGGAGGCAGAGAAGAGTGAGGATCTTGACAGTTTTGGCAGCATTGAGACATTAGATCAACTCAGTGATGTGGAAGCACCCTGAGCTGATGGCAAATTATGTCAGTGTTGGACAAATACAGGAAGTTCCGAATTCTTGATCTAAACTGTTCAATCAGTTTCCTTAAGGACAGAACTTCAGACTGATTTTATTACAAAAAAAAAAACAAAACAAAAGAAAAAAACCACCCACTTTGTAGTTAACACCCTGCAGAAGAATGTTGGCATTCCAATAGAAAGTGCAGGATCTGTGCAGAACTTCTCAAAACAAAAAGTAGAACACAGTGGTTATAAACAAGTCAAGCTACAGCCATTTACTTTTGATTTTCTAGATAAAACAAGAAGCAGAAATCAAATAGGAGGTCAGTAATAAGCAAATTCAAACTGTGGAAATGTTTCATTTTTAAAAATGTAGACCATGTGTGTATTTAAATAAATTTTGGTGTGGTGGATATTTTTTCAAATATATTCTTAGTGGTTTGGAACCTCATTTGCAAAGATTTTGTTAGGGTTTCCAAGGGAGAATTAATGGAATTTCTTGACTTGTGTAATTAATGTTGTAATGCACGTAGAATTTGTCTTCCTGAATGTAATTGCTTTAGGCTACTTAATGAGGACAGATCTGATTACTGTGTAGGTGTTGAGAGGAGTGTATCTGAAATGTCCAAGTGTCCGAGCAGAAAGTCTTGTACATGGCACGCTTAAATTCTTTTCCTGTTTCCTCTTTAAATCTCCCAGAGAAATGTGCATGATCAGTATATTTCCTATGTGAGAAAATTTCTCTTGTTTATATTACTTTTCCTGGATTGAAGGAGTCTGAAGCTGGGCTTCACTGGGGAAGGCAGTGAGATATTACTGGAAGGAGAAATCAGCTGGACTGTATTGTGCCTGGGGTACTGCCCATATAAAAATGAGTCCATGCTGTCAGGGCATAAAGGATGTGCATAGCCCCTGGGCTTTTTTTTTAAATCATGGTCACTGAAACTGCTGGGGACTCTGCACTGTGGTTAAGCATTTAGTGTGTGTAGATCCAAGGTGGGATTGTGGAATGTTGTAGAGTCGGGGATATATTCCTGGATGTCCAGCTGTAAGACAGTCACAATACAAATACCTTCCCATGCTCTTTTAGCTGAGTAACCTGACAGAGTGGGCTTTTCTGCAGCATGTTGAGTGGGCTTCCTCAGAGTGGTGTGACTGAATCTCTGTGCTGTGGACTCGCTTTGCCCTGGCGTTTTTGCTTTGTCTGGCGAGCCCCGTGCAGTTCTGCAAAGCTGCTTGGCTGTGCCCAGCTTGTTAGAGAGAAATAAAACACTGCTTTCAAGTCTCACGTCAAGCCTGGCACTAACTAACCCTTGCTAGAGCGTTTCCCTCCAAACAAGATTCCAGCCTCAAAGGTGGGGGAGCTGTAGGTCCCCTGAGTCCGGGTGGATGCCAAACCCTGCACGTAGCTGATGGCTGTGTGCTGGAGACTGTCCCCAAGGGTCACCAAGTGGGGCTTCAGCTCTGTCATCAGAATTGCTAACTCCTTGTAATAACTCTATGGAAGGATGCTCGTTTTGTCAAGCAATGTAAGATTCTTGATCCAGGTGATATCCCAGATTGTGACTCTATGAATGTCAGACAGTGAGCATTTTATATGAGATATCTCACTGTGCTAGTAAATACATTTATTTATGTAGCTTTCGAGCTGATCATTAGACCCTATTTATTGTGCTCACTACATTTATTTCACTTTTCATTTTTGATTTAACTTCATCACAGCTACCATTATGTCTGAAAATTAATTCAGCACATAGAATGTGCAGTTGCTGCTTGTGCTCTCTGAGGACAGATAATGTTATAAGTAGAATTAAGGAAAAAATACCATGATGCCTTTGGAATCAAATACTTCATTAACACATGGAAACACATTTCAGGTCTAGCTAGAGATGAGTAAATCCCTTACCTGCTAAAGAAATACAAATTCAAATACAAGAAAGAAATTTTAGTAGGTAATTAAGCTGATGAATGGTAATACTCATGGAGTCAGGGAACTGTTTCAGTTTGAGAATATTTATTTTTCTGAACTTGAATCTTGAAATACTTTGAAATATTCTTGAGCTTGTGGGGAGAACAAAAAAAGAGAAGTTCAGCTGTTTACCTGAAACAGAAGTGGTGTGAAGTAGGTATTGTAGTCCTGTTATAACATCATTTAAATTTATTCCAGTCTGTCAATCTTCTTGTCAGTTTTAAAGGTCCCTTCAATTTAGTTTAAACAAGATTTTAAGCAGTTCTACCTGCATGAGAAATTATTTGAACTATGTATGATATTTTTTTAATTGATTTTTAATGTCCCCATTGACCAACTTTTGCTCCCAAAGCAGAGATACACAGGTCATCTAAGGCTTTTGAAGGACTGTATTGGTGAAAAGCTAAATGAATTTGATGGTTTCTTTACAGTTTGGGGTTTTCTTAATAGAAAACACTACGGAAAAGACTCTTAAACAATCAGTCAGGTTCCATCCCTGTGCAGTGTTGGAAGAGATGTCAGAACAGAAAGTCTTAGTGGATTATATGCCTGTCCTTTCAGTGCTGTTTACAAGGTGGTGTAAAAAACTAAATTGGTTAATCCTTTGGAAATTACCAGTTTTAGGTTCTTCCTGAGACAGATGGATACAAAAGTGGTATTTGTATCAAATGGTCTCTCAAATTTAGAATGCCTCTCTTTTACTGTATTTTTTCCAAAACAAATGTCAATGACAAATTAGTATGTTTCCCAGAGCAGTTATCTGCATTAAATTCATATGATGCTTCATAGTTCTTGGTAAGATAGCTTTTGTTTCTTTGACAGGAACATAGCTTGAAATAAGGATGTAGTTAGGAAACTGAGGGATTATGGGGCGGAGGGTTGTCCGTTTCTTTGTTTTTTCTAAGATGTTCAGACTTTATCCTTTAGGAGCTCCCTTTACAGACCAACCTGAGCCTGGCCTTTCTTTGGTGTTTAATGAGTCTAGAACTGAAAGGGGGCAACTCTTCATGCTGCTCAGACTGCTTAGATGCTTGTGATGCAGCTTGTGAAATCCTGTCCTTGGTGTTTGAGAGCAGCTCAGCCTTTTTTTTTTGTCTGAGAGTTGGGCTGGATGGCTGGGGACAGTGACAACTGTGTCAGTAGTGCACTCGCCAGGCTCTTGGCTTATGAGTTAGAGCCACTGTTAGATGACCTCAATGCGTCCATCTCCATCTTGCTATTTAGAGTATACCTACCACAGTTTACTTTTAAGGTGTACTTTGTCACCAGCCTAAACATACATGCTGATACAGAAATAATGTGTTGAGTGTAGCTTGATTTGGAGAGCTTCACACCCATCCGATCTTAGTGTCATGTGAAATGTGGATATTCAGCGTAAATCACATAGGAACAGTTTCCGGCAAAGAAAGTTGTCATTGAAGCATACAGTTAAAGTTTTGGGTGGCATTTGAAAAATTGCAGGGAGATGTCTTTCCATGGCTCATAAAGTAATTACTTGCCATGTAAAGTGATTAACACAGTTGCTTAAGTTGCAAAAATGGAAACTAAGAAAAATGCACTAATTTTTGAAAGTTGCCTAGCTAGCTTTGGCTTCCTGTCAGTAAGCGAAAGATTGGTGACTTTGTGCTTCGCATAACAATAAAAGCATTTGTAGATGAAAGCACTGTACTATTAGTGCTGCCTAAAATTTGTCCATCCTGTTTGAATAAGGTTATTAAATAAGTGATGACTTGTAGACATGGCTCTTGTATCTTGAGCTCTCACAGGAGATTCATGCACTCACTGATACCGTTTTCCAAAAGGTAATGGAATTGCTGTAGCATAGCTAAAAGTAAAGTAGCATTTTTGAAGACATGTTATTGCATATAATATATTGCATATATTGCTCAGCACCAATAAGTGAATGATGTCATTATCATGTCTATATTACTACCTGAATGTATTTTACTACTTGGTGGGGGGGTTTTCTGTTTGTTTTTCTGGGGTTTTTGTTTTTTTCTCACATTTTTCCCTCCCTTCTGTTCCCGAAGAGTTCTAGAAGCCAGTATTGCAGAAAATAAAGCAAGTTTAAAGAGGACGCATCCAGAGGTATGGAGTGACTCTCCAAACCCTTATGATCGAAAGCGGCAAGACAACTGCCCAGTAGGATTAAAGAATGTTGGCAACACGTGCTGGTTTAGTGCTGTCATTCAGGTAAGCACTTTTCAATTAGCTGTGTGCACTCTTCATTGCGTCTATTGAGAGGTGAGTTTAGCTCATTTTAAGTGAATAACTTAAACAAATCTTTTTTCCTGGGAAGTTTAGGCCACTCCATGAGTTGTTTTTGAGCATTACTTATTGCATCTCGTAATGTGTCTATCCATAAATCAGATTGAAGTGTAGAACGTACTGGTAGCATATAAGTGAAGCTTCAGAATGTTTCTTATTAAGAAGCTGTTGAAGACAAGGAGTTGACTCTCTGAAGATCCTGGGTGTATGTAGCTCATGCTGATATCAGTGACAATTGTGGATGCCTAAAAGCATGGGAAAACTGGGTTACAGATGAGGAACTGAGTTTTTATGTTAAAAGGAGCACGAGCAAATGACTGAAAGGGAGTGGCTGACAATGGAGGTAGGTAGAGGAAATTAGACCACTTCAGTCATGGAGTGCTTACTCTAATGGCTACAAGGCGAATACACATAGCTAGGTGGGGTAAAAGGAGGAATAACTGGGATAAAGAAGGAAACTTAAGAATGATGGGGAAGGTCTGATATGGATGCAATTGCAACTGGTTTTGGTTGTTTTATGTAATACAATCAATGTATGTACTTTTTTTTTAAAGATAAGGGTGAGTAGAGAAATGAGTACCAATACTGCAACTTGCCTAGTGAAAGCTTATGTTCTAATATCAATAATTGATGTACATAAACTTTATGAATCCATCTTTTAGGAGATGTATGTTTCTGTAAATAATCTGTAGATCTACTGAAGCATTTTAACCTACAGAAAACTGAGCGTGAAACTGGAATACAATAGTGGGCAATATATTTTTAGTCTACAAGAAACAAATGCAGAGTATCATAACTTTTCGTAGTCTGAGGTTTTGAGAGGAAGAAAATAAAATATTTAATACCCCTTTTTAACAAATTACTGTCAGGCTGAAGCACTTCAGACAAACTAATACTGTTACTTTCATATTGGCTGTTGAAAGATGGCTGTTGTACTTCAGACTGAGTCCATTTAGATCAATGTTCTGCCCAGCAATTTCCAGAAATGGGTGCTTACAGAGGAGTACAAACAGTACGCATGATACTGCTCTAGTAAAACACTCCTGAGCCTCCCACGACTTTTATCTTGGAAGAGTTTTTTTAATCCTTTGCAGTTTATTTAGTTGGTAAACCCCAGGGGACCTCCCTTGTATGTACTTGTCTTCCTTTAACCTTGCAAATGTCTTCCACCCATAGGGTTCTTTGGGGAGGAATTCCACAGTTGTGCTCTCTATTGCATGAAGAACTGCCTCAGTTTTGTGTGGTTTTTTGAACCTGGCTTCCACTATCTTTGTCTAGTAGCCTCCATGTCTCCTGGTGGACCAGACAGAAGTTGATTGCCATTACTGTTCTGTGGGCTCCTCTCCTACTCTGTTTCACCACCTCGGTGGCCTCTTTTTTCCAGGCTGGATGCTGAACTGCCACCTGTAGAATCTGTTCTAACCTCTGATCTGCTTTGTTGCTGTTCTCCAGATCTTTTTGCTAGTAGCATGTTAGTTGGGGGATGAGGAAAGCTCTTAAGATGTGAGTGTGCTGTGAATTGGAGGTGGTATGAGGGAGAGATACAGGCTCCTCAGGAAAGATAAGTAGGGATGACAAGGAGAGGCACTGCTTCCTCCTGAAGGAGTAGCTCAAATGTGTGCGGTACTAGTGTGGGACAAGGTGACAGTTTAAGGTGAGAGTCTGTGGATCAGGATCAGAGGAGAGGCTGGTAGAAGTGCCACCATGATTAGCCTGCTACAGACTACCCTCCTCAGGATGAGGATGTGCACACAGCCTGCTTGAAAGGCAAGGAAGTTTCTGGATTACAGTTTGTGGTTCCCATGGGAAACTTTAATAAACATCCTGACCCTTGCTGGGTCCAACACAGCAGGACACAAGCAAACCATATTTCTGGAGAGTATGAGGAATCACTTCATGGTATGAGCACTGATGGGCCAGCTAGGGGCGATGCACAGCTGAACCTGCTGTTCCCCAAAAATAGGAGAACTAGAGGTAGAGTAATGTGGGTGCTCCTGACTGCAGCAACCATGAAACAGTAGAGTTCAAGATGCTAATTTGACCCATGTAAGTCCACAGGACCCACTGAGCTGCATTCAGTGGTGATTAGAGACATTGGGGAAAAGTCTTAGCGAGGCAACTCTCTCTCATTTTTGAAAAGTCATGGAGAATAAAAGAGATTTCTGATTTACTGGAGCCAGGCTTTTTAGAGCAGTGCCTATTTGGAGGATGAGAGGCAATAGGAGTCACTGAGATAAGGAAGATTAGGCCTGGATATAAGAAGCATTTTTCCCATGAAGACAGGCAGGTAATGGAGGTTGCCCAGAGAGGCTGTGCAGGGTCTGTCAAACCTTGGAAAGTTTTAAGATGCCTGAAAAAAAGCCCTGAGTAGCCTGATCTGATCTCACATGTGACCTCCTGTGAGGTCAAGTGGGAGGCTTGACAAGAGACTTCCATCAGTATCTTCTGAGCTGAATTACCCTGTTATTCTATACTAATGCTTTCTGTTTCATTCTATCTTCCCTTCTTAATTGTTTTATTCTGCTTTTAGCTATGATTCTACTTCATGCATTGATCTGATATTTTCATGGAACCATCTGCCATAAATTCAAAGTTTTGAATAATGCTAGTTAGTTTGGTGCGCATCATTTTTTATAAATTCCAGAGTTGCTTTCCACCATGGCCCTCACTGTACACATAGTAGTTTTGAATTTAGCTTTCTTCGTACATAGATACACAATCTCATATGTTGTTTCTGTCAGTTCAGGCTTTCCAGCTCTTGTTTCTACTACACTGCATATCTCTTTAATGAGCAAACATGGTCAAAACTTGCTGTCCTTTTTAGATCACTGAGGAATTTTACTTACCAGAGCAGAGTTTGTGAATTTGCAGTAACCTCCCTTCAGGCTGGAACAGATGGTTGGCTCTTGCTCCTCTCTTAATTTTTGATTGCCTATTTGTTTGTGCCTGTACCTTCCCTCTCACCTCACTGGCGCTTAGTTAAAGCTTTCTTTGAATGACTTCTTCAGAAATTGCCCTGAAATCCCAGTAGACTGCATAAATTGGATTAGTGTTATCCATATTCTGCTTGACTTGGAGGTTTTTTGTTTTGTTTGTGGTGGGTCATTTTGTTTGTTGCTTTGGTATTTTTTTAACGGGAAGGATTTGCTTACCTGCAGGTTGCGTGTAGGTAACGCTGTGGATAATGAAATGAAAGATTTCTTTAATTGTTCTACGACCCCCCTTCCCACTGAAGTTTTTATGTTCTTAGGCCTCTTTTCTTTAAGCATTTAGTAATCTAACAGGTATTTGAATTTTCTGTGTTCCTAGAGATCTTTTGATGTTTCCCTTGTTCATCTTTCCTTGTTTCCTTATTCCATCGCACGCATAGCTCTTTTTGCAACAGCAGAAACAGTGTCTTTGTCCTAACAGACGCAAACATTTTATTTCCATTAAGACCTTTATGGAAATAATGTGGCTTTATTTTTTTTTCTTCTCTATTGTGTAATCAGATTTTACATTCCTAGTAGTCCCAAATCTAAAGATGACTGATTTTTTGTGTTAGGTGCATTTCTGTAAATGACTTTCATATATAGGAAACTGCAAATCTTTAAATAAATTTTTTCATGGAAACTTGAATGTTTAATTCATTAACCACAGAGATAAGAGCAGAGGGCAGAGAATGTAAAAACCTATGCTAGACCTATGATCTCATGTTATTTATACCCAGTGTGCAACTTTATACCTTGAAAACAGCTTAGAAAGAGACCTAGCTAGTTCTTATGGTCACCAGCTATACCATGTGCAAATC
This sequence comes from Eulacestoma nigropectus, assembly GCA_013397775.1. Classification (NCBI taxonomy): domain Eukaryota; kingdom Metazoa; phylum Chordata; class Aves; order Passeriformes; genus Eulacestoma; species Eulacestoma nigropectus. The sequence continues at coordinate 840,769 of VZTE01003316.1, read as the reverse complement.
TGTGGTGTCTGGAATTATAATGGCTTTATCCTAAAAGATAGTGAAACTTCTGGAGTTAAGTCTATGGAATGTAATTCAAGCAAACCATTGAAAGGTTTATAACTTCAGTTGGTTGAAAATATCGGTTATTAATATTATCTGTCATCCACGAAGATTTATGTTTCAAGCAACCATCCCAGGAAATGTAATGCATGTTAATTTAGAACATTAGCTAATACCGTATTTATTTATCCACAGGGCAGACTGACTACTTGGGTTGCATTGACTATGTAGAAGTATTTACTTGCTTTCTTTGGGAGGCTTTTGTAACCTGACACATCACATAGGTCAACAATATCTAAATGTTAACTACTGTCAGTCACAATGATATATTGTGTAATATAATCTAAAACTAAATTGCAAAGAAAGAAAAATCTTCCTTCTATGTAAGGGGTGCTTGTTAAGGAAAAAAAAAAGACTTTGACATTTCGATGCTTTCCTTTTGCAATGTATGTTTTTTATAGGCACCAGTTAACTGACTTAGTGAAATGCAGTCATAAATGGTTTGTGTATTTGCATTAAGAGCATGAAATTCCTCAAGAGACATTTGTAGTGAGTGACAATAAACTAACAAAGATTCAAACATTGCTGGAAATGTTGCCTTTAACCTGTATTTATTTGTGCCTTAGAGAAATAGGCACATGTGGAAGTCATCCTCTTCTGCAGACGAAGAGGGGAGTCTCTCTTCAGAGAGCTCCAAAACAAAGTTTTGCTTTCAGCAGTTACATTCAGCAGCGTTAGAATGAGCAGTAATATTTTTCCCACAGTGTAACTTCTAAAAATCTGCCCTGCTGTTGAGGACTTCTGACTTGATAATAACACGACTTTAAAACTGAGTCCCCAAGAGAACATGTTGAAACACAACTGTATTGAATCACGTTCATGTCTTCCTCATCTGCCAAGAAATGAATCAAGTTCCTCAATGCTTTTTCTACCTCTTCTTGAACTTGTAATAAACTTACATTTGGGACAGGAGTTCACCCATGCATGCATGCTTTTACTACTGTTAGTTAGATAGACATTTATAAAAGGACCCATAAATCTTGAGGCTTTAGAGTATTTCTGTGTTGGTTGTGTGTTGTTTCTTTATTTATTAATTTTTAAAAATTCTCATTATTGTAACTACATATGTCTACTCTTGAAATAGAACTTAAGACATCAAGTTCTTTAAAGAAACAAAACACAAACATACCACTGTATGTTTTTACTTTTCTGCAGTAGATTTTAGTGGCCCCCCTGTGAAAAGGTAATGTCACAGTTTTCTTGGTTGTAAGAGTTTATAGCTTGAAAATGGCTTAGAAGTAATACATTTATGAAGCCTGTGGAGTGGTTCCTTTGTGTCATGCTGAGCACAAGTTAAGAGTTTGCAGGATGTGGGATGTAGAAGGCAAGTAACTCACAGGACATTGATTTGTTGTTGGAATCATGTCTTAAGCTTGCTGCTCGTGCAAGTTCTCCTCCAGATGTTTTGGTTTAAGATGTTGCACTAGACTAACTTTACCTTTTGGAGTCACAAGTAGGGTTCTGGTCATGTGCAAGGAGTAATGTCCTGGCAGGACCTACCCTGTGGAAAGGGTGCCATGGGAGATGATGCCCAGGTCGTTTAGAGAATGTCACAGACTCGGTGTGCCAAGGCACATTTCTGTGGGAGGAGGAAAGTGTGTGGGGAATCAGTGAAAACTGTACTGTAAATGTTGCTGTTTCCCCTTTCTCCAGTCTCGTTCCTCACGTACCATGTGCACTCTTCCCTGGTCTCATGACTTCCAGAGGGCCAGACTGCAGCCCCTCCCTGTACCAAATGAGGTATCCCAACAGGACAGCTGGGGCTTAGCATCCCCACACTCTCTTCTCCATGAGTCTGTCAGAGTCTGATGAGATTTTTTTCTTCCCCAAAAGCTCATAGCTTGCTGAATGAAGTTTACAAGTATAAATCTCCAAGGGTGCTCTTTAACTTTTATTTTCAGGATCCCTAACACCACTTCTGGCATTTTACTCTGTTGCATTGTGTTTGGGAGTAGTCTTCTTGTTTTCCTGATTTCAATGTATGTGGGGTTAGGATCTCCTTTGATCCTAGACTTCTAGATCTGGGAAGAAGTGAACCAGCTTGATGGGTGAGAATCAAGCAAGTATTTTCTTCGCAGTTGGTGGCTCAGCTACCAATATTGTTCTTCTTTAAAGCAGCCTACCACAAGTATCTAACTTTTACATTAGTTTACGTTTCTCATTTGTCCTGATGAATGCAAAGGATTGTGATGGATGATGTGGTAGTGCATTAATACCAAAAAGCCTAGGATTATATAATTAAATGTGCACATATATACATTGTATATGAGTCCCTTGCTTCCCTGGGCATGCAGTGCAAGTTTGTAGGCTAAAGAACATTCAGTGCTCAGTACCCATATGAGTTAAAATGGTCATTGATGGAATATTTTCTTTCACTATTTTCACTGTGGAACAACCTGAGGCAGGGGTTGGTGGGGGATATATGATATAAAATGTTCTGTTGAGTTTCATGGGCAGAGGAATAATGCTCTTGGAAATATAGTTTCTTGCTTTGCATTCCTCTGTCACTCCCTCTGTCTCCCTGTAAAGTGAACCTGTCCCTTCTAAATTCAGTCATCCTATGGTATTTGCTGACAGGGTATTTTTTTCCTGCTTTTCGTGCTTCTGTAGTCTGTGGTTCCCTCAGGTTGCTTCTGTGATATTTCAAACTCTTACCTTAAGTTTAGTGATTTGTAATATTGCCAAATTTGTTGCGAAGGTATGGAAAGCTTTAATGGATCATGGCTTTCACTTTGACTCATAAATAGTTGCTCATTTAATTAAAATAAAGAAGACAGAATGCATAGTTTAGGTGTGTTATTTAAAGGTACATCACTTAATTTAGGCAAGAAGTTGAAAACTGTAACCATGTAAGGAAATGTTGGCTGTTATTTTATGTCCTAACAGATTTTTTTTCTTGCTTTGACCATGTAATAGAGGAGTGGTTGAATGGCATTTTTTGGTATGTGCCAAGACACAAGCATAAAGTGAATTCTTCTGGACACATATCATACTTAGCTATCTTCTGAATTGCAGTAATGTTCTGAGTTTGTTGCTATAAACAAGTAAGTGTTCTCTAAATGCAGGCTGGTAGTGCCATGGTGAGCTGTTTGTTTAAAATGTTGACTTAACCCAAGCCTTCTAGAGGTCTTAGTTTGACTTTCTAGCTCCAACAGTATGCAAGCTGTTTTCCATCTTGTTCCATGTTGCACCTCAGCCTTTTGGAGATGTAAGAAATGATAGCTTAGAACTGCATTTCATACCTAGGTTTTCAGCAGTTTGGAAAGCTAATTGGTTGTTTGATTGTAAGGAGAAATGTCCTTTTAGAGGTACTTTCCAAAACTTTTGAGGCCTGTGGTTGAATCTCTGTGATTCTGGAATTGCTAAATGTTTTCCTGATCGCTGCTAGTGTACATGTTGGGTGGTTGTGCTGAAATTCTGCCATCAGGCAGTGTCCTATCTGTCTGTAAGTTTTTGTTTCAGAGGGGAAGAGAAAAAGAAAACTCCTCTTCCTGTACTTTCACAGTGAACTTTGAACAGGAACCTGCTCAGGTCCTAGGTTGAAGCTGCTTTCCTCCCTTCCCTTCTGTCTTCTTTACATGAAGTTTTCTAAAGAATGCAAGAGAAGCTTTGGACTGTGCCAAATCCTCAGTCTATATAAAGAAGCACAAAACTATGGTTTTGGTGTCCTCCTAATTTTCTCAATGCCTGTCATTAGTCTCTGTTCTGGAAACAGGATTTACAATTTAACAGGAATAAGACACAAATAGGTGGAGTGGGAGACAACCCCAGAGTAAGTGAGAGTAAGTTATAAGGAGGAGCAGGGTAGAAGGGAGTGTTTTGCCAAGCAGAGCAACTGGTGCAGTAGCAACAAGCAGCCACTTTATGGCCTTTGTTGTCAAGAATATGAACCAAAAAGGAAAAAAAAAAAAGATCAATAAGTAGAAAAAGTGTGGAAAGCCTTTAAAGGAGAGAGAAGTGATTCTCCCAAATTAGAACCATAGAATGGCCTGGGTTGGAGGGGATCTCAAAGATTATCTACTTCCTACCCCCTGCCATGGGCAGGGACACTTTCCTCTAGACCAGGTTGCTCAGAGCTCCATCCAGCCTGGCCCTGAACGCTTCCAGGGATGGGACCCATGCCAGTGCCTTGTCATCTTCACAGTAAAGAATTTCTTCCTAATATCTGATCTAAATCTACTCTGTGAGCGTGAATCCATTCCCCCTTGTCCTGTCACTCCAGGATAGTCTCACTCCGTCTTTCCTGTAGGCTCCCTTCAGGTATTGAAAGGCCACTATTGGTCACTCTGAAGCCTTCTCTTCTTCAGGCTGAACAATCCCAGTTCTCTCAAGATACAGGGATATGCAGTCCAAAAGGCTTGCATGTTGGTGAGAACTGGACTCAGCTGTCAGTGAAGTTGCTCATGCTTTTTCAATAGGGAGCTTTGGACACTAATGTTTAATCAGAGGCATGCAGGAGTATTAAATCACTAATTTGTGCAGTATTTAGGAGTACTTTTACTTTGAACCGTAGCACTTCAAATATTGATAACTAGTAAATTTCAAGTGCATTATTCTGTTGGAGGAAACATGGCAATGTATGCAGGTAGGACCATATATTCCATAGCTCTGTGCTTTTCTTTGGTTTGAGTTGTTAACATGAATAAAATGTTAACCCTAATAATAGCCAATCTACCCTACTGAAACTGGCTCTATATACCTTAAACCACCGAAATTGTTTATAAAGTGAAGTAAGAACATAAATCTAATTTGTCATGTTGTCAGAGGCAAACTATTCCAAATAATATACTTTATGACATAGGGCTCTATTTTTGCTTTTTATTTTTAGAACAGTAGTAATATATTCACTATTTAAGATTGCTCTCTGCTTGTTACACAAAATGGAGGTAGATATGGTCTTGGCTTAGTGGCTTTAAATAAAAAATGAAATAAATAAATGTCAAATTGGAAATGCATGAAAGGCCCCAGATGACTAAATGAGGAAAATGGGTGTTGTGATGTGCTAATACATCTAAGATTTTAACTTATACAAGATCATGTTTTAGCTAAATGCCAGTACCTAAAGGAATTTGTTTAGGAACTCTGTAGGAATGCATGCTTTTCTTTTTCCTTACCAAAAGCTGCTTGTCAAGCTCTCCTAGTAAGATATATTTAGTTTTTGGATTTCTTCCTTCTGTTCTGTCTTCCCTCTGTCCTTCCAAGCTTAACCTTTGCAAATTCAATGGGACGCTGTCTGTGTTCATGTTATTATGAACTTCGGATTTCACACAAACTTGTATAGAGGTGATACATATTAAAAATGCACAGTTCTTGGGGACAATTTTTTGCCTTTTTCATGTTTTTTGTTCTCAGTGCTGGAAACAAATACAGAATTGGTAGTCAAAGAGAACCAAATGTTTTCATCAATCCATTAGTGAAACAGCTGGTTTTAGTGCCCAATGCTTACAAACTTGAAAGAATCCATCAGAGAGCCCATCTGAAGTTTTATGCAGCAGCTTGTTGGGTCATTTTTTATGTAGACTCAGAAGTAATGTTTTCCTACTCTCTAAGTGTTATTGGTGTCAGTAACTTTATTAATTTAGGATTCTGCTGCTGGCTTTTAATGACCTGTGTTGCATGCCAGGCATTTATAGATTTAATATGCTGACTAATTTATATTCTTGAAGCATTAATGCAGCATCACAGTTCTTGAATGTTAAGAATTAATCCTTTACTCAGTCAACCTAAATTTTGCCAAGGTCCTTATGTTTGATAATCCAGACTTTAAGGGAGGAAAAAGGGATAAGCAGAGTGTTTTAAGGGAAACCAAGACAACTTGCCTTCAGAAATTGTGTTTGGACTCTAAAGAAAACATTACTCTTAAAAGGGAATGTTTTAGTATCTTACAGCATAGAAGCTACAACTCTACCTAGTTCTCTCTGGTATGACTGAAAATACCACTGATAGCAGGGGAAAGCCACAATATGTCTGTTGCCATTCAGCCCTGTTAGTGTGAATGCCTTAAACTGGCACTGGATTTTTGTTCTTGTTTATTCTCATTTACTTTTACTGTCTTGTTCATCCCCCAAAGTTGACAGAATACAAGGCAGTATTCTAAAAATCTGTTGATTTTCATGGTGATTTGAATTGATATAACTTAGCTTGGCTTGGTCAAGTTTCCAGATGACAGCTTTTAAATAGTTTAAATACACTGGGGGGGAAAAACCCACAAACCCATCTTGTAGAGGGTTTTTCTTTCGTGCATAAATTTTCCATACTTTGGTGAATTGTAAAGTCATTTGATCAAGCACAGTAGATGTGAAGTATCCACCTTTTAGATCCAGACTGTTTTCTTGCACTGGGACTCCTGACACCTTTGTACAGCTGAAGCCAAGTGGGTAAGAGGTGAGGTGCTGCTCCATGCAGTGTGTTTGGAAAGCAAATGTGTTTGGAGCTTTAGGCTGGGGCCAGTGAGTGGCACTCAGGCCAGGGGCAGTCTTTGCTGTGTCTCTTGGTGGCTGCAGAAGAGCAGCTTCTGCCTCATGGGCCACTGGTGCAGGGAGCCTGGACAGAAGCTGGCTCAGCAAACTGGAAATTGTTTTTTCTTGCCCCTTTCTGGGCTTTGGGGTGGTTGGCCTTTGAGGTCTCTGCTGGGCTTAGGTGAGCTCGTTTTAATCTCCTTACCTCAGGGAGAACTGCAAGCTCCTTGCTGGGGTACTTCAGGCACAAAAATAGTTGGTTTCAGGCATTTGTTTACACTTACACTGGGAAATTATCTTTTTTTTTAATGAAGGTAGAAGCTTCCATAAGTTGATTTAGCTCAGTTTAGGAGGGCTACAACATGACACTGTCCTGTGTGCATTAGTGGTGCTGGCAGCAGATGAACTGTGAGGGTTCTGCTGCATCTCAAAACAACCATGCACAGTGTAACCTGCTCTGGAGAGAAGTTTAATAACTAAACAGCTTGCATAAGAAACTTTGAATAGTACAAGGCTGAAGACGAAAAGAGCAAATTGGACAATCCTCTTAATTACTCTCAGCAGATTGCACAGATAGGTTTGTTCAGGTCAGTCGGAAAACATGGAATTACGAACAGTAGAGTTCTGAATTAAAGAAACAGAATTTTTGTGAAAAAACTTGTTGGATTAAATGCCAGGCAAAAATGCTAAACTTGAGTACAGTTTTCTGTACGTAATTTGTGTGTTTGTATTACAAAGTTGGCCTGCTCAGCTGCTTGGCACTTTGATGGCACTTGGATTAGTTATGGAGAGAATTCAGCCTTTGGACATTATATTTCAGCAGCTGGTTTATTTTGTACATAAAACATTGCTATGTTTTGCTTGATGAAGAGCCCACCAGTGGAATGCTGTTACATCATGAGACATAACTTCACGTAGTATCAGCTTCTAGACTGACACTTGAATTAAATATTAACATTTTCTGTGCTTTGAGTAAGTAAACAAAGGACTCTGTTTTAATCTTCCTTCTCTGCAAGGATGGATAAAAGGGGAACATGTATTTTGAACAGCAAAACAGGAAAAAAGTTTGACTACTCAGTTGTCTGCCTTGATTCAGCAAGGTCCGAAAGGTCTTTTTGTGGCTGATGTTTTTGATACTTTTTAAATCTAAGAAGAAGTGTGACAAGGGTAGCCTCTTCATTTTGTTGGGGATGCTGTATACTATGGGGCATGGGAAAAGGTTAGGCTTTGTACAGGCTCTTTCACAAGGAGAGTCAGGAACATGGCAGTTTTTCACAATCTTTTTTTTCCTACCAATATGTTCTAAATTACTGGAATAAATGCAGAGCCTCTTCACAATTTGTGTTTCACTTACTTGGCACTGTGGAGTTGAAAACCTATTAAACCTGTTGTGATCTGTGACTTAAGTCTTTACATGGGTAGGACAAGTTCTGGGATCAAAGTCTATTGCTGGGGTAAGCAAACTCTGCCTTTCCAAAACAAATAGCTAAGATACGTGATGCAGTGGGAGGAGAGTTAATTATCGATTGTAAACCCAAGAAGGTACAAATAGGAAGGCAGATCTTTCCTGTGCTTCTCTGAAGAGCATGTTTAAGATACTTCAGACCTTTCCTGCTACCCTGTCTTCGTAAAAATGCTCTTCTGTAATGAAGTGATTTTAGTTAAGATGCTTTTTGTCTGTATAGAAAAGCAGTGATGCAGTTTCATAAGTGCTGAGGCCTCCAGTTCTCAGCCGATGCTTTAGACTTTTTATTTTTTGCAACCCAGAGTCATCTTGCTCTTGTACTCTCTTGGCTCCAAGCTCTGTCTTATACTGTGGAGTTCTTTGTGGGTGTGCCTGCAGGCACCTGTTTTCATGTGCTAGACAGACAGGCACCTGTCTTTTCATGTGTCCAAAAAATGGGACTGTTATCAGTCCCTTACCTGCAAAGTTGTATAACCCAATTTCATTACTCTAATGTGCATCCCTCAGATCATATAGGAATGGGAGGACAGGACAGAATGCAAACTGTTCTGCTAATTGCAAGTGGAATTAAGTTGCATATGCAGAGGTGTACTCTCTGTGCACTGAGGAGTAGATGATAGAGGGCCTACAAGATGAATTTTAGACGGCTAAACAGTGTTTCATGTCAATTTGAAAACTCACAGTTAAACAATTAATAAAATTCTTGTTGTAAAATATAATTTGCCTATCATGTAAAATTATTGTTCCTTTTATGTGATTAAGTGCAGATACTTTTTTTTATTATGCTGTTTTCTTGGCAAAAATAATTGTCTTCTGGTGAAAATATGTTTAACAATAATCTGCCTTCTGAAATAAAACTTAACATTGCATGTGTTTAACACTTCATTTGTTTTGCTAAGGCATATTTGGAAGAGTTTCGTATTGTTTGTAGAAGTGCTTAAAGGTTTTCTTAATTTTTTCTTTTCAGTCATTATTTAACCTACTGGAGTTTCGAAGACTAGTTTTGAATTTCAATCCTCCTGCAAATGCTCAAGATTTGCCCCGAAACCAAAAGGTAAAACGAGAAGCCAACTTCCCCTTGTGGCTGATAAGGGCATTTCTGTCTTGTACTTGAATTTTGCACTATTCTCTAGCTCAAATCAGCATGGGTTTTAGAGGTGCCAATTAACAGTTGTCTGAGCTTCCTGTTGTGGATCTTACATAAATGGCATCAGCCTCCCAGCAGAGTATGGGCCAGGGTGCTGAGAGAGGTAGAACATTTCTCATGTGAGTGTAGCTTGTCTTAGCAAATGTATTTTATTCCAGTTCCCTCCCACTCATGGTCTGAGATTAAGCTTTTGATTATTAGCTTGTCTCTTCTGGCTTTTTTAGGAGGTGATTATAAGCATAAATTTTCTCATGTTTATCCTGGTACTCATACATGACTGGGGAGGGGAGGGGAGGGCCTTGGCTTAGGTTTTTTGTGACTTCAGGCTGGCAAGGGGAAATGGTCATGGAGTGAGAGACAAAACAGACCAGTTTTTCTTCCTTCATGGGCATCCTTTGAGGAGAGGTATAATGGGGGCCCCTTGGTTTCTATGCTATGAAATGGAAAGGAAGAAATGGGAAAAGGAAGTGGCTGTATGAAATGTGAAGACACTTGGTAGTCTGATTTTTAGCAAGGACTTACGGAGCAATGAATTTTTGCATATCCAGAAATTAGAATCATAGAATGGTTTAGGTTGAAAGGAACCTTAAAGATGAATTAGTTCCAACCCCTGTGCCCTGGACAGGGGCACCTTCCACTAGACCAGGTTGCTCAGAGCTCCATCCGCTGGCCTTGAACGCTCCCAGGGATGGGGCATCCACAGCTTCTCTGGGCAACCTGTGCCAGTGCCCCACCACCCTCACAGTAAATTAGACTTTTGTCTGTTGCCCCTTTCTGTCAGATTTAAAGAAGGGAGTGCGGTGTCAGCCTGTTCTTAGTTGTTTGTCCTTTCAGGCTTGTCTGGAATGTTCACTAGCAAAAGTAAGAGCTGTAATTGGAGAAGCAAAAGAAAACAGACAAAGGGAAGACAGTGTCCATTTTCTAAACCTCGGGGTATGTACCATAAAAGGGAAGTTGAATGTTCAGTCAGGACTGGATAATTTCTCCACTACCCTACCCCCTTCTTTCTCCACCACATTCAAAGTGCAAGAAGTCGCTTTTTTTGGTAGGAAAGCATATTTGCATCAGGTCATGAGATGGTATGAAAATAAAACATGGGTAGTGTTCCCAGCACAAGGTGGGGATGGGGCAGTGTATTATAATAAGAAAGATAAGTCATGCTTTACCAAAGAACTGTACTAAAAATCTTTTATTTTTATTTTTAGATTGACTTTCTGCCCACTATTTAATTTTTTATCATATAATTTGTTTTAGTAATATCCTTCAGTACTCAGAAATTCTGTGTCCATTTGTCAGCATGTAAAAAGGAATTGGCATCTAAAAAGTGGTATGAAATAGCTAATAAGAAGCTGTTGTTATCAAAAACATCTTGCCCAAGCATTGACACTTGCAGCCAAATGCCTTTAGTAGTTCTAAAGTGCTATATTTTAGAAAGTCTGACTGTGACAGACAGTGATAGGTTTGTGTGAAATGGTGTGGCACCAGGCAAGTGCGTGGATTTGTGCAGAAACCTTGCTTTCTGCAGGCTTTTTTCAAAGAATCTCTGGCAGTAGTTTGCGTCCCCTCCTTTCATTCCAGAATGAAGTAACGTTATTACTTGATGTACTCGTCTGTCTTATCTACAGCTGAAAAAGGATTGGGGACAATTTAGGATAGGGGATCACTTCACTAGTTAGAATTTAGACTGAGAGAAGACATAACCGTGCATGCCTCCAAATGTGGTGCCTTTATTTCTTTATAAGTAAAAGCAATTAGAGGCAAATTGATTAAAAGTTGTAATATAAGTTACTAGTTGACAATAAAAAAAAGTAAAGCCCTGGAATTTACTTCCGACTGCTCACTTATTTTAAAACTATTTTGCCTCAGTTTTGGTTTTGTTTTTATTTTTGTTTTGATATTAACTACTGTATGTGACTGACATTCTCCAGGATCAAATTTCCTTGCTAATAAAGGACATGTTTTAATAATCCCAGATTTTGAATACTTGGGTTTGCATCCTGTTGTTCTTCCATTTGGTGGGAATTAGAGTTTAATGCTGGGGTCATGGCAATCTCTTGATTTAGCATTGAACCATGTGGTTGTACTTCAGGGAGTATTGCAGAGCAGGGTGTTTGTTCTTTCCCATCAGTAAATTGAATCCAAATGCTATGAATAATTTGGCATGTAAACTTTTTAATCCAAAAGTCATTGGTGTAAATTTTTACTTCAGAAAACCCCCAAACAAACAACAGCCTCACTCTATTTGTCTCAGATAATTGGTCTTTGATTTTCTGGATTTGAGCATACGCTTTATGTCTCTAATTTGATCTTGCTCTTTTTAATTTGAAAATAATTTTTCTTCTTTGGTTTCTTTCTGTAAAACAAATAAAGTTTTCTGTAGTTACTGCAGCTCCTTTGCTGTCCCAGTTCTCTTAGCTCTTGCTGTCACGTGAACAGATCTTTTTGCTGTACACAGTGAGACCAGCTAAATATTTGGCCTCAGTGATACCTTCAGGAAACATAACATTACCAAAGGAAAGGGGTTACTCTGCTACAGGTTAGGACATCCTTCTGCCTGTTCTGATATTACTGTAATATTATCATTACCTCATGTTCCTGGCAAACTGATTTGCCATAATGAATGTTTGCTATGTATTAAATATATCGACTGCTTAAAAACATTTATAATAATAAGTTATTCCAACACATATTAAGAAATTATTTATGCAGGCAGGATAGGTGATAAAATAGAGAATGGTCTTAGATTGAGATTTCCATGCAGTGTTTAGTTCAAAACTGATTTTAGGGGGTTTTTTGTGTAGGCGCATGTACAGGATGCCTTAGAGGTGAGAGCTATATCAGTTCTGTGTTTTAATGTGCAAGTCCTGTTGTGGAACTCAATACTTTATCTTGCAGACTGGCCCACCTTATTTTGAAGATTTTAGGGTTTGTTCTTGTCAAGGATCATGTCTAATGCATTAAATGGAGCTTTTTCAAAAAGCAGCAAGAATTTCCTTAGTTTTAGAGAGTTTTGGTCGCTTTTGTAGATATTTGTTCTGAGTAATCCTGCTGACATGGATAGCCGGTTGTTCAAGCTAGGGCTACAAGTATGGCTAAAACTCAGCCAAAGTAGTAGTGTAAATTTGGGCAATGCAGTAATGTACTATGCACATTATAAAAATGCCTATGTACTTCAGATTTAACAAAAAGAAGGTAAGATCTAGAGTATTCTGTGGTTAATAATTTATATTATGCATGTGTATTATCACCAGTATTGAACGTCTTGATAAAATGTTATCTAAAATTTGAAATTCTATTCATTTTAATAGATCACTTTATGAAAACAACAAGAAAAACACAACTTTTGCAATTTGATTCCTTCTTTTGTTGTTATATAGTGCTTTAAGTATCTAAATGGGAGACTGATTTTGTTCTTAAATTCGTATGATTTAGTGCTGAATTAGGGTGGCACATGAAGTCTTCAGCCTTTGCTATGAACAGTGTTTATAACTGGCAGGTGTTTATAACTGCAAGGTGGACTAGAAGAGCAAGTTAAATTCAGAGATTTACATGACTAGAAGTATTTTCTAGGTATTATTTGGAACACATTGAATTCACTGTGCAGTTTTTAAAGCTGAAATAAACCAGATTTTACATGCAAAAACTTTACGCCTACTGGATTGACACAGGAGTGACTAAACAAGTCTGCTGTTTGATGAGCATGTGAAATAGTTTGTCATCAAGTAATTCCAGTTCAACCAGCATCAGACATCTGTGCTGCCTTTGAATGATACTTTGTTCTAAATACAAGTGGATATTTCATGGGGTTTAATTTCACAAGCATTTGCCAACTATCTACTCAGGAGTCGATATCCGATCTCCACAGCATTGGTAACCTGTGATTAAATCTATGGTATTTGTGTTTCAGTTTATTTGTTTTTCATTATACAGGCAGAAAGTATTTCTTCTCTTCTGGAAACCAGAAAAAGAATACCATATTCACATGAACTGTACTTCAAAATTAGGTAGAAAGGAGAGCAAGCTATTTTACTTGTGTCAAGAGAAATAATAAAGGTTAATGTAGACCATAGAAATTTAGTCTTCAGTAAAAAATAAGCTTAAAAAAGGTGCTGAATAGTGTGTAGGCTCACAAGAAATTCTGCTAGAGGTATGGAGGAATACTAATTTCAGTAAAATAATGCATATTGTTGCAGTGTATTACTTCAGGCTTTGTAAGTCTTGAGAGAAACATTTCTGTCCTAAATGCAGCTCTGCTTGTCCAGTTGTCAATTCAGGCCCATTTCAAGACAAACAGCAGCATCTAGATATGATTTCAGGGAGCTTTTAGTTTCTGAAATGCAATTTTCTTGCCAGAGAACTGCATTATTTTCTAAAACTGACAAGTAAAAGGCATGCAGCACTACCTTGGTAGTACTACAAGTAGCCTTATATATTATTATGGTGTTACACACTCTGTTTATTGGGTAATGCTTCTGTACAGTAGATTTCTGTTATGACTTTGTTAAATATTTTTGTACTTCACATACAGGAACATAGGAATCTGCCTTTCATGCGGGAATTGAGGTACCTGTTTGCACTTCTAGTCGGTTCAAAGCGAAAATATGTTGATCCATCAAGAGCAGTTGAAATCCTTAAAGATGCTTTTAAATCAAATGATTCCCAACAGGTAATTTCCATGTATTTTCAATCGAGCTTATGCATGTTTTCATATGGTCGTATTGTATTAGGAAATACTTAGTGGACAACAGAATTTCAAAATGTCCACAGACAAGCAACTTCTAATTATCATAATCTTTGAGCTTTTCCTACAATATTATGTGATTTCTAGTTACTTTTATTAGAAAGATTAAAAAAAAAATTCCAGACAACAGAACTATTTTATTCAATGCACTTTCTTCCTATTATTGTAGAAATTAACTAATAGTTCAACATTCTTGCCTTAGCTTGTAAGTCAGGGGTTTTTGAAAGAAAAATACTCTTCTGATCTAACAGTACATCTAGGGTTGCTACAATCCTGTTATACTGCTTGTTTAGATATTGATTTGGAGGATCCAAATATTCATATTCAGGATTATTACCCAAATTATAATGTGCATATTCTGCTTTTTTTTTGAGAAACATTTTGTTTCTTCAGATGCTTTGTTTTCCCATGAGGTTATGTGGCTGAGGTGTTTAATTTCAATAGCACACTGAATTTAATGCTCGATGAAAGTAATATTAGTCACCGCTTGTTAGATACCAAAGGGTTTGAACAATGGGATTCATGAGATGCCTTTGGACTAGCATGGTGTGAAAGCTGAGCCCAAGTAACAAGGATCACAGGACAGTGTCACTGCTGAGGAACACCAGAGCCACTCATAAAAAAAACCAATCATGGCACAGTCTTAGACATAGTGGGATTTTGGAATGCTGGTGGAGGGGAACAGATTTCTGCTAAACAGTTCTTGTAAGGTGACACTTCACTGTCTTCTGTTACATGTGTGAACTAATCACTTTATATTTTTTAACAGCAAGACGTTAGTGAATTCACACACAAATTATTAGATTGGCTAGAAGATGCCTTCCAAATTAAAGCTGAAGAAGAGAGGTAAGTTTTTTTTTCTGGCTCTGCATGTTGAACATTTGGATGAGAGAAACGCAAACCAAATGACCGAAAACGCACTTCTCTGTATGGCTGAAAAATTTTTTGACTGAGTAGCTTGTTTTAGTTCAAGTGTGTTTTTTTCCATACATGTCAATACTTTTGGGTTTTTTCCATGAGTTCTTTTCCACCCTGTTATTTCATGTCTAGCTCAGTGAAGTCTAGCTCAGTGAAGTCCAGAGTATATAAAGAGTAGAAATGTTTTGTAGATAACCAATTAGGCTTTTTTTTAATTTGAATATCATTTTGCTTTTGGATCCTGTAGTTGAAATACTTCAAAACCTCCCTCCTCTTTCTCATCTCAGGAGTAAATAGTCATTGTTTGTATTAATGAGCATCTGGAAACTCTTCTGGATACATCATTTTTTCTAGGATGTTGCAAGAAATAATTTTTACAAGGGTTTTGTACAGTTCAACCACTCATGAATTGAATCCGGTTTGCATAGATTGTCCTAGAATTAAACACTTCTGAAAATTAGTTTTCAGAATATACTTTTCCCTGCAAATAACTGAATCATTGTTATTAGAGGAAAGTACAAGAACAAATTAACAGTGAAATGGGCAACATTTCTATAATGAATTCAGAATAGTCTGTTCATAGTTTTATAAATCAAAGGTTGTAGCTTTGACTTTGATTTTTTTTTTTTGTGCACTAACATGGTTCCTGTTTTTTAGGGATGGAGAGAAACCAAAGAACCCAATGGTGGAGTTATTTTATGGACGATTTCTAGCTGTAGGTGTACTTGAAGGTATGCATCAGAATTTACCTGGACTTCTCTGGTCTTGTCTGTTCAGTGCTTGTCCAAGCACACAGGTGACCAGTGCAGTTGTAGAATTCTCGCTACTTCTGCAGAAGCAGATGTGGAGAACATACATACATACATACATTTGTCTGTGACATGGTTTGTCACGTACGAGACTGAAGAGAAATTCAGTGAGCTGCAGGGATCTACAAAGACTGCTGCACTGAAAATATACACTCAGCTCCTGAAGGTTCTGAAAACAAAAGTTGGGGTGAAATGCTGAGGGGAACATGCGTGGAAGAAATTATGAGGGCGCTGTTACCCCTTACTAATGGTGTACAGAAGGCAAGATAGTATATTTCACTGAGCTGTTCTCTTATGCTCTCTCTGTTTCATTTAATGCAGTTTAAAACTTCAATATTGCATTTCCTTCTGCACAATTTCTCATGGAAAACTCACCCTCCTAAAAGTACAGTTTGTTGGAAAACAAGTCAGTGGAAACCTGCTCAAGGGCAGCGTCAGAGAGCGTGCTAAGGAGGAAGAGACTGTGCAACAAGCTTCCCTTTATCTTATCTGTATGTAGTTAGTAGATCTGCAGAATTATGCTGTTCCCTATTTCCAAGAGCCTGTGAAAGTATTTTTGAGTCATTTTATTGTTGATGATTCTGCCCCCCCATCCAAATGAATGACTACTGCATTTGAGTGAAGCAGGTATAGTCTTTTAAGTGGCTTCCAGGTTGTTCCATGACCTTGAACATGTTTCTAATGAGTTGTTGTCAGATTTCAGAACCATTCTGCAGATTTCTTGCTAGTAGCTAGCATTCTTGCTCCTTTACATTTAGCTACTTTCATCCCTTACATTTTCATTTAAACAGAGGAGATATGTAAAAATCAAACAAAAGAGAAGAAACTACGAGATGCAAGACTTGTTACTGACTTTGAGTTGAAATAAATTGAAATTCTAGGTTGAAATCACTTGTCCCCAATATTTATCCTCGTGTGTGCACTTGCATCTTTATACACTGTTACCAAATTATAATCTTGTTTTCAGGACAGAAATCATGAATGTTCTCTTTTGTGGTTTATTTTTGCAAAATGTACTTATACAAAGGTCTCTTTCATACCAGCAATTCCACTGACTTTGCTGATACAATATACATTTGTATTATTAAGCTCCTATCTGTGGGAGGAGGACTTTGATTTGTATGTGTAAATCTTCCCGTATATCTGTGCTGCCAAGTAATTTTGAGTTTGCTTATTACCAAAAGATGCTAAAACAATATAAAAAATGGGCTGAAGAGGAAAACACAGTAATTTTCAGTATTGCTTGAGCAATATTTTTGCATAAATTGTCTTTGGACATACCATTAAATTGTTCAATAAGAAAATGTGGGTATTGTTTAGTAGACTAAGTCAATTGACCTAGGATTGATAGGATTTTTTTCAAGGTAAATGTTTGTTTCTAAAACATTATCTGTTTAATTTTTCATGTGAAGGTAAAAAATTTGAAAACACAGAAATGTTTGGCCAGTATCCACTACAGGTTAATGGCTTTAAAGATCTGCATGAGTGCCTAGAAGCTGCAATGATTGAAGGGGAAATTGAATCTCTCCATTCAGAAAACTCTGCAAAGTCTGGCCAGGAGGTGAGTTAAGTGCTTCTGTGGACTTCTCTTGGGATGTCGTTGTAGTGCCCTTTATTTTCCTTTGGGTTTCATGTCTGGTTTTTATGGTTCATGGCACCTGCTGTATATATGGGAATCCCCATTGCCTTGTAAAGGCTGAGCTACTTTCTCTTTATAAAGCTGTTCATGTTTCATCACAGTTATTTTAAAGATGTGAAATCTTAGGAGGTTTTTTTCTACTTACATGAAAAGTACAGGTATAATTTCTTCCTTGATGTCAATCTTTTGCAGTAATGAAATTTTGCTTCTTTTAATCATACCATAGTACGCACAGAGTTTAATTGTGGAGCCTAGTGGTGCACACTGAAATCACCCTCCAGTCAGAAGTTCTGGTGCCAATTTTGTGTTTTACAACCAATGTTTTATAGCATCCCTTTTACAATGAGCATATTTCCTGAAATATAGTTTGAAGAAAACAAAATCTCATAAATTTCTTGGTACAATCCCAAGTTTAGTTTCTTTATGCAAGGCAAAACCTTGTATGTACCTACAAAAGCAGAATTGTTCATCTGACGAGCTAAGGGTTGTCTTGCAGTTAAAACCTGTGTGTATTCATGCATATAATGTCAGTTCTGTTATAAATGCTTGACTAGAAATGTCAGACCTGGGTGTTATGGGGTTTTTTGTTTTGGTTTTGAGGCTTTTTTAACTCGTAATGTTGAGAAACTGGGAAACAGCAGGATAGTGATGTACAGGTCTTTACTGTTAAGCTTTGAATTCTGTGAAATTGTCAGCTTGGCTTCTTAGCATGTGGAAATAGAAGTGAAATAGTCGTATGACAGACTGACAGTGGTGGAAAACCAAGAAAAGTAATGTATTCAGTCCTATTCTAGAAAAACATTGCTGCATTATTACCAGGGCCAAGTAAATTGGTTATGTTTCCCTGAAATAATCCATAATAATATTGTTTCTTTTAGTCGGTATGTTTAAATACAGTGCCTGAAAGATGTTACAAGGCATTGGAAGGTTTGGAAGTACCAAAGAACTCTGAATTTCTTGTAGCTTTAACGTGGTCTGTCTCAACTGATCCTCAAAGTAACATTCTGGGTTTTTTCCTTATTCCCACAGTTGCCTCTAATGGGGTATTTAGCATGTTCATTATTATTATTATTATTTTTTTATTATTATTATTATTAATAATACTGTTATCATGATGCCTAAAAGCCTCAGTCACAGAGCAGGGTGTCAGCAAGTGAGCTAATGTAGGAACAGAAAAAGGAGACATTGCCTGTCCTGAGGAATTTAAATCATATTTCAAGAGAATTTTAGCCATGAGCACAGGAAGAAAAGGCTGTTTCCCAGGTATTGTATGAAAAGATTGTTCAAGACATTTGCCTGGATAGGAGAACTTGAAGTGAGCCCTGAGTCAAATGCCACATCTGGGCTATGGCATTGATGAAAAATATGTCAGTGGTGTCTGCAGCAATCTTCAGGTGATGGTTGGACACCCAAAATTTATTAAATGGGTAGACTATGGTTGCTATGTTTGAGAATGGAGAGGAAAGAAAAGATCTCCAGTGCTGGAACTGAAGCTGGATTTGTATTGCAGTTGAGAAACAATGTATGTAAAAAAAGACATGAGGACTATGGATAGACCTGTACTGAGCAGTCAAAGTCAAATGGGATAAGATGATGATAGCAGTGATTAGAGACATGAGTAGAAACTTTAAGCTGTTAGTATGGAGGAAATGTCAAACACTCGCTGATCCTGTTTCAGAGGGGGTCATTAGAAACTTTGAATGATATCAGGTGAATGAAAGGATCAGGAAGTTGAGTCTGAGAGAACTGTAGCAGGAAGAGCACTTGCTAGCTATAAACAACCCTTTCATGTCACTGAAGAGTTGAGAGAACAGAACAGTTGGTAAGGCAGGTAGGTTCAAGCATGAGCTGAGTTTCATATGAGTGAGATAAATGTGAAGGGAACAAGCCTTTCTGCCTCCTCTGCTGGAACACAGATAGCAAAGCTCTGATGCATTATGGGCAACAAATGGTCTGTGTTTACAGTGAAGAGAGATGATGAGAACTTTGGAAAATTTATGCTGACCCACCCTCTAAAACCAGTTTCTGTCACAGCTGTGTCAGTCTGCAGGTAACCATTATTACTTAATTTCTGCTATTGGAAGGCATTAATGTTGGGGATTTCTGTTTGTTTGTTTTTTTTTATCCAGCACTGGTTCACAGAGCTTCCTCCTGTCTTAACTTTTGAGCTCTCAAGATTTGAGTTTAATCAGGCTTTGGGGAGACCAGAGAAGATACACAACAAATTAGAATTTCCTCCAATTTTGTATCTAGACAGGTACGGTGTAATATTATCAACAAAATCCTAGTGTGAACATAAAATAAATCTTGTGAATTTGTCGAAGTTGATGAAGTGTTTCATGCTCACTTAATCACAGTAAATTTATGTTCTATTTATACAAGTTAGAGTTTTCATGGGTTTCATCTGTTTCAGAAAATATACATAGATAACAATTTCATACATACTGCTGCTTTGTGTCAAAAACGTGCTTCCACTTTCATTTATTGCTAGGTACTTGTGTACACATGCAAAATACTCTGAAAAATCACACTGTTTATGAGTCCATTTGGGAAAGAGGGTGACAAATTGGATATTTCTTGGTGTTCCAGATACTCTTCAAACATGCAGTCAATTCTCAGCATGAGTGCATGCAGTTTCTCTGTAGAGCAGAAATACCAGGATGGCTTTCAGTTAGCTGTTGAATGTTGTTTGTGAACCTAAATAATGAAAGAGGAGTATTGCTCTGTGGTTGCTACTTAAACCACTTAATTTAGAATCTCTCTAATAGTGGCTTTCTAATACGTTTGTCATCCATGATATGAACAGAGCTTTTGATACTGGGGAAGAAGCATCTTCTGAAAGTTGTGGAAGGGAAGGCTTATTTTCTTCTCAGTTCTGTTTTAGTGCTGAGTTATGTTGTAGGTTGTAGAGGATGTGAGCGTCTATTAGCACTATGCAATATGGCTGATGGGGACAGACTACAGTTTCACTGTTGGGATACTATGGGCTGACACTACTTTCTAAATTTCATATTTTACAGGTATATGCACAAAAACAGAGAAATAACAAGAATTAAACGAGATGAAATCAAGAGACTCAAAGAGTACCTCACAGTTTTACAACAGAGATTAGAACGGTACTATGGATAACTGTGTAAATGCAAATAGTATTATGGGCTACATAGAATAACTCTTTGCAAGTATACACTTTGTGTATAGTTATTTACTTGAGATTTCCTTTCTAATATTTTTTTTTCCCCTTTCTTTGGAAGTTGTGTATAAGTGTTGTAATTCTGATTCATGAAACATGCTAGGAGAGGCTTGCTTTAATTAATTGCAGTCAACCAGAAAAAAAAAAAAATTCTTTTTTTATTTTTTCTTTTTTGTATCTGTGAGTCATGGCATTAATACGTTTTGTGGTTAACAGATATTTAAGCTATGGTTCTGGTCCTAAACGATTCCCCTTGGTAGATGTCCTGCAGTATGCCCTGGAATTCGCCTCCAGCAAGCCGGTGTGCACGTCGCCCGTGGATGACCTGGGTGCCAGTGCCCCCGCCAGCGGCACACTGCCACCACAGATCCCCCCCAGGTAAGGACTGCCTCCTGCTCCCTGGGGCAGAGACCAGAGCAAACCCGCCTCTGGGAGGGAGGGAGCACATTCGGCTGCTTTGTTCACTAGATCAATAAAACCAGCGTCTCCTAAGCGGGGGTAGTGTACAGTTTCTGCTCTTTTCTTTCAGCACGGCAGGCTTAAATAAACAAAAATGTTAAGGACCTGGGCTTGTCTCATGCTTGACTTACAAAAATGTCTTCACAAGGAGATTAGCATTTTCAAGCACAGCCCAATTCCATCTACAATTCTAAATAGACAGAAGATCTGGTGAGGTCACTGATTGCCATGTGTATTGTTTTAAGAATCTGAATTGGGCAGTGTGCATGTGCTGCATAGCGTCAGGGTTTCTGGTGTGCAGTTTATCTCTTTACTTCTTGCCCGGGAGCTAAGCTCCTTTTCTGCCATGCAGTTTACATATCTTACCAAGTTTGTCAGGAACCTAATAATCTGACTTCTTAAATGCAGAGTAGCTAAAGTACCAGAGACATAAATGTCCAATAATGTTGTTTTTCTCTCTATTTAAGCTAGTAACTCGGTGTACGGGACTGAGTGTATGCTCAGACAGTTTACAGATGATGCCCAGCAGAAAAAGACCTGGGGGTGCTGGTCGGCAGTGGCTGAACATGAGCCAGCTGTGCCCAGGTGGCCAAGAAGGCCAACGACACCTGGCCTGTATCAGCAATAGTGTGGCAGCAGGACCAGGGCAGTGATTGTCCCCCTGTGCTGGGCGCTGCTGAAGCCACACCACCAATCCTGTGTTCAGTTGTGGGCCCCTCACTGCAAGAAGAACATTGAGGTGCTGGAGCATGTCCAGAGAAGGGTGATGGAGCTGGGGAAGGGTCTGGAGCACAAATCTGATGAGGAGCAGCTGAGGGAGCTGGGGGGGCTCAGCCTGGAGAAAAGGAGATTCAAGGGAGACCTTATCCCTCTCTACAACTCCCTGACAGGAGGGTGTAGCCAGGTGGGAATTGGCCTCTTCTCCCAGGTAACAAGTGATAGGACACAAAGAAATGGCCTTAGGTTGCACTAGAGGAGGTTTAGATTGGATACTAGAAACATTTCTTCACAGAAAGGGCTGTCAGAGGTTGGAACAGACTGCCCGGGGCAGTGGTGGAGTCATCCCTGGAGGTATTTAAAATAGGTGTAGATATGGAACTGAGGGACATGGTTTAGAGGTGGATTTGGCAGTGCTGGGTTAACAGTTGGACTTCGTCATCTTAGAAGTTTTCTCCAACCTAAATAATTCTATGGTAATAGAGTAAGTGGAGTTTATAACATAGCTTTGTATCTTGTATTTGGACAGTAGAGTTTTGTCTTCTGGGTCAGTCAAGATTGTTAAATTTGTCGTTCAGAGAAGTGAAGTACATGAATCTAAAAAGACTTTAAAAAGATATCAAATGTCTTACTGATATAATGCCAGCAGAAATCATGACGATTGATAAGAGAAGACAAACTTTAAAAAGTTACCACTGCTTGCATGAAATGCAATATCAAAAGTAATACACTGTTCTAACTCTTGTGTAGGAAGTTTGTTCTGTAGAAATGGAAGTATTGTGGCTTTTTTGTCCATCCGTAGAAACACCACAGCATGTTATATGGAGTGACATTTTCAGCTCTTAATGTTCTCAGAACGTTCTAAACTCCTGAAGAATCCAGGTTCCTCAGGCTTTATCATGATGCTATACACAAAAATTCAGTGACTTGCAAGGAAGATCTTCAGATTCCCGTTGTGCAGTGTAATTATATATAGGTGATCTTGTTGATGGGAAGAAAAAAATCCGTACAAGTGTTCATTTTTATTACCCTGCTGCTCTTGCAGAATTCTCCTAAGATGGCTGCTTTGCAGCTCGACTTAGAGTGGTTTGGAACAAATTTGGATTGGTTGGTAGCGCATTTCCAGTGTGCCATAAATATCAGAGGTCCCTTCATTATTGCTGTTCAGCTACCATAAGTTGTAGGTAGGACATTAGAAAAGGTATGTCTGCTAGGCATAAGACACATTAAGAAGTTATTAAACTGAGAATTTGTGCTTATTGGATTTTATGGTCAGTGGGCCATAAGACAAACTGCTGTGATTTCTCTCTCTGCCATTTGGCTGCAAATGTTTCAAACCACAGTTATTTATGTGTATGACATGATTTGAAATTGTTCAGTAGTGTTTCAAATAAAGCAAACTCTGCTGTTGTGCTAACATGTAATACACCACAAAGCTTTCAGAATTTACATACTAATTCCATATTGCTATTGTAGTTATCTGTTCTGGATTGCTCTGTAGGAAATTGTTACCTTTAAAATGCCCATTTTCAGATGAAAAGCTTGTTTTTGTGGTTTAACTTTTAGTCTGTCTATGCGATGATTCAGTTTTTTTATTTCATGTTTTGAATGAATGCAGCACAATAGAGCAGCAGGGGCCTTCATCTTCAGATGTCCCAAGCACATCTCCTGTACAAAGATCGGTAATACATAAACCATTCACACAATCACGGATTCCCCCTGACCTGCCGATGCATCCAGCACCAAGGCACATCACAGAGGAGGAGCTGTCTGTCCTGGAGGGCTGTTTGCATCGCTGGAGGACTGAAGTAGAGAATGACACGAGAGGTAATGCCACACACTGGGGAATGCATTTTCTGTAGGAAAGGATTTGTGCAAGGAGGGGAAATCTTTCATCCAAGAAGGTTTAGCGTTTGGCATGTAGATAGATGTACCACATGTGAAACGCACCCATTTGGCTTTTTGTGAGATAAAATAAAGATGCAGCCATGTGCAATTATACAGCGTTG
Organism: Eulacestoma nigropectus; assembly: GCA_013397775.1. NCBI lineage: Eukaryota > Metazoa > Chordata > Aves > Passeriformes > Eulacestoma > Eulacestoma nigropectus. The sequence continues at coordinate 817,115 of VZTE01003316.1, read as the reverse complement.
TGGAAGAGAGGTTCTTTCTTCTCTTTGTCTTTCAGATTTACAAGAAAGTATATCCAGAATACATCGCACAATTGAATTGATGTACTCTGACAAAACAATGGTCCAAGTAAGTACGGTTTTGGCATGATTGAAAATAGATCCTTTTTGGCACTTTTTAGAAGTTCCTAGATGCTTGAAAACAGAGCAAGTATACAACAATTATGTAGTGTTTTGAGAAATTTCATTGTAAAGTCATAGTGGGTTTTGCAAGCCCTTTAGTTGAGCACAGTCAGATGAAAGACAGTTACAATATTTTACAGGTGACATGCTTAAATTCAAGCAACTGTGATGAAAAGCCCAAATATATTCTATCTCTGATCCGTTATTACCTGAATGCAGATTTGCACAACAAAACTTTCTTGCCTTGATTTGCCCATATTGCTCAGTAACCTTATGGCTTCAAGGTGGTGAAGCATTAGACACAGAAAAGTACTATTTACTTTGCTGCTTAGTAGCACTGTGTATTGCAACTTCCATGCTCATACATGGAAATTCAAGGCTCCTGATTTTGATTTGTAGTTAATTCCAGTGAGTGATCTTGTTGTTGTTGGTTTGGTTTTTTGTTGATTTTTTTTTTTTTAACTCTGTCTAGATTTGGTATCAGTCACCACCCTGGTTATTAATCTAAGCTGTCTTTTAGCAAATTCTCATTCTGTGTATTCTGAACAGTGTTTTTAGAATGTTTTACTGTGGAGTTACGGCTCCTCTACTGTTTCTTATGTTCACATACTCATATTCTCTCACTCTGACAGGTTTTAATGTTAAGGATTACTTCCTCTGTTACTTTCTGTTAGTAAAAAGAACCATTTTCATTCCAAGTAAGATCTGTTCAGCTTACAGTTTTCCTTGAGGTATGTTTTCATTTTGTACATGGCTTGTAATAGTTCCTGGCAGCTGAACTCTGATGTTAAGGATTTCAGGCAGATTTGCCTAGATGACTTTCTTTAAGGTTGCTACTGGCAGGCACTTTTTTCCTTAATACTTGTGTTACATCAAGAAGGCCACAGGCTACATGTCATCTAACAGTAAAATTAATTAATTTGGTAAACTTGCATCCAAATAGTCTACCTGTGTTGGCTTAGGTGTTACAGGAGGAAATACCTCTGGATAGCAAATACACTAGTCAGCAGTCATTACAAAAGAAAAAGGAGATTACTTAGTAAAACACCAAGTAGGTGCTGAACCCATCTGAAATCACAGGATGGAAGGGAAGCTGCCCTTCTTCAGCTCAGCTGGTTTGTCCCTGTGGCTGTTTTGGCACAATAGGAAGGGGGCAGGTACAGGTTCCCTGCCTATCTCTGTCTCTGGGTGATTTGATAGCTGGGTATTGCCCCATTCCCTGGGAGCAGTTTCACCGTATTGATGTTTCCCTCTGCACAATACAATTGAAGGATTGAAAGCTTTTCTCTTGCAAGTCAAGTTCTAGAGACCTAAAACTAGACACATTTTTAGGATGAACATATAATATTTGCAGGATGCTTCCTAGTGTATTTATGAACTATTTGAGAAGCTCTTTGTCTTCTCCTTTTGTCGTTTTTGATTCTAAGGAGACTACAATAGTCCATAAAACCTTTGTCAAAGTGTCATATGAAATGCATTCCTGAAATCTTTGTTTCATTCTCCTGAGTGAATGTTTCATTAGCTGCTTATTTATTTCCTTCCTTCTGTGAACTTGCTGTTGGGAAAGAGCCACAGCTGTTTTTTCTGTGGGAGTTCATCTTGGATATAGCAGCTTTGACATACTTGTTCTGTAGCTACATGGGATGGGTTTGGTAAAGCTCCATTCCTGATTTACAAGTAGTAAGCGTAAACTAAGAAGTTTAATGCCACCTATGTTTGTGTTGCCTTGTACTGTTGATTACTCTTGATTACTGTTGATAATAATGGCTTATCACAAGAGATGTCTGTTGGCACTGAATTCACCTGTCCCCTGGTCACAGACCTCTGTGGGGAACCTTCCTGAAAGCTCAGTGGGGATGACTGACAGCTGTTTCTCCTGACTTTGAGGAGAGTGGAGACCTTCAAGCTGACCCAGTTACCATGATTTTAAGTGAAACGATTTAAATTCAATGGGGATTTTTAGTGCCTGATTTTAGGGTGAGAAAATTTTATTTTGTCAAAGTCAAAAGTGGCACCTTTTTTTTAAAATCAGGATCTGCATGCATTTTTGTGCATATACACAGGCTTGCAGTCATTTTAAGGAGGCTTTCACACTGGTTTAATAACGGATGTTAAAAACCCCAGAGCATTCAGATTTAAGGACTTGCCAGGATTTCTTCTGTGTATACTGCTTGTGTTTGGGAGATTTAGAGTGCAGTTTGGTCTCTGGAATGACAGGCTGTTTGATTCCAGCTGCTGTGCAGTCACTCAGCTTTACAGTTTGAGGGGAGTTGCAAAACCTCCAGCACTTGCATATAGCCTGGAAGAGAACAATCAGGTTAAAGGTAACTTCAAGGAGTTTCTCAAGTCACAGTTGTGTGTACTTATGATTGTTGCAGTACTCAAATGGTATTTGCAAAAAATACTGAGTACACCTTGAACTAGAGAGACTGTTATCTTCAGTCCAGATTGTGACACCAGTACAAGCTGGTTTCAGGTTTTTCATCCCAGCTGAGCTGTTGTCATTCAGGCACACTGTGCATAGCAGGGAAGCTCGGTTTTCCCTTTTATGTTGCATGTGCTATTCCAGCAGGTTAAAATGAGTCAGTCCCCAAGATGTTTTCAAAAGACTTGTAAGGAAGGAAGAACTCATTCATTCTGCTTCTCTCTCCTTCAGATTTCCAACTACTTAGCCAGAAACTAAGTTTCCCATTGTTCTTACTTGTTGGTTTACAGATGTAGCCTGAAATTCGTTTTACACTGATCCTAGAAACTGCTATCTTCCTTTGCCTCAGGAGGAGGAGAGGACCTCTTCAGGTCTTCCATGCTTTACTTAGCAGTGCTTTTCCTGATACATTTAAAATACTGGAAAACAACTGTATTCCTCTTCCACTGTAGGAATTTTATTTTTGGGTAGCTGAAGTATGTAACTCACAGATATGAATTTAAATAAATTCTCCTACTGTCACACAGAAAACATTAAGTTTATTACCTTGAATTTGCATGTGCCTTTCCAGACTTTTTGACAGGTTTGCCAGGTTGGAACTGAAACAAATCATAGACAGTCAAGGCTGACTTATTTGAGGGTTTTTTTTGGTAGATACAATGAAGGTAGGAATATTAAGGAATTAAGAAAAGAGGATGCCTGTCAGTGAAGACAGCAGAGTAGACGTTTATGTTGTACCCTCACTAGTGTTTTTAAGATCTCCTGTAACTAGTAGTGGTAAGTAACATAGTTCCAAGTCCTTATGCTTAGTGAGTTGCTAGTTTGACTTGTTTGTTTTTCCTCCATGTTGTGTTTTGATCCTGATGAACTTTATTTCAATTACTTTTATTTCATATAGCGATTATTGCTGGCATACAATAGGAACTAAATGGTGTCAAGGAGGGTTTGACATTTGTTGTGTTTTCTTTT
>VZTE01003316.1:775977-813522 GCA_013397775.1 Eulacestoma nigropectus | reverse complement strand
ACATTTTTTTTTTTTTTTTTTTTTTTTTTTTTCCTTAAGGTTCCGTATAGGTTGCATGCTGTGCTAGTTCATGAGGGTCAAGCGAATGCAGGACACTACTGGGCATATATTTATGACCACCACCAGAACAGATGGATGAAATATAATGATATTTCTGTGACAAAGTCAACTTGGGAAGAGTTGGAACGGGACTCTTTTGGTGGTTACAGGAATGCCAGTGCATATTGTTTAATGTATATCAATGACAAGGAGCAATATTTGATACAAGGTAATGTTATTGACATGGATTCTGCACGATATGGAATAGCTAAATGCATTGGTAAAGGAAAATTCTTTCAGATGGGCTTCCAGATTTCTGAAATGTTTTTAATAGTTATTAAAAGTTTTATTCCTGACCATAACTGTTAAGATTGTTTTTGTGGGTGGAACAATTGCTGTTCAACTTTTAGATCAATAAAGACAATGCCAGTGTTTCAGCATTATTAAGATAAAACAATAAACTGTTCGCTAATTTGTAAACATTTCAGACAAGTGATTGCAGAATTTTGGAGGGTTTATGTCAAGATTAGAAGAGAAATATGGAAATAGAGAAATGAGCCTTTTGACATTAAAATCCTCATGTAGCTGCTTTTTCTCCCTAAGCTTCAGAGCTGATGCACTCTACTGGAGCGTGGAAACTTGAAAGCTTATGCAGTAAATTGAAATGTGAATAACTTAGCCCTACCAACCACACATCAAACCTAACAAATACATGGATTGGGAAGTTTTCTTCAGGTCATGTAGTAGTATGCAGCTATAAGGCTTTGTATGGAAGTGTTTGAAGAGAGGACAGAGATCCCTTAGCACAGAGTTTTTGATAATGGCAGACAGAGGGCTGTCTGTGAAAGTGTCCAGAGATTCAGTAATAGGTCATGGAAAATATTCAGGTTCCTGTTTTTTCATAGGGCAGAAGGCTCAAGTGCTCATTTGTTCAGTTTTCAAATGAGAGCCAGTATTCTCCTTGACATTCCTAGATGGCCAGGTTGGTAGTGCACTTGCAGCCATAGGGTGTTTGGGCCTTGTAGGCTGCCTGTGCCATTCCAGTTGAGTCTGAGGCCTGCTCACTGTGGGACAATTACAGCTGGATCCCCTGGGATCTGGGATACCCCTGCAGAGACCATTCTCAAAGCAAAAGGAATGCTACTCAATTTAACTGGTGTTCTTATCAGCTGACTTTCTGAATTCCTGTAGGCCCACTCCTTCCCCTTTTCTCTTGGGAAGTTTAGTTGTGTCCAGCTCTCTGTGGCAGTAATACAGTCAAGCAGTGGTGGGGGGTTTGTGACTATTCTCTGAATGTTCACATAGAGTGCTCAACAGATAGTAAAACCAGTTAAAACTAATACAGTTTTGGGGGTTTGGTGTTACACTGTACATTTCTGGTAAATCACTTGAGAAAATCTGTTGAACATACTTTCTACTTTCTTTTGTCGTATTCTTTCTTTTTCTGAAACTTACATTTCATGTTACCACAGAGGAATTTAACAAAGAAACGGGACAGATGCTTGTTGGAATGGACACGCTGCCTTCCGATCTAAGGGATTATGTCAAGGAAGACAATAAACGTTTCGAAAAAGAGCTTGAAGAATGGGATGCAGAACTTGCTCAGAAAGCACAGCAGGAGAAATTGTTATCTCAGATACCTAGGGCACCAGCACCCTCACCTGCTCCAGGTTAGCTGCTTCTACCTGTTTATAAAGGCAGTAGGACCAAAAATCACTGAGGCTTGTATATATCATTTTACAACTTAACAAAGGAAAAAAAGTTAATTTGTGTAATCTTGAATTACAGCTATTTACTTGGCCAAGGTAACTATACTTGAAGTATAGCCTGCTGGGGTGTTTTTTGCATTTCATTTTTTATTTAAAGAAAATAATTATGCATTGGTTCTTCTACCTTTTCCCTCCCAGTTGTCCTGAGCTGCTTTTTTCTTTTTTCTTTTTATTTCCTCATTGAAACTGAGGCTTTTTAAGATAGGTCTCACCAGTCTGTTTTGAGGACTTGCTAGTCCGTAAATTATGTATTTCTTCTATTCAGGATGATTTAGTGTGAGACCTTCATACACATTTTAAATTAGACCAGCATTTAGATCTGAAGAGCAGAATAATTTATTTGGTGTGGTGCAGTGAATAGATTTAACAGTAGTGTAGGGTCTGCTTAAGAAATTACTGTGTGGAAATGAGGGTGTTAAAACTGTGGAAAAGATTCTGACCAGCAGCTGTGAGGCCAATGCTTGTAGGAACCCAGCTAATAAGGACCACTGGCAATCTGTTTATAAACCATAGCTGATTTGACACTTAAAAACCTGCCAGGTTTTTGGTAACATCCACCTTTTGCTCCATTGCAGTAGGCTGTATATGTTACGTGAAAGATGACATGATGGATTTGCTGTCCAGATGTTCTCACTGCTCTATTTGAGCCCTAAAGATTGAGCATACACTTCTCATAACTGTGTGTGACTGCAAAAAGAGTGTAAGAAGTGCAGTGATTTAATGGCATTGCTTGTTTTGCAAACTCTATGGAGAGTTACTTCATCGTTTTCTATGTTTTGAGCTCACAGACACTTTGAGACTCATGCTGTTTCTTTTGTACAAAATGAATGTTTTATTTGTCTGCCAAAATTTGGTTTCATCATGTAAGGAATATAAGACACTATTTATACTAATCGATTTATTGCTCTCAAGTGGAGGAGACTGAGATATCCCATAAGGCAGAAAAATATAATGTGTTTATTATTTTAAAAAGTAAAAATAAATCTTGCACTCAAGTGGCTGGAGGTCATTCCATATGTTGAGTCTGTATCCCACAGAAACTCCAGCTAGAATCTCATCTTTGTTCTCAGTCATCCCTGATGATTGATGAACACCCCTCACAAGAGCTTTAATGGGTCTATAGACAGGACAGGTCTATTGTTCCTACTATAAAATCGGGGATCCATTTATAGGGAAATGTTTAAAATTACATGAGACAGACTGGTGTAAAGTTGTATTTGTGACCTACCCTGCATTTTCTGTATGGTTACCTTGTCGATGAGACAGTGATCCAAATAAAACTAATCAATTTCAAATTCATGCTTATGTTAACACACAAAATTGTTATTTTATTTCTGTCACTAAGTTCAAGCAGGAGAACCAGAGTATTTAGAGCAGCCATCAAGAACTGATATTTCAAAGCACTTAAAAGAAGATTCTGTACAAGCAATCAATAAAGCTTTAGCTGAACAAGAAGACAGAGGTCCAGAAGCTATAATGGATACGGTGAGGACATTTTGAAGCTTGAAGTACTTCTTTTGCTTTTATTTTACAAGTGACTATGATACAAAAACTGATAAAAGGGTGTGAGTCTGGAAACTTTGAACTGAAAATTGCTTTATCTTCAGGGACTCTCCAACACTAAAGTCCATGCAGAAAGTGTGTACAATGGTAATGGGTGTAGTGCAAAATAAATATTAAGATAAGTGTTCTCTATGGGTTTAAAGTGCTTGTCAGGAGTACAGCATATTGTTGAAATTACAATCAGGTGTTTGTGCCCACCATCTGTTAAAAATGTTAGATGCTCCCTTGTATTTTTGAGGAGTAGACATTGACAGACCATGTAAAAGACTTGAAAAATACTGCTTTGGACATTCAGTTTTTTATCTAAGAAATATAAGAATATAATTGAGTTCCTTTGACAGACCTGTGAAAGTTAATGTAGATTTGAAAAATAAGTGAATTTTCAACAGTATTCTGTAGTTTTAATGTAGATTCACAACTTGATGAAAATAATTTTTTGTGATTCATAGGATGCCTGTATCAACTTCAAATGTTTATAATAATGTTGGGTGTTTCCATTTTCACTTTGTACTAAACATACTAAGAGGAATGAGACGTTAACTATTTTAAGGGTTATTAATGAAACTAATATTTGACATTTTTTTCTTTCAGCAAATATTTTTTTGCTTCCCTATAAGTATATGGATAAATGACAAATGTGTTTGCCACAAAACCAAGTGCCATTGAAACAATAAATGCACCTGTCTTGGAACTATATCCATAAATGTACAGTGGGGCTTCCTTAGGCATCCCTTGTAGCCACTAGAGATATAAGCACTTTAGCTCTGTGCAAAATGCTTCCTAAGATCAGGTGTGAGCCCTCATTAAACAGAAGCGGTCTGGCCTCGGATATCTTAAAATCTTTGAAAATGACCTGACGGCTCGTTGACACCCTGTTGACCTGCTGTGCTTTCCACCCCTCCTGTGGTGTCAGGAAAGCAGGGAAGCATGCTTCCTCTGCTACACTGAAATCAAAGCTAACAGGGAAACTCACCTAACCCTGGATGAAAAAACGCTCTGCCACTAAAGGCTTAGGCTGCTGCATATTGGCCTTTTTTGAGTTCTCAGAACAGCTTAGTGAGAGGCTGTTGAATACGCATTACTCCAACTGAAGAGGTGGCTATGAAGATACCGAAACACGATAAAATGTCTTTCATAATGCTGTCCTCTTTCCAGGGTTTGTGGGCACCATCCCAGTGGGATGTGAAAGAATCTTAGACTTTTTTCCATGGATTGAGTGTTGTAGTTCAGGATAATGACACTTGGCACAGCGGTCAGCCTTAGGACTTCACAAGAGTGTGGCTGGGGAACACCACGATCTATTTAATGAGGGGAAAAAAAAAAGTGAATATTATTTAGAAACAAATGTACTTCAGCTGTTCAAATGTAAAGTAAATTTCTAGTTAATCTGAAGGTACTCTGTTAATGTTTAAAAGCTACTCTCTATAGCCTCAAATTTCATTTAGGTAGAATTGTACTTCCTTCTCAGTGTATCAGCATGCTTTCTAATTATTCTACTTGCATATGCATTCAGACATGCAGGCATATATTCCATTCATTCACTTTTTGTTTGTGCATTTTTACAAGAAGGAAAGCCAACATCAGCACATGTAACCGGATTGTAGGTTACTCACCACATTTTCATTTTGTCCATTTTCTGCCTTTTGTCCTTTTCTTCTGCCCTCTGATTGCACAGTCTTCCTTTGCACAGTGTTGGGTGTAAATAGATACTGAGTATGTTTTTGGAATCTTTGTTAAAAAGTGAGGATATTGTTATAATTGCAGAATAAGTAGCATGGCACTTTGTGACTGCTTGGATTAGAGTCAAGGTTTAAGTTCTGCAAATGTTGTAAACTGCCTATTATTCAGTGATAGGAGCCAAGATTTGTCTGCATTGTTGTTTAAAACTTACTTTAACGTAGCAAGAATTTTAGTGACTAGGATAATCTTCTCCTGATTTTCTGTTTAATTACTCTTCTAAAAAACAAACCAGTTGAATGTAATGGTCCTTAAAATATTCTTTAAAATATCTTGATTGTTAGAAGCTTTTTTTGTTTTGTTTTTTTTTTCTCCCAGAGCATCAGGAAATGTTAGCCTTTAGCTTGTTTCAATCTTTTAGTGTGACTTCATCAGGTATTTCAGATAGGAAGTATATGACTTGTCTCTCTTCAGGGCCAGACTGGATGGGGCCCTGAGCAACCTGATCTAGTGGGTGGCATCTTTAGGACTAGATGATCTTTGAGGTCCCTTCCTAAACTATTCTGTTACTTTATGATATACTTAGTAATTTTGGGGTGAAATGTCCAAAAAATGGTGGTTCACAGACATATCCTTTACCGAGTGCCTTAAATTTGTAATGGATATTAGAGTTGTAATACTGGTATACTAACCTGTAAAGATAGAAGTAGTGAATAAAGAACAAATGAAATCATTTTAGTAATTACGGCTTAATTTTAAAATGTGTTGCTTTAAAAATTATAAATATCATTTATATTCTCTAAATAGAGAGTTTCTGAAATTTTTCAGAGTTTCAGCAGTGCACATCATTGTACTAGATCAGCCTGTCAGTTTGCATCTCTCCGTAATTTTACTGTCTTTTCTGATGATTATTATGATTATTCTTTTTTTCCCAAACACATACTGATCATGGTTTTCTTCTGCAGAGCTCTGATAATGCCCCAGCTCAAGCAGCTCCTACCCAGCGAGTGGTAGAGGTGGCGATCCCTGATGTAGGGACTTTTGTGATTGAGTCAGAGGAGGGGGGTTATGACGATGAGGTACCTCTGATTGCAGTTGTGTGCACCGCTCCTCCTCGGGGCTTTCTTGTGCTGCCTGATGAGAATTTTTAGCATGTTTGCACACGGTGACACCTAACAGACTTCTGCAAAACTAAATGCTTAGCGATTTGTAATCTTTAACAATGTCATAGTTTGTCATGAAATATGAAAGGAAAGCACTACAAACTCTAATTGGGCACGCTTTGCATGGTACCATTTACACTGGAGGTGTATTTGTCTCTTCAGCTGTGCAGGTTGAATGTTTGTGTTAGGCCAGGTAGCCTTCAAAATGCTGGAGATAGACTGCACACTGTTGGATTATTTAAAAAGTGACAGGACACTGAGGGATGTTCTTAATGTTTGTGCTTTCTTGTCAGTCCAGTACAGCTAATGTTCAAGTCTGATCTCTTATTTGCCAAGGTTAAGCTTTTCAGGCTTTGAGGATTAAATTAGCCATGGAAATAGCCTGAAACTGATGTGGGTGGTAGAACTGACCCTTGCAAATCTTAAAAAAAAACCAAAAATATTCAGACTCGGGGTGGTACACGTACCTGCTACTACTTGAGGAATAATTGAGAGGCTTGTTGTTATTCTGAGAGACATTAATTTTTGCTGCCCAGTTTCAGCAGTAGAAAGCAACACTGCAGGTCATCAAACTGCCCTGCCTTGTCACTGCTTACTCCGTGTTCGTTTTGGTTGGGAATGGGGTTGGTGCAGCCCATATTCTCAGGAGTCTGAACATGGGTTCTTGGGGGGCTTTAGCTTCCCTAGGGAAATGGATATTTCAGGTCATTCTGTCCTGTAAGTGTGATCAGTTATAACTGGGAGTATGGGGTGGGGAATAAAGTGATTTAATTGACATCATCACACTGAGTTTAGCTTCTCACAAATGTGTAGTCTCCAGCTTGAACGAAATGAGGATTTAGCCTCATATAATGACCTGCTTGTTTGTTTGTTTCTTTCTTTTTACTTTTGTCCCCATGCCATTGTCTTTCTAGAGGATAACGTTCTTGCCTATTTCCCTGTTCATTTTGTAAGTGTATTCACTTTTTTTTAATGTTGTTATGTGTGGGAGACTTGCAGGGAGTTTAAGATCCTTCATCTTTTGTTGCTGTGCCAGCAATACCTTGGGCAGGGAGAGAGGGAGTGTTTTTCTTTGCTTACAGATAAAAAAGGAAAAAGGCTTTTCTGGGTAGCTTGGATGTATCAAACTGTGTGTAACTGATGTAAATAGCAGTGAGAGGTGTCTTGTGTTTGGCTTGGTGTTTGTTAATTGTTTTGTGTTTGGTGTTTAAGGGATTGTCTGCAGATGCTTCAGGGATTGATAGCATTTGCAGCAGTGAGTCTCTTCTTTTGACCTTGAAATATGCATAAAATACAGGTGCTGTAGTTTACCATGGGTTTGATGCAGTATATCTGAAGTGTGATTGGGTGATTTTTCTACTTGAAATTTATTTTTTTTAATCCTTAGATGGCTGTAGGTAGCAGTCATTCAGTGTGCAGTTTCTGCTCGGTGCTAATGCTGAACTGTGCATGTTCCTTTCCTGGGAAGTTTGGTCCATGTAACTTTTTTGACACAGTTTTCTTCCTTTTTTTAAATTTTTTTTTGTAAGATTCCTTTAATGTTGTTACAGTAAAACTATATGTACACATGCCATGATTTGATTTGCAGAATATGCTCACCAGATCTGTACTGAAATCTGCCATTTCAATGTATGCATGCATTAAGTTGCTTTTTCATCTTGCATGAGACTAAAAGCATATTGAATTTAGTCATTAAAATATTAATCATTCAAAACTTTTACCTTAAATCCCTTGTGGCAGGTCATGCTGACCCCGAACATGCAAGGTATTATCATGGCTATAGGTAAAGCCAGGAATGTTTATGACAGGTGTGGGCCAGAAGCAGGGTTCTTTAAGGTACAACTAACATTTTCAACTTTTTCTCCTCTGACTTTTCCTGTTAGATATGCTACTCTCTCTACCCCTTTCTGTATATAAAGTCTTTTCCAGCATTTATACATACTTGTCTATATTAGTCCCTCATTTACATATTTCACCCTTGAAAAACAGACAGATATTTGCTCTGTTGATATAAGTAGCTCATATACCTTTCTGCATTTTAGCTTTTTAATAATAGTAGCGAGTAACATAATAGTAACACGAAACCAGATGTGCAGTCAGTAAAAATATATGGGTTTTTTTCTCCTGTTAGTAATAAAACCTATGCCTTTGCTAGACTGTGGGACATCAGGGGTTTTTTACCCAGGGGCTTTAGTGTTTAGTCATTTGTTTATTTCAAAGAGATGTTCTTGGTTTGTACTCCTTGAGAGATTTTTAATGAATTTAAAGTACTTGCTTTTGTGTAACTGCATGGGTGTCAATACTATTTATTTAAGCAGTTTTTTGTTACTGGGAATTAGACGTTAGGCTTTTTGCAGTGATTAGTCTTCACTGTAATACCAGATTAGAGAATGTGTTCATTTTCTTACACAAACTTCTGAGCACTTTTAGCTTGTGGTCTTTTGAATTTTCAGGGTATTAGAACGAGAATTGCTTTGACATGATATAAAATGTAAAATCCTCTCAAAAGTGATTTGGAGAGGGGAAAGAAGTTTCTTGCTTGTCATTGAGTAGTGGTCTTTTTTCTTCTTAATTGTTATGGTGTACTTCCAGTAGAAGAAATTGTAAAAACGACAAAACCCCCAAACAAACAGCAAGCAAACAAACAAAAAACCCTACCATCACTAACAAAAAGTTTGCAACTCCTTGGTAAGGAAATTGAAACCTCATGGGTTGGTTGGTTTGTCTGTTTGTGTGGGTGTTTGAAGTGGATACTTAGAGAAGGGTTATAACCATAACGTGTTTGCAGGGTTGTCTCTGTTAACTGTGCCTGATCTCAGGGAAGGGAGAGACACCTGCCACAGCCTCTGTTGAGTGAAACTGGGTTTGTTTGGAATTCAGTGCTGGTTGCTTTTTTTTAAATTTATTTTAAATTTATTAATGAAAATATCTCAATTGCTTTTTATGTTGAAAAAAATCCTCATTTAATCAAATCACACCTTACCAGAAAGTTCAGTTGTATCTAATAATATTTTTTAATATGAAAGGTGTTTTGATAATGTTAAAACAGAAAATTACTTCAAAATAAAATTATATTTAATGCTTCAGTTACCAAAGCAATGCTCAGTTGAAATGATTTTCCATCTTTAATTTTTAATGCTTAAACATTTAGGCTTCACAGGGGCAGAATGTCTTTGAGAGAGAAAATGTTTTGACAAAAGGTAGAAAACTTTCCTTACTCATTTTCTGCTGAATCGTGTTTGCAATAGCTTAGAAGAGGTGAAACATGGTTCATGTTGAAGGAATACATTAGTATGAATGGATGCAGATGAAGTGGTCCTTTTTAGGAACAAAATTTTTGTTTTCGGATGCATTGGATGAAATCTCGTGTTTTCCCATAACTTACTGTAAAAGCTTCTATGATCTCTTTTAGTACTGCTACTGTGTTCCTTCATGTGTTTGTTTTTTATGAAATTAGTGTTTTCAGAAAACTGGGGGAGTTTTCTATATCTTTGTTTTAATTTAACTCAGGTGAAACTCCTTTGGTGTGAATCATTGTTACTGCCAAGGTTTCACTCCCCCTCTAGATCTCAGGTTTATGACATGACTAACATTCAGATATTTCTTGGTCAGTGATCTCTTCAAATCATTGTTCTTTAACCTTTATAGACAACTCCGTGCAGAATGTTTCCCTTAAGATCTTTATAAAATACCCTCAGTGAGAAAATTAAAGCATATAATACTTTTTTCTACTGTCCCTTTTTCCTGTGTTCTGTGTAGAGAAATAGTGTTCTTACTTCATTTTGCTTAAGATTTCTGAATCTGTAGAATATCACATTATTTTTAGAATTAATATAAAAATATAAGGCTTGTGTTGCATTTTTTTCCTGCTTCTAAGTAATTATATGGTTTTTGTTTCCTCAATAAACAGGGTTTGTTAGCCATGTTGATTTTCTAATGGTAGAACTTACGATGTAAGATAATAGAAACTGTGGCTTTTGGCATTTATAATGCTATGCTAAACATCCTTTTTAATGGTAATGCATATCATGCGTATTTAAAGATATTGATGCAGAACATTCTCATAAGTTTTAAAGATCTCCACATGGTCTATGTTGAAACCTGTATGATTATTATCCTACATATTTAGTCCTGAAGCAAAATGTGTTATTAGCAGAGGATGGGAGCCCAAATTTCTGATAGTTAAAGTTGGTATTACAGCATAAAGGCATTTGAAATATTGAACAGGGTTTGTTTTGGTTTTTTTTCCTGACTGCTTTGGTGCTTTATTTTGTGCGTACATTGTATTTAAACTTTGCTAATGTGTTAGCAAACCATCTGATCATCTCCCTGTTTTCAGAGGGGAGTATATGGAAGGTGTGCTAACATTTGTCACCATTTTTCTAATTCTTTTTCTTGTTGCTCTTGTTTCTGCTGTATAGTTTTCAGTGAATAAAATCTAATGAACATATCAAATGATGTTCATTAAAACCTAATGTGCTGGCAAAGCTGGAAAAGTGAATGCTTCTGATGACCTCCGAAGTTTATCTAAAATACTCAGTGAGGGCTGCATCCTGCCCTCTAGGGCAATACTGTTCATATTGAATTATTATTTTCTTTAGAAATCCTATCATTTGTTTTTCATCGAAAGACATATTTCATTCCCACCTGTTATTTTCCAAATCATACATGTTCACTAAACTTTCTGTAGGATATTTTTTATTCATGTCTTTGCATTTAACCGTGTATTAGAGGTACTTTCTTTTACCTTTTGAGACTTCAGAAAATTTCTTTAGGTCAAGTGTTTGAAATCTTATACTTGCCTTGAGCTTAAAGAAACATCTCTAAGGATTGGATAAATCTCCTCTCAGGGAGACATAGCACAGGATTGGAACTACTTTTGAAGGGAAGGTTTACTTGGGATTTTGTCAGGCTTGACAGGGGAGAGAAAGGATCAACTTGACAATTTATCTGTGGTTTTCTGTTTGTTTGCTTTTTTAAAGTCATAGTTTAGACTTCTTAGAAGGGTGGTCTGTGGAACTGTTAAAAAATTTTGTAGGCAAAATGCGATGGGATGTAAATTATCTTGTGTCTGTGATGTTTGAGTTAAAAACCAGGAGGAATAATGTCTGTTTTTTTATATTATGTAGGCAATTAAATTGGAATACACACGTCTGCTAAAATTAGCTCAGGAAGATCCACCACCTGAATGTGATTATCGTTTGCGTCATGCAATTGTTTACTTCATCCAAAACCAGGCACCAAAGAAGATAATTGAGAGAACATTACTGGAGCAGTTTGGAGATCACAATCTCAGCTTTGATGAGAGGTAGTAAGATCTGCACATCTCATTTCCTGTGTTCATGAATGTTCTCTGATGTGTGGAAACACCCCTTCACATTTGGTTGGTGTGTTTGGCTTTATCACCTAGTTAATAGCTTACAAGTTTACTTTGTAAAACAAATCATCTTTATAAAAATCCCTGTTAGAAGAGTAATCAAGAAGTTGAGTTTCTACTCATCTAAAATAAGTAGAAATGCTCAGTGTTGTTCATAATTTTGCACATAGATTTCTGTACCTTCTTTCACTGCGTTTCCTCACTGCCCTGAAAGCCAGCAGTAGACAGCAAAGCCTTTCCAGCTGGGTGAGTGACTGACTTGAGAGCAAGACAATGTCCCTCTTCCATTCAAAATTCCATCTACTTACTTACATAAATAGGTAAATTAAAAGTTAGAAAACATTAGTCTGATTTCTGTATAGGGAATAATCTTCTAAACTTCTGCACAGTAAGTGTCAGGGAGTTTCAAGCTCTCTGAAATTTAAAATTGAAAGACTGAGCAATGTGGCAATTTAGCGAAATAAAAGAAGTAATCCTTTAAATAGCACAGGCCTCCATCACACATACTTCAAAAGTATGCTCTCTCCTGCTGATTATACCATGCACAGTAAAATGTACATTTTCCACAGCATTTTCATACTGATTTGCATAAGGCTGTAGCTCATACTGTTTGAGGCTCCTGTCTTTGTAAGGATAATATCCTCTGTGAATTTCCAGTAATATTTCCTGATTTTTTATTGCTTTTTGTAAGGTGCCGTAACATCATGAAGGTTGCTCAAGCCAAACTTGAAATGATAAAGCCAGATGAAGTAAACATGGAGGAATATGAGGTCAGTATTTCTTATGCTTTAAATTAAGTTGTAATGTGAAATAGTTATCAGTAAAGCTGAATTTTGTCTTCACAAATTTCTTCTTGTCTCAGACTGAGAAATTAAAACTGGCTATTTATTTAAAGACCCCTTATTTGTCCAAAGGCTGCTCTTGAGCTAAAGCTGCTTTTTCCACATCTGTAATTCCAGTGTTTGAGCCATAAATAAGTGTCAGGTTAGAGTCTGTCCTTACCTTGTTAACGAGTCTTGACGTCACTAAGAGTATTTTGTAATTTATCACCACATGAGCCACATGGCTTTCTCTATGCAGACACAGCTCGCAGGGAAGGAGGAGAGTGGTCTGTGCCCAGCCTTGCTCCTCTTGAGAGCTGCATTATCAGGCACAGTCCCATTTGTGCTTTTCCTCCAGCTGTCTCTGCAGCCATTCCCATTTTCTTACGAGCAGCAGATTCTTTTCTTTGCTGAGACCATGCATAACCAGCTTATGCACTTAATTTTTTCTCCTGTGTTTAGAAAAACTTGGAGGGAAAGGGAGAGTGAATCTTGGACATTGAATAATCGTGACTAATAGTTGCTAAAATAATTCATCTCACATTTAAAGCTAAGCCTGTAGCTGGTTTTCCAGCATTAGTTTCATGTCTGGTAATACTGGTCATTAAGACCTCTTAACAGTGGGTATTTACGTCCTGGGCAGATCCCAGGGCACCACCAATACCTCCTTGTTGTGCTGTTAGGTCCAAACAACTTGATCAGGAAGGTAATGGGAGTAATCTTTCCTTCACAAATCCAGTGACAAATACTCTAATTGCCACTTCTCATTACCAGGTTTAGGACCTACAGTAGATCTGCTACATTACAGTGTGCCTCCCTAGTCACTGATAGGGAAGGACCCTCAGAGTGGCATTTTGGTTTCATTTTCTTGGCTGTGCAGGGCTCAACATTTTACTGTTTTCTAAATGATGCTGCACAGAGAGAACAAACAATTCTGTACTTAGCTCTAAGAGTGGGGAGTGAGAGTATCTTCTGTTCTTCTGCAGAAAAGTACCCCTATTTTAGCTCCTACAGTAGGTAGTTGGGGGTTTCTCCATAGATTGTGTCAGTCTGGTATAATGAGTTGGCATTTTGTGGATGCTTTCTCAAGCTCTTTCTGTTGAATCTGCAAGTGGCTGTGTCTTCTGGTTTGCTGTCGCCTGTTTTATCTTTAATGCACGATTGAAAGTCAGCAATTAACCCTCTGTAGAGAAAGTGCCTTTCTTACCTGGAGCATTTACCTGTAAAGTGAACCAGGAGTCACTCTGTATAAATGGTGATGCAGTAAGATAAATGTTCTGCTCCAGTGCCAACATCTCATCTGAGTTGAATTTGGGATTTTATAGCACTTCCCATGTAAAGTGTTCAGGCTTTTTCTATGTCATTCTTGTATTGAAACTTAAGCTTAATATCTGGCCTATGAAAAAGCTTTCCAGCACTTTCTGAGTAATGCAGGGAAGAAAAAACAAGGTCTTATATAATTTTATCTGTGGTTCTCCAAAGATGTTTTGTGTTCTTTTCAAATGGTAATAGGTTCTGTAAGAGTAATCTCATCTAGAAATGTTTTAAGACATCTAAGAATTTTCTTTCTATTGATGGAGGGTGAATCCAGGTGGGCTTTTCACATATGCAAACCTACTGGCATCCTTAGCACTTACTGTGACTATTGGACACTAAATTTAAGTGGAGGGGGGGTGTGTGTTTGAAAAAATAAATTACATTTAATTTTTGTGGATAAAGTTCTGTTTACTCTTTCTTACATGCAGAGATGGCATCAAGACTATAGACATTTCAGGGAAACAACCATGTTTCTTATGGTAGGATTGGAGTTTTTCCAAAAAAAGAGGTAAGTGGTAGTAAAGAACTCAAATGTAGTAGAATGATGTAAAGGCAAAATGTAATATTGATAAGTAAAGCTATTTTTTTAATTAAAAAGTGTTTAATGTATACTTCATTTCAGTTAAGCATTTGTTTCATGTACTAATGTCTTCAGTCTTGCATCTTTCTATTTTTAATTTCCATTTCCAATCTCTTGCCAAGCCATGGGTTCTCTTCAGAGCACCCTCCACATGGACCCCTATTCCTCCTTCTCTTCTACTCTTGAGTGCTCTGGGTATCCCTCAGCCATAAAAATCCTCCTTCTCTGGCACCACCTGTACACATACATTTATCTGCTTTTATCAGCAGACACAATTAGTCAAGCCTCTGTCTTAGCTGCCTTTTGACTGAGTCTCCCCACTGAAGCAGTTCTACCTTCTGCATTAGTCTGAGCCAAAACTACTCCTATGGTGGGCTCTAAAGGTCAGGAAAACAAAGTATTTGAGAAAAACTGTCATGCATAGCTGTCATAGTTGTAGCTGATTGTCCTTAACTCCATGGTGATTCATTCCCTTCTCTTTTTGAACCAAGTCAGAAATCGTGGCTGTACAGAATGGGTGATATTTATGTACTTAATTCAAAACAGCTCAGATTTTTTTTCTGACCTACATGTGCAACAAGAATGGTGATTACAGTATAAATGTAGTCAATCACTGATTTTTCATGTATAAAACAATAGGTAGGGAAATTTATAGTGGGAATCAAATTTAATTCTTTGTCTCTTTGTTGTGTAGTAAATTGCTTCATATTTCTCTTTCTTGTCTTGTATCCTCCCAAAAAAGAAAGGCCCCAAACAATACAGAAAAATTGATTGCAAAAGACACAGCCTTGCCTTTGTGACAAGACATGTCTTTTTGTACTGGCTAACACAATGAGCCCAGAGTCTTGGGTTGTCTTTGGGTTACCACCATGTAATAAACAGTATATTTATTAATAATCCAAATTGAAATATGCTACACTATTGGTCATAAACAGTTTATGTACAAAGGTTAGTTGGAAGATTGCCTGGCTTATTTGAAAAATACTTTGGTGTTGCTTCATCCCTTAAAGAGGCAAAAATGTCACAGGCATTGGTGTGGTTTATAGGAACCCCTGTACTTCATGCACTCTCTAAGCTTGCAGGCAGGGGTGCAACATCTTCAATTTCCTTGGCACTGGGACTCCAGAGTTGCACCTTCAATTGTAAAATACCAGTGGTTTTTTTCTTGCCATAACACATTCTGATTATGCCGTGGAGGAGAGAGGGAAGCACAGGTTTCTGCTATGTGCTCAACAAAGTTCTCCATTATTTACAAGAACTTGCATAATTAGGGTGAGGTGTTTGTTACAAAACATCCTCATAATTTAGAAAACAAGCCTGTGATCACCAGTCTTATACTCTAATATGGGTTAGAAATACAAGTACAATTTCAGAAGTGCTTCAAGAAGTGCTTGATAAAAGATGGTAGGACTCAAGTATAGTTAGTGGATGAGTGAGGATCTGGGTGTCCGGTGACCCGCTCCAAAGGCATCTTGTGCAAATACATACCTGTGTTTCAGCTTCAGGTTCCCAAAGGACTCAGAGATTTACTGAGGTTCCCGCCTTGCACGCTTGAGAGAGCAATGGTACCATCCTTATGCTGGAAATGAGACTGAACTGCTGATCCCTGTCAGTTCCTTTAACACTGAAATCATAAAAACATAACTTTAAAAATATTTATGAAAGGATAGGCTTTCATAATAGAAATATGATCTTCATAAGTAGAACTGTTTTGAGGCTTTTTTTTCCCTGCAGACCTACCTCTCTGTTGACCAACTTTCTTTAGCTTCAATAACACTAAATGATAACCTAGCAGCGCTCAATGTCTTGATGGAGCCAAAAGTCGACCTTCATTCAAGCAGTCTCTGATTTCTTTAACTGTATTGTGTTGAACAAACACAAAAATCAACATTAAAGTAGTTTGGTGTATCTTTTTCATGCCTACTTCCAGTGGTCACTCGTGATCCCTGATGGTGGGTGACAAGGCTCACTTTTCACTGCAGGTGGAGAATTAAGGGGTCTTTCAGGCAGATGTCCTCTGTAGTGTGGAGTAGGAACCTGCTCTGGCTGAAATAAACCCAGCCAGCTAATGAGCCTTGGTAGGAGTTTTGCCTGCAGCTCACTCTTGTGGCAGCAGCTTAAAAGTGAACAAACTGTAGCTTTTACCAGTTGCCTTTTAAGTTTCTTGGAAAGCCAATACAGCTTTCAGTTTTGACTGAAATGCCTTTTTCAAAGCAGTGCTAAAATTTTGCCATTCTGTGCTTTCTGCATCTTTTCCAAAGCCTCGACCCAGTGAGCTCCAGAATTTTGTGAGCAGCATCAATGTTCTTAGGCTCAAGCTGCACAGGCTTAAACTTAGGTGCAGTTCAGGTGTGAGAAGGCAGAAAGCCAGCCATGTGCTGGGCTGCATCCAAAGCCCCGTGGGCAGCAGGGCAGGGAGGGGATTCTGCCCCTCTGCCCCCTCTGCTGAGACCCCACCTGCAGTGCTGCATCCAGCCCTGGGGCCCCAGCACAGGAAGGACATGGAGCTGTTGGAGCCAGTGCAGAGGAGGCCACCAAGGTGATCAGAGGGATGGAGCACCTGCCCAATTAAGACAGGATGAGAAAGTTGGGGCTGTTGAGCCTGAAGGAAAAGAAGGTTGCATGGAAACTTGAAAACAACCTTTGAGTATCTCAAAGGAGCCTACAAGAAAGATAGAGACTTCTTACAAGAACATGGAGTGACAGGACAAGGGGGAATGGCTTCGAACTGACAGGAGGTTTGGATTAGTTATCAGGAAGAAATTCTTTACAGTGAGGGTGGTCAGGCACTGGAACAGGATTCCCAGAGAAGCTGTGGATGCTCCATCCCTAGAAATGTTCAAGGCCAGGTTGGATGGGGCTCTGAGCAACCTGGTCTAGTGGAAGGTGTCCCTGCCCATGGCACAGGGGTTGGAACCAAATGACCCTCAAGGTTCCTTTCCAACCCAGGCTACCCTATGATTCTATGGATCTGTTTGCTAATTTACACTGTAGTCCCATTCCTCAGACCCAAGATATATAAGGAGTCTGAGCTTGGATGTACAGTCATGATAATCTAAAATACTTAGCTTGCTGTTAAATGGCACCACAGTTGTTTCAGGAAAGGGTCACACACAAGTGAGGGAAGGAGCAAGAAGAGAGTGACTGGAAATAAGGCCGCCACCACCACCACTGAGTTTTAATTTGCATCAACAGACCTGTTGACACTGTAGCTTCATCCTGCAGTTTCACAAATAACTGAACTAAGAATGGAAGGAGAAGGTCCTCCTCCTCTGGCTTTATAACCAGCAGTTTCAGTTCTTGTAATCATCTTTTCTTCCCCTTTCCTCCTACATTTAGTTTTCAGCTGTCTGGTCAGTTTTATTGGTGATCAGTGGTATGAAGAGTTTTCATGGGTAGGAAAAATGGACTTGAGAGGGTAATAGGACTACTTGTTAAATGAAAGCATAGTTTTTTATTTTTAGGACAAAATGTTGGTCAACTGTGACTCTACTTCTGTTACTTAAGCAATAAATATTTCTGATTGCAGGGACTATGAGCAGATCTCATGGACAACGTAACTTTCAGTAGATTCTGAAATTGTAATGTTAGGATTCATCTTGTTCTTCTAAACAGGGCTATTAGAAGGTTAAGCTTTGAGGAACCATTGCTATTTCAAGTAGCTTTTCCCCTTATTTCTATATTGTCTCATTAGGAGATATTACTTTAAGTCTTGAGTTTTTTACTTTGGAGAACTTGTGACATGTTTTCAGGTATGCTGTGTGTGTGCACATAATTATTAGCCTTTTTCAGTAGCTTGGTAGTTTGATTTTGGTAGTTTCATCTTGACCCATGAGCTCATACTCCAATCAGGATTGCGTGTGTGCACAATTTCATGTTCCTTTAACCACTCTCCTAGGAAATTTCTCTTCCTAGATATTTTTTTTTTTAATTTGAATAAAAATGACATATCAAACTACCTGTTTCTAGGGTAGCTGCCTGAACTGCTTTCGGTGCTTGTCTGTCATAACTGGATCTCTGTGAATCAGAGAGCTAACCATTTCAGGTGTTTGCAAGGGATGCTGTGCAGCAGTGTGAGGGGAGATTGTTCATCTGTGCGTGAAGGGATCTCTGTCAATTATTAACTGATAGGTGCTTGGGTCCTATTTTATTCCTTTTCTACCAATTAGCCTTGCATTTATCTTTTGCATTCAGATTAAAGACAGAAATATCAGCAGTCTAACAGCACTTCTGCTTTAGAAATGCTGTGATGGCTTCTTACATCACATTTGATTTCAAGTAACTTGGAAGAACTTACAGTTAGTGAAGCTTAAAAATTCACAGTTTTTGTTTTAGAAATAAGGTGACAGCTTTAAATCTTACTTGCTGAGGTGTCGAATGCTATCAAGATATTTATGGCAACAGAAGCTCAAACCTAATGTGACATAAATGCCCTCAGGAAAAACTTAAGTTTTCATGGATACTCAAGGCCAATTTAAAGCTGGTTTTGGAGTGAAATGATACCCACTGGTTTCAGTGAGCTTTGGATCAGACTTTGTGTGCAATGATCTAACCTAATAATAAAGTAATTTGTTCTAATGTGTGTAAAAGACAAAACTGAATGGTTTAAAAAAAACATTATTAAGAGATTGGTGGGGAGGGGTGGACTTGCTGTCCAGCAAGTGGAATTACCTGTCCTGTGAGGAACACAATAATTACCTTGAAGCAGGTGGTACATGGATCTTGCATCTAATACTTTTGTTTCTTCACTTCAGCTACATGGAAGCCTTGCTCTACCTTATCTATGCTTACCAGAATAACAAAGAACTCTTGTCCAAAGGCCCGTACAGAGGGCACGACGAAGAGCTGATATCCCACTACAGGCGAGAGTGTTTGCTAGTAAGTGAAGGGGAAAGTATGTGTCTCAAAAAACTAACTTTTCAGCCTAGCTTAAATAAAATTAATTAGTAGAAAAGCGTTGCAGTCACGTACAACAAACCCAAAACCTCCCTCCATTAGCAATTTAACACTGAGGCTTGTAAGGGGAAAAGAAACAAAAGTAAAAAAGAAAACATTATCCCCCCCTGCCTTTTTTTCTTTATGATTATAAACAATGTGCTCACTGCCATCATGTCTGGGCTAGGTAGGAGCAGTGGTTGACAGTGTTGGTGAGCAGACTCACCCTGCTGCCATGGTGTGATGGAGAGGCAAATATTGGGAAAAGGCATCAGCACTGATGCCTTGTCTGAAACAAGGGATTTTTTCCTTGTTATGTCACTTTTAACAATTGTGAAAAAATAAAAGCAGGTGATGAAATCTCAGTCTTAACAAAACAGCTGCAAAATTGGAGTTGGCAGGTATGAAATGAAGTGGCTTGAGGAATAGCAGAAGTTCAAATGGATTAGTAGAACATATGCACCATGCCGTAAATGTTAAAACGCAGCTGTGGTTAATACAAATTGCCAGGTAATTCTGTAGGAAGACTGTGCTTTAAAACTGATAATGATGCATGGTAGAATGTGAAATGCTGTATACTTAAAGGCTTTCCTTTTTTGTGGTGGTTTCTGAAGAAACTAAACGAGCATGCTGCAGCACTGTTTGAATCGGGAGATGATCAGGAAGTAAATAATGGCCTGATCATTATGAACGAGCTTATTGTCCCATGTTTGCCATTACTACTGGTGGATGAAATGGAAGAGAAAGATATTGTTGCTGTGGAAGATATGAGAAACCGTTGGTGTTCCTATCTTGGACAAGAAATGGAACGTAAGTCATTTATTATTAAGGTAAAAGGCCCTTGTGCACCTTTTTTATAAGTATGATGTTTTCAACGTCTGGAATTAAACCTATGTCTTTTGTGCCTTGGTAATGCTTTTTGAGCTACCCTGACTTTTGAATAATCCTGTACACATTTAAATAAGAATTTTTTCCATATATTGGCATTGGGGTGTCAGGCCGTAAAAGAAACACGCTTTTTGAATGGAAAAACACTTGTGTTGTTAGACCATCTAAAGGGACATTTATATCAATATTTTACTAGGAATTGGTATGTCCTAGTTATTGCTGGTAGATCTAAAGAAGCTGAATTATTCCAAGTGAAACTCCTCCTCTCCACCCACTAATAAAAAAAAAGTCAACATTGGGCAGAAAATGGACAGTTCCACATGCGAACATAAATGCTTATGTTTGTTCTTCTGGTTTGATTTGCAGCCAACTTGCAAGAAAAACTGACAGATTTCCTGCCAAAACTGCTAGATTGTTCTACAGAGATTAAAGGTTTCAATGACCCGCCAAAGTTACCCTCCTACTCCACACATGAACTGTGTGAAAGATACGCCCGAATCATGTTGTCACTCAGTCGAACTCCAGCCGATGGAAGATAAATTCTGCAGACCTTCCTAAGCACATTGTATAAACTTTTTTAGTTCTTAAACCTTGCCTTCCTGTCACAGGGTTTGCTTGTTGCTGCTATAGTTTTTAACTTTTTTATTTTAATAACTGCAAAAGAGAAATGACTGTACAAACTTTAGCCAGACTGCAAACGATTAAAGCTGAGAATCGCATGGCGCTCAGTCGTTTCAACCAGAATTGATGCAACATGCAAGTCTGATCATTATGGCAAAACTGCTTTTTTGCCATTTATCTGTTACAGTATTACTTTGCTTTTATCTTAAGATCCTTTACTTTATCAACAGCTGTCTGGATCATTTTGTGACTGCAACTACTTTAAGTGTCCAGTGCTGTGTAAATACATGGTACTTGGTAGCTTGTAAATGAAAAGAAAGAATAAAGTTTTATTTATGGCTACTTTTGTGTTTGTAAGCAGATACCTTGTATATTATTGTAAAATACGGGTATTTTTAGAAGAGATACGGTATATTGATGGGTTACTCAATTTTATAGACAAGGTTCTTCAGGATTAATGGCCAGTTTCCTTTCAGGTAGTCAGAGATTACTGTATGTGAATATATTGAAAAACTGTCACAGTATTATACACAATGGTGTTTTGTATATTCTTCACTGGTCTGTATGATACTGCACCTGAGCACTTTAGTGTGCGTGAATGGCCATGCCAAGTCTTTTCTAATAGTAGGGACTGGCTTCTGAAGCAAAATAATGGCACCTTCCTTCTATTCTTAGAAAAAAATTGAAGTAAAAAAATTAAAAGTATTTTCAGTATAAATATACTACACCCTCTGAGCAAAACTTATAAAAATTGATTTAAGTAGAGAAAATAAAGGTTTTAAAAAAACTGAATTTATGAAGCTTAAAGATTAATCCATTTTTAATTGGTATTTTAGTCATGTAAGTGACCAGAAATAAAATCTTAACATTAATTCTTTACTTGAAATGGGTGTCTATTGTTGCAACAAAATATCTCAGATATCTTTTATCTGTCCTAATTAAATTTCTGTTGGAAGTAAAAGAACATATCTATTTGGCTTGTTTTGTAGAACTGAAATATTGCCTGGTTTTAATGAAGAAACTTAATTATTTTGTGGAAAAAGAGATTTAATGCATCCTTAGGTAATCTTGTTACCTGACACTATTTTGATTCCTTCTCTTTTTAGAGAACATTTTGTGTTAGATCAGTAAAATATGTGAATATTTATTTGTATGTTTTTATTGGAGCGGCACAACTTTTCCTTACTTTCCAACTTTCAGGTGGTGTTTGAATATCTGTTAATAAAAGGCCACAGAGGGAAGGGAAGGAGTGATGACGTTCAGACCACCTAGAAATGCAGTGGGCAGAAATGCGGGCATCTCATATGCAAGAAGCGGCAGAGTTCAGTCTTAGCACCTATCAGTCTGAGAAGTTGTTCACTCTGGAGGGACACTGGATCACCATGTACAGGGAATAGAATGTGGCCTTCAATTCAAAATCTGTTCAGGGCTGTTCTGCACTCCTCTCTTCAGTATTGCAGTGCTTCGTGCTTTTTCAAACTACCCTTTTATTTTATCAAATTCTTTTTTTTTAAAAAGAATAGTGACCTTTTACAAGTGAAATATTGCACAGGAGCCTTATTATTTTACGTCTGAGACTGCTGATGTGTGAAATATCCCTCTTAAGGAAAAAAGGTATGCTTACTATGAAATGGGAGAGGATACATTTTAAAAACTTTCACATTTTGCACGTCTTCCACTTCGATTTGAAACTCAAGAATATGCCTACTTAGCACTGTATTTTTAAACAAGGGTTTGAACAGATCAGGCTTCCCACTTCTTCAATAATAGTAAAGAATTAGATGTGAAAGAGCGAGTTTATTTCGGTATGTCTAACAGGTTTTGAGTGTTTATGGAAGCTTTTAAGGAAAGTTCCCCTCTTACCCTGAAGGAGCCAGTTACCCTCATCTGTTTAATCTTTCATGACAAACACATGGGGAACGGCACTCTAAGGTAAAAAGAGAAATTATTTCATTTGGGAAAAATACCTAAGATATTTCAATTGAAGCAAGGAAGGATGAGATTTGTTTTTTGTTTTCAGTTTCTGAAAGTATGAAAAGAATCCACTGAAGTTCATTGTACTGAAGATAAATGTGTATTCCTTTTGCAAAGACAAATTTTTGAGCTGAATTGAGAAGGCAGTAGAGCAGAAATAAATATATATGTATTTTGCTATTTTTATGTATTTTAAATATCTGAGTTTAAACTTGCAGCAAAAGCATTAATTTTGTCTTAAAAGCTTTGCTTTTCTCACTGCAGTAAGGCAGTTGATAGCTTGGATTCACAATGCCCAGCACAAAACATCTACAAGTAACTGTAAGGTAGTAAAGCATACAGTCCATTTGGCTACGCGATAATCTGTGACTGAATTATGTAAGGAGAGATGGTCTCTTCAGTATGGGGATCATGAAGGTTTTTATCAGGTTTTTTTTTTCAGTTAATAGAACAGAAAAAGATTAAGGAAACTTAACCAAAATTCATTTACAAAATCACCTGCACCATCAAGTGAAAGGTGGTGTTTTTTCCAGATGTTGCTTCATAGTGAGAAAGACCCTGAAGTTGCCCTTTTTCAGTTAATTAACTTTTCTTTATCCTTCCCAAACCTGTGTCTTCATTTTAGCTGCCCGATCCTCTTGCTGTACTTGAAGTGATATTTTGGTAGTATCAAGAATCTTGTTGTTTCTAGTTCAAGCTACCATAGCAGGTCTTTTGGCCTCAGCCAAGCAGAAGACCATGAGCAGCAGCAGAATTGAGCTGAACAAATGGAGAGGATGGATGGAGTCAGTCTGCACTTCGTAGATGTGGTAATATTTGGAATCACACCAGACCCCAAGACTTGACCTTCGCTATCGAGTCAGCTTTGTGGACAGTCTGTGCTTTACTGCAGGGAACACCTTTGCTCTAGAAGACCTGAAGTATGAGCAGAGCCAGAAGCACATACTTTGTGTTCAACCATTAACATTCCAAAATTTGATAATGTCTGTATTAAGTATCTTTCAGGTTATTTTTAGGCTACTCCCATGAAGATTGCAGCTCCAGAAAGGAACTGGACACCACCAGTAGCACACAAGAGACAATTCGATACTGTCCAACAAACATAAAGATTCATAAAGGGAGACAATGGTTGCTGCCCACATTCTTCATTTTTCACGTTTCCTTCTCTCAAGCTCCAGTGAGTCCAGATGTCTGTGGGAGGCCTTATATAAGCACAAGGTAAAGAATTTTGATGGAACAATGCACCACTTCAAGTCTGCAGTGAGTCACCTTATCTGTGCAGCATTTTTTAACATAAACATGTGGTTTTTTTAAAAAAATATATTCTAGGTTTGAGTCTAGAAGAATGCAAGAAAAGTGAGTATTAGTCTTGGCAATGAGAGGAAAGTGGTTGCATCTTTCCATTTCTTGTTTCTGGAGAGGACATTAATACAGATATGAAAATGCTCTCATCTAAAGACATCTTTTAGCAAAATGCAGTTGGTAGAATTCCAAAGGTGAGTGATTCAAGTGAAGCAATTATTTTTCATGTTATTGAGATCCAGATTTGTCACTTCTTTATGTACTGTGTCCTTGAAGATCTTTTGAAGTCCTGGTCTTGGTGGATAAGTTATTAACTGGAAACACTTTTAACTCTAAAGAGCATCTTTCTTTATAGGCAAGAATCAGCAGAACATTCCTGCTTGGTTTACCATTTCTGTTTCCATTCTGATCCATATGGGAGCAAAGCCCCCGAACTTTTGCAGACATATCTGTTGCTGCCGTACACAGGTGTGCTCCAGCTTTATTGTCATGCCCTTAAAATCTTGGACTTGGCCATGGAATGTTCTCAATTATGAATTTCAGATCTTTGCTGCAAGTAGCAGGAAAGGACTTGTGCTTCTCAAAAACTGTTTCTTGAGGTAGTGCTTTGAAAGAACAGCTTGACTTGCTTTCTGGTGGTTGGGATCAACCCAAATCCCCTTCTCACAGGCTGGGAAATGCGTAGTGGGAAAGGCTTGTTTTCAGGATGATGGTCACAGGATGGATTTATCATGAATATTAGGATATGGTCATTCTTTATTGCTCTCTTCATATCTAAACTGAAGTACCTCTTAAATAAAGTTTGGGCTCTGTGGTTCATTCTTTCACTTCTTATTTCCCCCCTCCCCTGTTGTTCCCCAGTGAAGTCACTTGAATATTCACTTTCCAGGCTTTTTAGTTGGTTAGGTCTTTTGATTTGCCATCAGCTTGAACTAACCACTGTACCTTCACCACTAGGATACAGAACCAGGATTCCTCTGTTTCCATCTGATTAGTGTGGGCTTCAGTTTTTGTCTTGCTTTTCCTGGAAATGCCTGTGCAGGATCTGTGGGTCGAATAACACCATCCACATGCATACTGTCTGGCAGCTCAGCACTTAAGAGCCTGAAAGAGGGAAGTTATGGATAGTTAGCCAAAGTTAACTAAACTGCAGAGTTCTTCTGTACCATGTCTTGGCACATTAAGGAAAAAAAAGAAATAATTTGTTGGAGCCTGACTTAACTGAGCACTTAGGAGTGTGAGGGGTCTCTTGTGCACTGTATCAGCACTATCCTGGTTTATGAAGATTGTAGAGGTTGTTCCTCATGTGTAAAAATCTTCAGTTTACCCTGATCTTTATACTCTGTCTTGAATTATTAAAACTGCAATCAAACATAACTTCTGGCAAAAAGCAGCTTGTCCTGCTGTGCTGATTTCAGTTGGTAACTCTGCAGTCCTTACCCGTGTCTGTGTTCTGTGTCTGGGTGTTGCCTATCACTGTTAAGGACCATATCTGCTTTGTTATCTGTGTTAAAGTTCCCTAGACTCATTTGTACTTTGTGGATACACAGGCAATAGGGGAAGGGCAGTAATTCCTGTAGATATTCTTCAAGAAACAAAGTTTGCATTTTTTCTGTGACCTTTAATCTGTAACAGTAAAACTTCCAGCTGCATGTGGACTAAGGGCTTGGGAAACCTGTGGGAGTTTGGGGAGAGGTTATTTTTTTTAATATTATTGATAATCCAGGATCATGAGATGGAGGGAATTGCTATGTAAGCATAGTAAACTTTTATGTGGATTAGAAAAAAACCCCACATTTGTTGAAATAAGGTTTTACTTACAACATTTCAGTGTTACATAATGCAATTTGAAGAAAACCTCCTGCCTCCTGTATTCTTAGGGAAGAGGGTGGAGTGTTTGGCTTTTGTAAGGAACCTTGATCGGTGAAACCAAAAAACTTGTAACTTTTAATAGCTCAAGGTAATACATTATTGCAATCTGCTTATGAAGCTTCTTTGTCTGGAAAGTAAAAAAAAAAAAAACAAAAACAAAAACCAGAAAACAAACTGTCCCCACAAAATCAAATAACCCTCCTATTCCTCCAGGAAGATAATATTGTTCTGCGAAGTCCAAGCTGAGTTTGGATGTTCCAAAAACTTCTTATTTCCTCCCTCCCTTGCTCAGTCTGTTTGAACAAGTACATTATCTTTTGAAATGCATATAGTTTCTCTTTGAATTTCTGAAGGAAAACTTGTAATCTCCAATACTTTTCCATGTGAGATTAAGACCTGTCATTGTACTTGGCACTGGCACTTGTTCCGCCCTCGGCTGATGGTGATTTTTAGTTACGTGGTTGTTGCAAGATGCTTGAACAGATGATTTGTCACTTCAGCTTCCTTCTGTAGGATGTAATCCTCAACATTCTTTGCATACAAAGGATTATACTGTTGTGTTTCAGGAATTTACTCCCCTTCCCCCTTATCTTGATTCAGTTTAAACTTGGTTCTGTTATTCAAATGCTTTGCAGGGAGCAAGTGAAACAGCACTGATTCTGTTTGCCATTGTTCTCTTTCACTGGAGACAGTGACATCTCTGTGCTACTTGGACTTCTTAAGAGATTTTATAGTGCTTTGTGCTCTATGAATTTGTTTGAAATGGAAGGTGATGGAGTTAATTACCTATTGGTTGCAGCTGACAGAGAAGAGACATAATGTTGTTTTCTGTTTAATAACAAAGTAGAATGAAATAATTTCTCCCTTGACACAGTTCCCCACAAGATTAGGAATGCTGTGTATCTTTTCTAAGAAAGGAGAAGTTTCTAGGTAAGATCTGGTAAGTGTTCAAACTGGTCGTAATCCCTTTGGGAAGGCACTTGCATGGATAGTGTGTTTGTTCTCTTGTCTTTGTTCCTGGAGTAGGCACACAGCTAAACATACTGATTTAAAAGTATTTATGGTGGATTTTTGTTTGCTCTGTAGTAATTGCATATGTTTTCTTTGGATAGGCTTGTTTTGTAAATGCCTAATGTCAGTTCTTGGTGTTAAGCAAGAAAGTATGATGCATTCCAATGGGAATTTTCTGTCAGTTCAGTGAAGCTGTGAAACTTCGCAGTAATTATTCTCAGTTATGTCTATGCTATTACCTGGCTAACTCCCTACTGTCCCCAACCAAGGCACTTCTGAAACATGGTAGTGGGCTCAGGGAAGACTATAACTTTCTTGATTGCTTGGGGTTTTTCTTTCATTTGTTTGTTTTTTTCCAAGGAAAAGATCGATTGTGTGGCAAAGAGAGCTACAAGAGTTTTAAGATAGATACCAAATACTGGTAAGCTCTGGCTAAGAAGGGAAGAGACACAGGTAGTACAGTCAGGTTTAAACTAATCTGTCTTGAGTTATTTCTGCTATTAAGACTAAATAATTTGGAGTGGTTGCACATGCTATTCACAAGCCCTCTATAAAAGGATGCTGTGCAAATAATGTCTACAGGGAAGTGCTGGACAATGAGTAAATGTTGAGGGCTTTTAAGTATACTGTACTTCTAACACCTCTCTCCAGAGGGAGAGTATTGGGGAGTTTGATCCCTGCAGAGTTCAGAAAAGACATGACAGGTGTTGTCAACTACAGAGACACTCAGAGATGTGAGCGGACAAAGATATTCCATCAGGATTTCTGCAGGTGGCTTCGTTCCCTCTTCCTGTGTTTGATTCTTTGCCCAGAGGAGACTCAGTGCTTCTCAATAACGTAGGCAAAGCTGGATTAGTCCATGAGAAATGACGGAGTGGGGCTCCCTACTGTAGAAGAAGGGAAACGGGTGTATTTTGGACAGGAACCTTAGGGGCACAGGCATGCCTTTTTTTGGAACAGGGACAGCTGAAAGCAGTTGGGCAAAGCCTCATCTTTTCCACTGGAATCACTGTCTGCACTCTGGCTGTTCCCCTCCTTGTCACCAGCTGAGTCTCAGCCGTCTGCTTCCTCGGCTGAGTGCCAGCTTTGCCACACTCCTGTGCAGTGTCACACCTGCGAGCTCATTTTTACTTCAAGTCCCTTCTGAGCCTCTCCTTTCTAGGGTACAAGCCCTGCTGGATAAGGGAAGGATGGCCTTACTTTCTAACAGTGAAGAAGACGATCCTATTTTAAACCTGCACTCAACTGAATCCAGCTCACTGAGTACTCAGCTAGGTTGTGTTTGACTGACTGACTCATGGCAAAGTGTATCTTTCAGGTTTTACAGCATTTTCAGATTTCTGTAGTCATTGCTTAAATTTCAGCTCCCTGATGAAGAGCTCTTTGCAGGCTGTGATTTTTTCCCTTCACTAGTAGTGCTTCCTCTGGAAAGAAGTTTGTAGGAAGAAGAAACCTATCCTGTCATGACATCACAAAACTGTCTATGGAATAAACTAAAAAGCTGTGTGCCCTGTGGCCAAGAAGGCAAATGGTGCCCTGAGGTGCATTAGGAAGAGCATTGCCAGCAGGTCAGGAGTGATCCTGCCCCTCTGCTCAGCCCTGGTGAGGAACATCTGGAGTGCTGTGTCCACTTCTGGGCTCCTCAGGACAAGAGAGACATGGAGCTCCTGGAGCAGGTCCTGTGGAGATTGCAGACATGATGAAGGGATGGAGCATCTCTCGTATGAGGAAAGGCTGAGGGAGCTGGGCCTGTTCAGCCTCGAGAAAAGGAAGAGATGAGTGAGAGGGGACCCCATCAATGTCTGTCAGTGTCTGCAGGTCAGAGCACGGACCAGGCTCTGCTCGGTGGTGCCCAGCAATGGGACGAGAGACAAAGGAAGAAATGGATGCACAGAAGTTCCACCTGAATGTGAGGAAGAGCTTCTTTCCTGTGCAGTGACCGGGCACTGGAACAGATCACCCAGAGAGGGTGTGGAGTCTCCCTCACTGGAGATATTCCAGAACCATTTGGATGCAATCCTGTGCCATGTGCTCTGGGATGACCCTGCTTGAGCAGGGAGGTGGGACCAGATGACCCACTCTGGTCCCTTCTAACCATACCCAGTCTGTGATTCTGCAGTAAATCATAAATTTTGGTCTTGCAGCCATCTCAGACAGCATTAAAAGCCATGAGATTGTAATGGGAAAGCTCCTTTGGTGATCAGTGGTCTCCCTGAAGGGAATGCTAGAGCTCCATGTAGCACCTGGTAGAGTTGGACTTGGCACTAGGCTTTCTTTGACACCAGCACAGTGTGCTCTCACGGAACAGTCTTCACAGCTCTGCAGTGATAGCAAATGTTCCAACAGCACATGCAGCAGGATTGCATATGGGAATCTACTTTTACATGTTAAGCCCCAGAATTACAAATTTCAGCATGAGTCCTACTGCCTCAGGCCTCCTACACTGGAGAAATATAAGGTTAAAATGATGTCAGACACACTGCAAATGCACATGGATGTGCTGAAATTGAAACCTTTGCTGTCTGAAAATCTTACACGGTGCCAGCCGAACAATAAGGAATGCAGCTAAAATACTTGAAGTTCAGGTTTGATCAAGCTCTTACCTACCGTATCACAATATTTTAAAAGCTTCTATTTCCTATATGGCTCATCTCCTTAAACTAAGAATCTAGAAGTTTCCAGTGGATTGCTCAGTGGCAGTGTACATACTTTTTAATATTTTTTTTTTTTAAACTTGTTGAGCTTTTCTCTGACTTGCATAGGAAATCATTTAAAATGAATGCATTCATCTGGACAGCTTTTCGTCTGTAAATACATAGAACGTGTGTGCTATTGACAGTGCTTTTATATTGCTGATTTTACAGAGCCTGAGGGTTTGTCTGGGCTGGAGTTAGTTTGCTTTTATGCCTTTTTGTGTTTTCTGAAGAGCCTAATGCTGGCAGAGGTCCCTTCAGAGCCTCTGATGCTGCACTGTCCCGGGGAGTAGAGGCTGCTAAGGGCTGAAGTGTATCTCTGCCGTGCTCCATGAAAAACACGAATGCTGCCCTCAGCTATGGAGACAGCTGCCGTCTGGGAGGGCTGTGGGGACCTCCAGGGTAAAAGGATTCTGGAATATTCTGAATTTCTTCCGTCTGTGTGTATTTACTGAGAGTACTGAAGGCTGGATTTGGGTGATGAGAACAGTGCGCTGCCCAGGCACCTTGTGCACTCGCCATCGCTGGCAGCGTTCAGGGCCGGGCTGGATGGGGCGCTGGTCACTGGTGCGGTGGGAGGTGTCCCTGGCCGTGGCGGGGTGGGATCTGGGTGCTGTTTCAGGTCCCTGCCAGCCCAGACCGTTCCCGTTCCCGTTCCCGTTCCCGTTCCCGTTCCCTGGCCGTGGCAGGGGTGGGATCTGGGTGCTGTTTCAGGTCCCTGCCAGCCCAGGCCGCTCCCCCTCCCTGTCAGCGCGGGCATGGCGGGGCCTCCTGCGGGGCCGCAGCGGCACCTGCCGGGCCGCCGCCGCCACTGCGGGCGGGATCCCGCGGTCCGTGAGGGGCCGAGCTCCGGGATTGTTCCTGCGGGAGCACCAGAGCCCTGCGAGCCCGTCAGGACCCGCGGGGGCTGTGTAAATAAATGCGCACTTGATGTTTCCCACAGTGAAAGGGCTCCGGAGAGGCCCCGTGGAAGCTGTTTTTTCTCTCACGGCACTTCGGACCTGCAGCAAAGGAAAGTAATTTTACACTTTTAGTAGTGTGCTCGCGTGAATCAGAACAATTCCCGTCTTCCCTTGGGCTGGAAATGAGGTGTAGGTTTTACCAGGTAAAGCCTGAAGTGGTTAGGGACTATTTTAGGACAGGCAGCTCCTTCAGTAGTTTGGTCTAATGGCTGCGGTTCCTGTGGCAGATTCATACTAATCTGTGTTCTGAATTTAAAACAGCCTGGGGCAGTGATCTTAGCAACTGGTCCTTTTCCTCTGAAATTCACTTTGTCATTGGTACCAGTGCCATGGCTGTGGCAGGATGTACCAGCTCCCAGGAAGCATTCCTAGGAAAATCAGTGGTGCTTTTTGAGGCTCAGGTGTGCCTGTGAACAAGAGAATTCAGGATCGTTTATTAGCAGATGTTTAAAAATAATCTGACATGTTGTGAATTTAGCTTTTCTACCTTTAAGGTTGTGTATAAACGGGAGATTCAGAATAGCCATACACTGGAAATTTTCAGGAGCTTTTGTTTTAGGTTATTTTGGTTTGGTTTGGCTTAAATTTCTATGAAAATAGTAATTTTACTTATTTATATTGTCACGTTTTATGTCTGCTAGTGATGCCTAGCAGAAAAGAGAAAGAACAGCTTATGAAATAATGAAATCAGGTTTCAGTTCGATGCCTAGAGCAAGTTAACTACTAATTAGTGGGTTAGTAACTAACTGATGGGTTTCTTGCTTATTTGGAAGTGTGTACATGTGAAGAAGCAACAGTGGATACAGGGTGATCTGGCTTAGTTGAGGTCACAAAGGAAAAGTTCCACAGAGATACTTGAGTGAGAAATAAAATTGCCAATTTTTTTTTACTGCTAGTCCTCCAGGCAAATCAGATAATTTTGACCTCATGTGCCCAGGAATGGCAAAAATAGCCACGTGCTTGTCAGGATCGAAGTATCACCATCATGATATCGTGACAATGGAACACAAAGTTTGTGGCTTGAGCTTTTCTGCTGGGTTTGAACTTCAGAGCAAGTTCAAACCTGAGCTTGCTCAGGTCATTCTGGTATCCACCTGAAAACTGAGGCATTCAGGGGCTCCAGCATCCTCTTTGCTGCCTGCAAAAGAATGAAGAACAGATTAATCTTTATTGTGCTCACCTAGTTTGAGATTCAGTAGGCAGACCAAAGATTGCTTTAGCTAATTAGGCCCTCTAATTGGATTTAAAAAGTTATTAACCTTTTAAATAGGCTCTCCAGAGTGGCATGTCAGCATGTTCTGAGCTAATATGCAGCCAGCTATTGGTTCCACTTGCAGGGCTGACAAGCAGAGGGCAGGCAGGGTTGAGTTGTTCCTTGGGGAAGGGAGGGCAGGGAAAAACTCTGTGTCCCTGCTCTGCAATGTCAGGGGTGCAGGAGAGGAAGGTGGTGCAGGTTCTCCGAATGCCCAAGTAGCTGCTGCCTTGTCTTCTCCATCACTTCTGCTCATGGAACCAACTGGGATTTTATCAGGAGGCTGAAAGAAGAAATAAAACTCTCACAAAGAGAGTACTTTTTTTCCTCCTTTGATGCTGTCTTGCCTTTGTGTTTGCCCCTCCTGTGGCATATATTACATTTCTTCATCCCACAGACTGGAAGGGGTTCCCCCTGAGATGCAAATTACAGAGTACTTAGAATGACTGGACAAATTGGAGGGGGATGTGTGCGTGTGAAAAGCTACAAATTAGAATAATTATTTTCTGGGCATATTGGGAGGTATGATTAGTCTTTTAAAATATTTGGACCGGCTCTGTTGGTGACTTTTCAATTCTTGAATTTAAGTGGTCTTCAGTGTTTGTGCTTCTGTGCCACTCAGTCCCACGTGTGTAAGACCAAAATAGCACTACATGAACATGTCAGAGATAACCTGGGATGTTTAGATATTGTGACTCGTGGTCAAAATTACAGAGATGGATGAATTTGTTTTGCTGTAGCATATCTACAAGAGCTTTCCTGCAGGCATTTCTTCTAACTCAATGTGCTTTAGGACTTGTGACATTTTCCTTTTTTCCCAATGTGCAGTGTATGAGGTCATATGGGCAAGAAAGAAGATAGATGTGTGTTTACGCAAAGTTGCCCTATGAAATAGAAGCCAACGTAGAACAGAAAATCTCTCTGATACTCAGTTTTCATATAACAAGGAGTTTAAACCCCCCAATTCTCAAGACCCATTGCATTTTTCTTTCTTGCCGTCAAAATTACTTTTCCATGGCTTGTAAGTTACTCTGAGGGAGCTGGAAACCTGAGGCCAGCACTGAGCCATTTGTGTTCATGCTAAAGAGCTGCCATTTGATGGATTTAATTAGCACAGCAGCTGCTCTGTGCTTGCTGCTCCCCTTCCTGCTGTCTGGAGCAAAGCTGATGCTCTACCTGCTCCTGAGAGCTCAGCCTGACTGTCCCAGCCGTGTCACACCGTGCCTTGCTGGCAGCACGTCGCAGGGCTGCCAGCCTGGTGACAATGGACTTCTGTCACTGCTCAAAGCTCCAGGGCTGACAGCAGTCCCCAGCTGCCAGCCTGCTCTCTAGCACAGAACAGAAGGAAATATGTCATGCTTCTGGTGCTGAGCTTTTTCCATGGTTCCACTTCCAAATGCTTTGCTGAGAAGCATCAGGAACTTTCTTCAGCTGCACATCGTACTCACTGCAAAATATTCAGAGAGAAGCTTTGCCAAAAGTCAAGG
Organism: Eulacestoma nigropectus; assembly: GCA_013397775.1. NCBI lineage: Eukaryota > Metazoa > Chordata > Aves > Passeriformes > Eulacestoma > Eulacestoma nigropectus. The sequence continues at coordinate 780,219 of VZTE01003316.1, read as the reverse complement.
ATGGAGTTAACACGTGCAGTAGGAGCACTCAGTGATAATGCTCGGTTCATTTATCTTTGTTCTTTTATGCAAATTTTCCAGGTTCCACTTTGAGTGAGAAACTTGGAGCTATGGAATTGCAGGCTGAGGTATGGAATTTTTCTTAAGGGAGTACCTACAGTGGTGGAAGAAGTAAAATAAAAAGGGCAATTTTCTTAATATAAACTCAAAATCCCCGGTACTTTGGCTGCCCTTAACATTATTTCCAGCTATCCTGGTGCCTTGTTGCAGAACTAAAGCATGCAGTAAATTGGCTTTTTGTGCCATCATAGTCCTTCTTCTCGCAGTTTCTAAACTCTTTCTAGAATACACTGGGAGATTTCTGAACTGATTAGTTGTCCTATGTGTTAAAACTAACATAGTGCAGTGCTATCCCCTCCTCACATATCAATGCTTGTAAGTCTTCTGTGTGGTTCCTTCAGCAGAATTTATGCTGTAATGGAAACGTTCACTGGGAATATGTATTTGTGACCTGTACAGTCTGAAATGACGTACACTTGGAAAAAGTCTTAATGTGATATGTTGTCATGACGGGTTATAAAAGCATGAAAAACAGATTGCTGCCCTATTCCTCCTCTGAAAGATTGATTATACGCTTCTTGGAAATGTGGTTTCAATTTTGGAGAACCAAGTCCTGGTTTATGAGCAGGTACCCCAGAGCAAACCCAGCCCTGCAGCAATTGGACCTGACACTCACTTGAGGCAGGGAGGGACACAAGACTTGGGGATGTGTAGTCTCATCATCACCTTCTGGTTTGTGTTAGAATATGTTCTTGAAACCCCAGCTGAGAGAAGAGTTCTGCTCTTAGTGTACTAAAATCAGTGATGGTAAGAGTGAACAATGATCTTGAACATCTTTTAATTTTAAAAGACAGAGTGGAGAAAGATGTGTCCTCCCCAGTGAATGGAAAGGAAGTTGAGCAGAAATAAAAGAAGGGTAAGTTGGGCCATGTGTTTGAGGACTGTACTTCTGTTTGGGATGCTGAGTCTTCCTTTTAGAACCACAAGCTTCTAGTGAAGCCGGTTCAGTGCTCCTTTCCCACTCAAGAAAACTGAAAATATGTTTTAAAAAAAAGTCTTGATTATGTGCTATCAACTCAGTCTTCATCTGCTCCTCCTGTAGATCAGACAGAACAGTTGGGGTTGGCACAAATGTGTGTGTATGAATAGACATATATGTATGCATGTGTGTGTGTGTTTATTGTGATTCTTCCTCCACAAAGGAGAAAATGGAATATGCTGTCTGTTCAGTAAAAGGCAAAACCCTTCAGACTCACGTTTTAACAAGTTCTGGATGTCTGTAGGCTGCCACTCAAGCAGATTTGTTTGCAAGGGCTTGGTAGTTCCACCTTGAAAGCTGATAATCAATATTTCAGTTCAAAGCTACTCAGACTTCTGCAAAAATGCAACCTTAAAATAACCTTAAAGTTTTCTTTGTTTGTTTTGATTTCTGAGAAATTAATACTTTTAAAAATCCCTTTCAAAAGTAATGAACCATATAAATAGCATAAAAGAAACTGCAAAAATCTATAGAGATCATAGGTCAAGTGCAAGTGTCCAGGTTTTAGAGTGCTGCGTGAAGCCCACACTCTCCAGAATGTGTTACCCAGGGTATCTGATATGTTCGCATCACAAGTCTTGAATAATATTGTCACTTTATAAAGAAAATGTTACTTATGATTTAGTTGAAAGCAGAATAAGACTCATTTTAGGGTAACTGTAATGTCAAAGTCAATTAAAATTCAGCTTTATTATGCCGATATTAAAACTATTGGAGAGAGTGCACTGTAGGGAATTATTCACTTATTAGCCAGCTCTGTGCTAAATGGAACTTCAAAAAAGCCTTTTTTGGGGGGTAAGTGCTAAAGATAAAAGTGGACTTAAGCTGTCATTTTCAGCTTCTAATTTGTACCTCTTTTCCTCTCTGTTAAAGCCTTTGTGTTCCTAGTGAACTGTAAGATTCCAGAGGTCAGAAGTGTTTTGTGTGGCTTTTTGCATGGCTACCGTGGATCACTGTTTGCACAAACAGCAGCAGCCACTTGGATACCAATGCAAAACACCCGTGCTCAAATGACCATTTAGTGGCAACTCGTCCTAGGATCCAGCTTTTAGTCCTTATTTAGCTGTACTTCTCCTGAAGGAAGAAGAGGGGGAGAGGTTTTCTGTCATCACTCATGTCAGAATGAGCTGCTTTCCAGTCCTCTCAGTCCCGTTTCGGATTGCACAGAATATTGTGAGTTGGAAGGAACCCACAATGATCAATCATCAAGTCCAGCTCTTACGTGTATGGCCGGGACAGGAATGAAAACCACAACCTTGGTGGTATTAGCACCGTGCTCTGCCCAGCTGAATTACTCTCAGGGTCTCGTAGTAAATCAAACCACTGTGCAAGCTCCTCTTGGGAGCAGGTGGAATAAAGAAGTCCACAACAGACAGCTCCCATCCCGTGATCCCTGGGAAGCTGAGAGTGAAACAGGATTGAATTGAGAGTTGCTGGCATGGTACTGATGGTGCTGCAGAAAGCAGAGAGGCTCACGGGAGATGCTTTCACACGGTGGATGCTTCCTTGCAAAAAATCTTCAGCACTGTGCTGCACAATTGCTGGTAGCAGTAGTACAATCATGGTAATAGTAATTGCAATTAATAAAGTAATTAATAGTAAGGCCCGTTGCCCCACCAGGACTCCCGTGGGACTGACGAGTAAGGAAGATGGGCCTTAGCAGTCTTTAGCCCTGACAGTTTTTAGTGCCAAGTGCTCCTTGTAAACTAATCGTAGTAATACTGATAGAAGTTGCTGTTACCATTTTGCTTTACAAACCAGTGCTGAATGTACTCCTTTAAATCCCTCCTCCAGTCCTCAGAGCTAAATGCCCTGCTTGGTTTGGAAGTGGAGGAAACATGCAGGTTTTGAATCCTAGTTTTGGAAATCCTGTTCTTTCTGTAATAGTGGAAGGCAGAGAGCAACGTTAGACACATATGTAAAACGTGACTTTATTTTCCTTTCTCTGGTGCAGTCCCAACTGCTTTTTCTAAAATCCTTTCAGCACTTTGGGGAAAAGTTTTAAGTGCCAGAACAATTCAACCACAAGTTAAAAAGTGTTTATAAAAGGAGTGCCAAAACTAGGAAAATATGTAACAGCAGCAGTATGAAACTATGGATAAATTGCTGCTGTGTTTTCTATAGCTGGTACTCTGATTACTGTACTTATTACTTATACAAAATTATATTTCTCACTGTAAAAAAAGATCATTAGAAAATAAATGCTATTACTTTGCTATCAGAAGTGAATGATGCACTGAGGTTTTTAACTCTCATTGCTGCAAAATAATTTTGGGTGCCCAAGTCATACCCTACCTTTTTTTCATTTGTTTTGTTTGGATGGGGGTTTTTCTGGATGTTTTTGGGGTTTGTTTGTTTTTGTTTGCTTTATTTTGTTTTGGTTTTGGATTTTACAGCTGTCTGTCTCCTACATATAAATTTTTACATGATGAGGTTGCTTTTGTTTGGCTTAGGCATTTAATTACATTTAAGTATTTAAGGCATTTAAGAAAAAGATGGAGAAGGATGGTGAAGAATGAGTACTAATGATTGCTACGTCTATGTCTATGCCTTACACATTTTCTTTTGAATTTAAGGTGAGCTTTCAAAAGAGGCACTACTTCAGTAAACATCTTAGTGTCATTGACATTATGGAGCAACACTAAATTTCCTTAAACCTTTGGAAATCCAAATATTTTGTAGGAGATTAAGAAGTTTTTAAGCGATAGGATGTATGAAAACTATCTGCTGTTCCTTTACAAACAAGAGTGTGATCTATAAACGCTTTCACAAATTTGTTCCTCTTATGTAGATCTGCAAGTTTTGATGCCTAAACAATGTGGGTGTGCTGTTTATGGTGTTCATGTGAATGTACCCATCTTCTAACAGTAATGGAGTGCAGAGGAGCTGTGGCTGTACTGTTTTAAATATCGATTTTTTTTTTTCTTTTAACTGTTCACTTGGCCGTCTGAAAGTCAGACTTGAAATGCACTTTTAAATATTGACTTTTCAGAGCCTCAGACAAACGTTTAAAGACATTGAGGAATTTTATCACATAGGCTTGGGAAACACTGTACCCTTAATATGTCTACAGTATTGTGTTTTACTACTAGTCCAAAAATCTGATAATCCTATTCCTTAAATAAGGGTTTGGGCTTCCCCCC
>VZTE01003316.1:762219-775948 GCA_013397775.1 Eulacestoma nigropectus | reverse complement strand
CCGAGGACTGAGGAGACACTAGGAATGGCAGTTTTAATAGAGGAAAACTTGCTTTTCTGATGAATATATTTTCTTGCTCATCTAATATGAAGCAGGTGTTCATTAGCAGTGTAAACAGACAGTTTTTGTTCTCATATGCTCCAGGTAAAGTATCTTATGGGGTTTTTTTGCTCACAGAAGATGGAACTGGGCATTCCTTGACCCTACATAACAAAACATTTGCCTGTTCAACAAACTGAAACCTCAGAACGTACCTGTATGATTTCTGGGAGGTTAAAACTACTTTGGAGCATTTACAGTGAATCAGTGAACCCGATCATGGTATTAAAATAGCCCGACTTTGTTAAGTTTCTTCTATAAGCAAACATTTAATAATGTTTTTATTACATCATCTTAAGGCTTAAGATTGTATAACATACAGCCACAATTGTTTAATTGTTGGCCCCCCACCAACTCTTCATAAGGTGTCACATGCTTTGGTTCAGTTTCCAGAGAAAGACTCCTCTTCATAAATGTGTTAGGTGGTGATGAGATTATCTGATCTAATTTCTTCAGTTTTCCCCTCCAGCTGAAGTCTTTGCTCTGCGAGGGACTTTTCTCTTGTTGAGGTGGAGATAAATGAGTCCTATAAATCCAGGAGGGCTTTAGCCCTGCTGTAGCCGTGGAAAGAAATGCCTGCTGGCTCTGTAAGCCCCAAGGCTGCAAGCTGGAAGCTGGGAGCAAACAGTAGAGGAAATGCCTGTGTTACCCCTAGGACAGCATTTGGGACAGGATATGGGGCTGAAAGAGCTTTTGACTCTGGCCAGTAGAGTCCTTTAATGTTGTTATCTGAGGGGTCTGAGCTGTCCTGCCTGCCTTACCCTGCAGTGTGGACTTTCATGGCAGGGCCTCTGACACACCTTGGGATCCCCCCAGAAGGGCTGGGATGGAAAGCCTCCCTGCACCTTCTGTGGCTGTTCTCTTCCCCTTTCTGCAGGAGCAGGTGCACCTGTGCTCAGTCGTCCTTGCAATTTGCCCGACCCTCCATCAACAAGTGAAAACCATTCTCTGCAAGGTGCTTGGGTAGGGGAGGAACAGAAAACAGTTAAATTAAGGAACTTCTGTGCCAGCTGTGCTTTGCAGTGCCTCTCAGTAGAAAGCATTTTTTTGTCTTACTCCTGTCTAAACTAAGGCTGAAATAGAATTTGAATGTCTTCTGGTCATGCAGTACCCTGGGAATGACTCTTATAAAACAGCCTGTACAGGCCTGTACAAATTGTAGACCTGCTTAGTCTGAATGAGCTTTAACTTCGTTATGTTAGTACAGAATAATTAGCAGAAAACCAAAATGCAATTTTGTCTGAAAGAATGGCAATTCTGGGGCTTTACCTCACCTATAGCCTTGCAAGGCTTTTAGTGTCCTGTCAAGCAATCTGTCAGAGCAGGAATGTTGAATGCATTCAGTTTTTACTTCAGTTCTTTTCTTACAGGAGCTCAAGTGACTCCACTGCAACTCTGGCATTTATCACAGACAAAATTAGGTCAGAAGAGAGCACAGAGGTACTGAACTGAAAAGAGATAAATTCATCTTTAGAAGAAAAAAGAAGGTCTCAAACTGAAAACTTGGGTTTGTCTCCTCCACATAAGGTAAGACTTTTCCTAAGGGATTTTCAGGCAAGCTAATGGTGACTTTGATATACATGTACTCTTAAGTTTTGTCGGAAGAAAATTTATAATTTTTTTTGTTGTGCTATATAACTTAGAGTAACTGAAGAACTGTATTTTTTCCTAAAAGTAAACAAAAGCAGCCTAGGGAAGACTCTGTCCCAGTTTGGTCTTGTGGTTAGTGTCCAGTTGTGGAAGCTGCTGAGCATGTTTAGGTAGCAGCAAGAGTGGTAGGATTTGTTTGTCATCATTATTTGCAGGATTATTTGTATTCTGGTTACTGCCAGTCTGGTGATAAAGCTGATAGATAAAATCTGATTGCATGTATGACTGACTGGTGGTGTGACATTATCTGATGTGAAAAATTGCAGCTTTCCAATTTGCATTTAATGAAACAAATATTAGCATCTTTGCTATAGAACATGTTCCTTGATTGCATATGCTGTTATGGTGTGGATAAGGTCTGAATTTTTTGCTGGGCCTGATGGAATATGTAAATACAGAAATACCACACTTCTAGGAAATAGCCTTTTGAAGAAGACGCCTCTAGTTTTACCTAAATATCTTTCAGAACACATTGGTGCATTTGCCACTTGCTCTTCATCTCATGTAAATCTGATATTACCCAGATATTTTTTTCTACAGGGATTCTTCTTGTCTAAAAGCTTTTGCACGCAATTAATTCTCCTGTGAATTCACAATCTGAAGTTGTAACACTATTACCTCTATTAATAAACTGAGAGAGAATGGGTAACTCCAGATTTATCAGATACTTATGATACAAACCTCCCAGTAATTATCGAAAACTTTCTTACAAACAACCTACAGCTCTCTGCAAGAGGGAAGTCATGTGATTCCCACCGTACAGCACTACATCATTTAATAGTCCTGGTGAATCAGTCTTTTGCAGCAGAGGGGATGTGGGGAAGAAGACTGGAAAGGGCAGGCAAGATACACAGGAGATGATTTCTGACAGTTTTTCTGGTGGTAATAATGTATTACATTATGTACTGTGTACCAGTTAAAATAAAAGTATTTAAATCCAGCATGAAGAAAGTCAGGAAAACACATGTGGTTCCAGATGTTCCATGGTTTGTATCAAATCAAGGTTATGAAGAGAGCCCACACAGTCCAAGTGAAAACAGAATAGAAGAAAATTTGACATTTGGACCTTAATACTGATTCCTCATAGTTGGGGTTAAGTATGAGGTGTTTAGAAAACCACCTAGACCTATTTTGAATGCAAAATAGATACTAGTTAAAAAACCAAAAAAAAAGAAATCTATCTGAATGAAGATTTTGTTTTCCCTTACCTCTTAACAAGACTGTGTGGGAGTGTACTGCTGCTATGCAAATTGTATTTGACAAAAGCAGTAGGTGTCTGTTTAAGAGCATCTGTTATCACCAAGTCATTTCTAATAGCTTAACTTTTGATACTCCTGATATTACAAATACTTTTCATAAATATTTTATAACAAATTGTCAAATCCTTATGTAAAAGCATTTACTGTATTTGCAGCCATATCTTGGGCTGTAAGACACTAACTTTTTTAGCTAATTTATTTGAAAAATTATTATTCTCATTTAGCACATCCCGTAGTAAAGTCAGATTCTGAAAGGTAAGGACAGACTTTTTATAAGGTTGGTAAATCAAAGTTAGTCTGTCAAGATCCTACTGTTATTGCTAGAACATTTAATTAACGAGCTTCTAAAGAATTACCACATCTGCATATGGGAAGAATAAATCACTGAGGTAGAAAGCACAAGACCTTCTTAATGCCCTTGTAAATAACATGGAAAATCTGAAGATTTGCCTGGAAGCTGTTGTAGAAGAAAAAACTAGTTTAATGTGATGACCTGATTCTGTTTCTCTTGGTAACCTTGCTATATGGTTTTAAGTCAGATGGAGCATATCTGAGAATCTAATAGAAAGCAGAATGGATAATGAAGTGTTTTAAATGAAATGCAGAGAAATATTGGTAACTTGGTTTGGGGTTGGGATTTTATTTTTGTTGTTGGGGGTTTTTGGCCTGTCAAGTATGGTAAATGATTTTAGAGCATAAGTATGTACATCAAAGTGTGTTTGTTTTCATATGCTGTCACTTAAATTTAAAAAAGAAAAGCCTGTGTTTTTGTGCATTGGCATACATATGTATGAGTGTACACACACATTATATTTCATTGAGATGGAAGATAATGATTGTTTTCTCAAGGATAACAGATTGCATTTTAACACAAGCTTTAAGAGCTTCATGATGTTTTTTATCTATTCCTACCCCAAATGGATGCAGCTATTATTTTCTTCAGATTTAATGAAAAGAAATACATTAAACCACCTTTTCTTCATCTTAAGTATCAGCCTTGTTAGGTACCATAGCTTAAAAATAGGACTGAGAAAATTAAGCTGTGCGTTTCACTAAGCAATAGTACATTTTCAAAGAAGATGATAATGGGGAATTACAGTAGCTCAAACTACTTTCTCTGATACCAAATGTTAGAGCATTTCTCTTTGAAATGCTCCCAAAGCTGCAGTTGCTCAAGGGCTATAAGGGGCAATCATTTGAGACAAAGACAAGTCAAATGTCTCTTTTGAAGTGCCAAATTGTATTTTTTCAAGCAGTATTCTCAAAATGGAAGATAAAAGTTCAGAGTCTTTTGCAAGAGAGCTTCAGTGCAATGTGCACTTTGGAGGAAAGTCACTGTGGTTTGAGTGATAAGGACTTTTGCTGTACTAAATGAAAGAGCAGGACTTCAAAGTTCAGTGTTTGCCTTGCAACAATTGCCAGTTTCTGATGTCCAGACTCTGAAGTGAGGTTGATCTTTGCTCTCAAAATTACGCATTTTTTCTCAGAGGTTGAAATTGTCGGGGAGAAGCCAGACCCGCCTAAAGCTGAATTCTGGCTTTCATTTCAGCAGACTGCTTCCAGGTAGGAATTGTCAGGATGCCTGCACAGCTCTGCCTTGTGCGAGTGGAGCTGATGGAATATTTTCTAGTTAAAAAAACCTGATCTGATTCATAAGAAATCTTCCTGACCACCCTGTGGGTGAGTGGAAAAGGAGAAGAAAGGTTGAGCTGTCGAGTAGCAAGTAACACCATTGTGAAAACTCCTACCAGGAAGCTGAGGTTCAGGTTGAGGTTTCTGTCTTGCCTACATGAGCAGAGGGGCTCCCCAGCCACCAGCTGTCCAGGCAGTGTCTCCTTGTGCTCTTTATACAATGTGGCATAGCTCCAGCAGAGCCAGAGGTACTTTCTCCAAAATAACTGGTGATCAGGTTACCGCTTTGGGATCTTGGAGATCAGAGTTCAAAACCCCTTTCTGAATCACTGAGATGAATTCACTTCTGGAACAGCTTGAACACAATGTTTCTCTGTCACGTAAAATCCCACTCTGAGCAAATCACGTGTGAGTCTCTGTCTCAGAAGGCTAGATGAGTCCTGAGAGCCAGGGTGTTCTGAATCTGGGGCCATAATTGTGAATGAATAGCAAAATTTGAAACCCCTTGGTTTCTGTCCTGATGAGACTCTTGTTAGCTGTTGACCTTCCACAGGATTACTCTGTTAGTTTGTAGGGCAGTCTGTAATAACACCACATGGGTGTTGCTGACAGGGTGAAACGGGCATGTGACCATATGACCCTCTCTTACTCCCTTCGAGCTCTTGCAGAATGCTTACTAAATGCCCAGCACTGCTGCCATCACCTGCAAGGAGTGAATCAGGGCTGTTAGACTGCCTGTGAGATCCCAGCTTTGCCCTGAAAAGTGTGGAGGTAATGAGGGAACTGGAAAAGAAGGGAAGTGCAAAAGAAGGCAAAGAAGTACAGATAATTTAAATATTATCCCACATACAGTGAATTAAAAATTTCTGTCTAAAATGAGGTCATCCTCACTAAATGAGCTACAAATTGGCTGGCTAAATAGAGGATGAGTGCATGATAGTGGGCTTCTGTGAGCTGATTCTTATTTCAGTGAATGGGACCCACTGTCGTCCTATAGATCAGTCTGTTGCGAGACATCCGTGTGACTTCAGCTTTGTTCTCTTGTCTTCTTCATTGCCTCCTCCTTGCTTTATTCCCTCAGCGTCCACTCCAGGCCTCTTATCAAACTGCTGCCACCTGCTCCTTGCCTCCCTGTCTATCCTGCCTGCGCTACTGCTGTTAAGGGCCACCAAGTTGATCAGAGGGATGCAGCACCTTTCCTATGAAGAAATTCTGAGTGAATTGGGATTGTTCAACCTGGGAAGGCTCTGAGGTGATCTAATTTCAGCCTTCTGGTACCTGAAGAGAGCCTACAGAAAGGATGGGGACTCTTTACAAGAGTATGTAGTGACCTGACAGGGGGGAATGGCTTCAAACTGACAGAGTAGGTTTAGATCAAATAGTAGGAAATAATTCTTTGCTGTGTAAGTGATGAGGCATTGGAACAGGTTGTCCAGGGGACTTGGGGATTCCCCATCCCTGGAAGTGTTCAAGGCCAGGCTGGATGGATCTCTGAGCCTGGGGTTCTGGTCTATGAAAAGTTGTCCCTCTCCTTGGTAGGGGTGTTAGAACAAGATGAGCTTTAAAGTCCCTTCCAACGCAAACCATGAAATCAGACTAATCAAGATTTACCCGTGCTGTGCCCAGGTGTGTGTTCAGGCATGCTTCAGAAGGGGAGCCAGTGATTGCAACAAAATTAAATTAAATTATTGCATTTTAAGTTGCAGAGTATTTATAGATCGCTTGGGCTTGCTATCTTGCTAGGGCAGGCCTATTTGGAAAATTACCTCTAAATATTTTTAAATGTCAAAATATATGCCTAGATGAAAACATATTTCTTGCACTCAGATAAGCATGCATTCCAGAACATATTGAAAAAAACCTTGGTGCAGTAAATGCAGTTCTGTGACATATGCGAATAAAGGCAGCAGCGTTAGCTGCACGTGCAGCATGTGTGTGATTGCAGGACTGTAACCAGGCCAAGGTTACTGAGACCACAGAGCCCAGAGTTCCATCCCTGGCAGTTGCCAGCACTGGCTGCTGAAGGAAGAAAGTGTAACATATCAGCAAAACGTAAAACTTCCCAGGAATATTTTCCTAACCTTCAACAATTTGTGTAGTTCAGGAACTTTATGAACCAAGGGTAGTGACTCTGCAGTGAAAAACTGAATAGCTACACATTGAGTATTTGTAATGAGAGAGTGAACACTTGTTTAGCAAATGTTATATGAGCACATAAAGAAACTCTGTTCGGTCTGTATATATGAATGAGATGGGGAATTAATTTCCTCATTTCCTGCCTTATGAATGTTTTACTTAAGAACATTTATACTATTTTTAGTGAAGTCCTGAAAACAAGGGCGAAGTTCCATGGTAACGAGCGATTTGATAGGGAAAATCAGAGTGATATTTAAAAAAAAACGTTAAGAAATATTCTGGCTATTGTGAACAGTGTTTCTTATTCCCGTTGCAACTCTAGTATTTAAAGGTGAGCAAATTCTTTTAAATCTTGGGGCCTAGCCATGCATTTATAGATGAATTGATTTAACATTACTAGGACAATTAATCCATCATGTAAGCCAATTTGAAGTGAGGATGACTAATTACTTCATTTATGCAATTTCTTTGTAGGCACTGATACACATCTCTGGAGAATATTTTCAGGCAGCCTGAATAGCTGTTTCATTCAAAATTTCCTCATGTGCTGTCTCTAAGAATCTTCTGACAAATAGATATCTATTTTTAGTTCATTATTCTTCAAGCTTTTATGCAAAAATATTCAACACAGAAATATTTCTTTGTTGTTATTGCAAAGTTGCAATAAAAAGTAATAAGATTAAGTTTTGGTTTTTTTGGAGAGCAGGATATAGAAAATGCGTGTAATTTAATTCCTAATGCAAGTCTTTCTGTATGTTGCAGTGAGTGATCACTTTGGTGATCCAGTTTTAGACCGTGGTCCTTAAAATTCAACCATAAAAGATCATAGTAAGAATATTCTGGGAATCTGGTGCTTTCAGCTCTGAACAAACACTTGGAAAGTCTGTTCAGGAAATCTTTTTCAGAGATGCCTGGAGATCTTTCCAACTTAGCCTATCTAGAATCTGGATCTTATCTAGCAGGAAGAAGATTTGTTCCAGGCCTCACTTCAATGGTGACTATACATTAGTCTGTTGTCTAAAAAGTGGAAGTAATATTGGAGTTTAAATGAGTTTAACTTATCTTTCCTTCCTGCACAAGAATGGCAAAAGGCCAGGTCCTCCTGCCAGCAATCCTTACAGTTCCACTGGTTTTTATCTCTCAATTGCACGCTAGTGCAGGATGCAAAACACTCCTGGTGGAAAGGGTGTTCACTGGGATTGTAAGAGTGTATTCTAAGATGTGCATGTGTCTGGAATTCAGTTGTTTCAATGCCTAAGAAAATGGTCTAAACATGATCGCCTTTCCATGAAAGAAAGATGCTGTTGGCTTCCACTTCTCTGAGTGGCACCAGGTAGAGATTCAGGTGTCGGTGCAGGTTTATTCCTGAATCAGCCTTTCAAACTCATGTGTGACTAAATTTTAGTTCCTGACTTTTTTTTCCCTTTAGGTACCTAAACTGTCAGTAGATCTGGCCTTCAGTCTGCTGTGATAACTCTTGTTCATGACGAAGTCCCTCTCCTCATACTTCAGAGTCGTTCTCTGAACTCATGTAGATGTGACCAGTGTATGTTAAATTTGTGTTATTAATTTCCGTATTACCAGAACCTCTTGTGGCTGGTTTTTTTGTGACTATTAAGCTTCTGTCAATGAAGAATTTTTGACTAATACAGGAAAACCGTAACACTTAGAGACCTGCGAGGTGATGTGGATGTTCTGAGGCTGAGCGTTCCCATTGCCACGGTTGTTTGCCAATCTCCTGTTTTCTCTAATTGGAGCATAACAACCCTGGCCATTTATCATTAAGCATTGCAACATCAGTCTCTGGCCTTTTGCTGAACTCTGAAGAATTGTGACTTTTCTTTGAACTCTCAGCTTTTAGTTCCACTGACCCTATGGCCCATTTATAACTGCTGTGCCATTTATCACTCTGGGGCTTAGAAATATGGTTGGGGGGAAAGACTCAAGTGCAATCATTCACACCTATGGTCTCTTTGTATTTGGACTTCACAGTTTCTGTGTAGTGTAACTGATAGGGAGAGATTAGTTACAAAACTGTAATTCCATTGAAGGATTGTGATAATACCCTACCATAAACTGTATATGATGCTCAAGAGCTTTGACATCGTTGGGGTTCTGAGATTAAGTTACAGCATCTACTATTAGTCTCTGTCAGTATCTGTTTTAGAAGAGAGTTTTTTTGCAACCCCAGTGTAAAATATAGGATATTTTCTGAGTTAGGAGACTTGCTGTTTCATTAATCGTCTCAGAGTCCTGTTAATAGTTAAAATATAGCATGACATAAAACAGATTTGGTACAAAAAGACAGAAATATTTCTTTTTCCATGCTACAGAGGAATTCTTGGTACTGACTGTTAACAGGGTCTTGGGATATCAGTTTGAATCAGAACTTCTTTGGCATTTTAACTGTTTTGTATTCTATAAAAAAGAATAAAAACAAGCAGCATATAAAACTTAGAGTTACTGGTGAGCCTGAAGTATCATTTCTGGAAAGAAATCAGTGTATATTTTACAAGCAAAACAAACTGACTCATTTTTATTCTTTTACATTACTCTTTCCCTGTATAGCTGCTATTTATACACACACATACACACTTACTGTTCCTGTGCCCCTAGGAAATTGTGGCTTCCCCTTCTTTAAGCTTTTCTTTACATCTTTCTTTTATCTGATTTTATTTCATTTCTCCCTCCCTCTGCCTTTTCTTGTAAATTTTTCCATCACTTATGAGAGAAACAGTTGAGTATGTTGTGCTTTAATGTGATTTTGGCCAAAGAATGCTTATTTTTAAAGTGATTTGCTCTTGTGTAGAAGAAATTACGAATTACTTTAAAACTCCATCAAAGTATGAAGTTGTGCGTATGGGTGAGAGATGCTTTCACAATTCATATGAAGTAAACTAGATAAAGGAAGAGTTCAGACACCTGAATAGCTCCAAGACTTTGGGAAGAACTTTCTTCTTCTGAGAATAACTCTTCTGTTATGAGAAAAAGATCAGGATATTACACCAAAGTTTGGAATTTCATGCCATGGAAATAAAAACATGTTTTCTTTGAAATGAGAGAAATGTTTATTTATTTCTTCACTACAATGTGAACCACTCAGAAAGAGAATGATTAGAATAATTATTTTGCTCGGCATTCTCTAATCAAAGAGAATCTTGCATTTTTATGCAAAAGTCAACAAGTTTATTCACCGTTCTTCCTTGTGCCGCTTTTTGCCTGCTGTGTCTGGACTTCCTGGTTGCATGGTGTCTTCTGCCATTCCATCCCTTCATGAACACAACATTCCTGTGCCGTGTTATGATGTAGGATGGAAGGAAGGCTGCACAGGTGCCTGAACCCTTTTCCTAGTGCCTGCCATTAGTGTACTTCTTTAGGATAGAGAAATATTAAGTTCTTATAAAGATTTCAATTTGTGCCCGAAAAGTTATAAAACAAAATATTTTGAGATATATGTCAAATTTGACAGTAAAACTGTGCCAAGGCATCTGACAACTTTCCTTGCATTTTCAAATCCACCTTTCTCTTTACTATAGAACATGACTCCCTCTCTGGTGCAACTTGGTTTTAGTGTGTATTTTATGGATATTTCCAAGTTTATGAGAAGGAAAAAAGCAAGTGATAAGAGATGAGCTATTAAAAGGACCAATTAGCCAGAAATTCTCAAGCCACAAGAAAAAATTCCAGAAAAATTGTGGACATAATTTTTCTTTTTCAGGCTTGAATCTCCAGCGCACATAGATACATTCTTGAAATTCTGATTAAAATATCTGATGTCCGGATGAGACATAAGATTGGAGAGATAGGGTTTTTTCTTCAGTCTCAGCACTTTCTGCTACTCAGCTGTAAGTAGTTACATGCCAATATTCAAACTTCGCCTCCTCAGCCTTACATTAAGCTTTGCAGTAATTGCCATTTAGAAAAAAGAAATGTTGTGGTATCCCAATGCAGCCATTGGTTAGGGTGCAATGCCACTTATGTTTAATTAGCAGATAATTGGTCATTAGTAATTGTAAATGTTGTATGTACTGCAAGCCTTTGCTGTGTTGAAAGGGTTTCAATTTTCATCCATTCAGGATGAGGTATTTAAGCCACTTGGTCTCTGTATTCAAAGTTAGTACTCGAAGCCCTGTAAATCTTTGTTCCCCTCAGAGGGGAAAATGTAAATGACACAAACCAGTCACCATGAGATGTTTTAGTGCTGGCCTGTTCAAGATGGTGTCGTTTATACAGTGTTTCATAAATCAGTTGGGTTTCAGTGTCATTTAAAATACTCCATTTAGTTTTAAAACTAAACTGAAGCAGAGACATAGAAGAAAGAGAAGGTTATTCTGATTTAAATGTAGAAAAACTGGTTAATTGTTTGATTCTTGCATTATTTACTGGAAGCTTCTCTGGCACTTCCTTGCTCTCTTAAGTATTGTTCAGCAGTATTTAGTTCATATTTTTTTAAATTGTTGTTGCAGAAAGATTGAGACAAGCATTTTGGTGGAAGCTTCAATAGATTTGTTTTGGAGCTTATGTATTGCATGTAAAACAGGGTTAGTGTTACTCCTCTAAACAATAAGACATCATGTCCTCTCATAAAAACAAAACAGAAGAAAATGAATATTCTTCTAGAGTTTGGAAAAGGGATCTTAATTTATTTTTGTGGACGACTGATTGAGGATTTGATTTAGTTATATAAGAGGTGGCTCTTCACAAGAGAGCTGATTGCATAATTCTGCCTCTGTAAAAAAAAAAATTGTCTGTCTAAGAAGTAGATGCATGTGTTTTAAAGCTGGGTGAAGTGAGTTTTAGTTTTTCCTAAACTGTTCAGAGACCATTGAGTAGCAGTCTGTGTATCATAGTGATATAACATCAGACTTTTCAGATAGCCTCCACACATGCTCTTCTGTTTGGGGGTAGCATTAACTTTTTTATACCTAAGACAGTAAACCACAGGGAATTTCCCTCCCAAGTGTGCAGAAGGAAAAATCAAGACAATTAAGTTGCTCATGTTTTTGGTTATTTTTTTTTTCTCAGTGAGTTACGAAAAATTAAATCATTAAAATTGGACTATAAATAATGTACTGAACTTGCTCTGCTGAGAGGTGCCATGCTGTCCTTCTCAGTAGGAGGACAATTTAGACTGTAAATAAAATGAGTTTGCTGAGTTGTCCAGGGGCTGAAGGGGCAAGTGGGAAAGGAGGGACCAGCACAACCTGCACAGTGGTAAGACTCAACTTTTAATTCACCAAACCTACCCTTGTTTCTGCAGCCCCACACAATTTAAAGACGTATCGTGGAATGTACATGTGGATTCTATTGAATAAAGTCCGTATCTGGTGATGAGGGTTTTTTTTCATACGGTTTATGTGATCTGTAATAGATAGTCTTACCTCTTCCTCTCACATTTGAAAAAAATTGTAGTGGCTGCTGATGCTGTTTTGTAATGTGCTTTTTTAACATCCTGTTCTTCAAATGTGAGGTTCAGGAAAAAACCTTTTATTTTAGTGGCAGCAAAATGCCTGAAGCTTGGATTCTGTGAAAAAGTGAAAGTGCTTTGTGACATGAATGCAATTTACCCTTAACATTCGCTGTACAGTGCTCTCTGATCTGTTTGCTTCCTATGTACTCTCAACCCCGTTGAAAATGCCTTAAGGTCGCACTTGATAACACTCGTGAGCCAAAGTGTGCTGAACTTCTGGAAGATGATCAGAATGGTCTGCAAAAAAATCATGCACCTGAGTGTTCAAAAAGGCTTGGGAGAGATTGCTTTCTTCCAGAGCTGGCTTGCAATTTCAGATTTGATGATGGTTTCCCTGCTTGGATTTATGTGTACATATTGAGGATTCATTTTTGGCAAGTCTCTACTTCTGAATATTACAGAACATGCAAATTCAGACATGAAAATATATTTTGAAAGGTGGTATTTTGATTGATATTTCGTTGAGTTAAACTATTGCAAGAGAGCAAAAGGAAGAAGAATAATGATGAAGCAAAAATGATCCTAGAGATTTTATGTAAGAAGTTGTGAGGAGGAGATGCTGACTCAAGAGGAAAAAAAGGAAAAAAATCTAGTAATGTTTCACCTGATTTGGGGTCTTTTTGTTGAGGTTTTTTGTTCGTTTTTCCATAGTTGCATAACTTAGTGTAAGGTATGGCTATGATTTTGCATATGATTTTCTTTTCTTTTTTTAATTTTTTATGGAAAAATTAGAACAGTTGGATAATTTTCCTTTAGTCACTTTCCGTAGAAGTACCCTATCCTAATTACTCCTGAGGAGGAAACAGATGCTGTAAATACAGTGACATATATTTAAATATAATTCATCGGGGAAGGGTGGCTATTGTGTGTGTAATAGCATTATGTAGAAATAATAGGCAGGACTGTCCACTTGAAACAATTTGAGCACTGTCAATATTGTTGTAGCGGGTTTGGTTCGCCAACTGGGCAGAAACACCAATTTAGTGTAGTGGATTGATCTATTTCACTCTGTGAGATAAGGATTAGAAGAAACGCAAAGCAGGCTAAAACTTTAAAGAATATAAAGAAGTTTATTACTGACAGAGTTGAAAGTAACAACAAATAATAAGAAGTTAAAGCAAAACTCTCTTCCCTCCAGCACTCCCCAAGCAAAAAACCCTTCCCCCCCTCCCTTTTCTCCCTCCAGCACTCCCCCCTCCTTTTACCACCTCGCGCAAAGGGTAACAATTTTGGTCAGTGTTGCAGTCCTTAAAAGTCTCTTTCTTATGCTTAGGGAAAAAGGTTCCTTTCTGCTATGCCGTGGAAATCCTTCACAACTCAGTAGTCCGCCCGGAAATCATCTACTGAAGCAAAATATCTCTCCCTTGAAAATTCCACAGTATATTCATACTGCAATCATGGGCCATCACATGGGGTTACAAGTCCTTTTAAAAATGAATTCTTCCAGCCCGAACACAAAGGTTCTCTGCTTCCAGTCTCTTTT
>VZTE01003316.1:751305-761989 GCA_013397775.1 Eulacestoma nigropectus | reverse complement strand
CGGGCTGCGCTGCTGTTCAGTTCGGTGCGAGCTGTGCAGGCTGGAAAAGGAGGCTACGCTGGTCCCGCTGGGTCTGCGCGGGCTGCAGGAGGGGGAGGGGAGGCCCCTCCTGATTTCCCCAGAAGCCGAGCCAGATGAATTGGGCTATGGCAGTCCATAGATAGTTTAGCTCCCTGCAGCCCTGAGGGAAGGGAGAGGGGTGAGGGGGGAAGGCAGGAGCCTGGACTGGGCCCAGGCCGGGCCCAGAGGCCGCCTGTGGCTCGAAGGCCCCCCCTTCTCCCTCAAGAGACCGGGAACAAGAGAGGAACTTCCTGCCCTTGCACGGGGTTTAAATATGCAAAATTCGCAAAAGCGCATTGGCGTAAAAGCTTGTCAATCAACTCAGTTTCAACCCATTACAATTGTGCTACCCACAGATTTGCTCTTAGGACCATTTTGTGCTTACCTTGAATGTTCTTATGGCTTATCATAGGCTCTGTCCGGTGATCTACACCCAAGTTCAGCTGTATTTAGAAAGCCTTTTGTTCCCCTCTGCAAAGCAGTTCAATGTACAGACAACATGTTGTCTAAAGCATATATTCTGTAACCAGTTACAAATTATTCATCTTTTGTGCTGAGACTGAAAGAATTTGTCAGTGTCCACTGTCAAAACATTCTGTTTTACTACATGCCTTATATGATTTCCTTCAAGCCTAGTGACCCTTAAGAAAAAGTAATGAACAGAAAGGACTACAGTGGTATTTTTATTATAGTTGTGCTTGAAAACTCCACCCACAATTATGGTTCTGCTGTCTCACTTTATGTGTGTGGAAAGAGGGAAAACTTGATCTTAAAGTCTCAATTACACAAGACTCTGTGATACAAAAAAAATAGTATTTCTTGTTTTGCAGAGAGAGTAGAATGAAACTCAGGAAAAAAAAACACAGGGAGGAAATTTTCATTGCCTTAACACAAGGAGTTTAGATG
The DNA here is from genome assembly GCA_013397775.1 of Eulacestoma nigropectus. Taxonomy (NCBI): domain Eukaryota; kingdom Metazoa; phylum Chordata; class Aves; order Passeriformes; genus Eulacestoma; species Eulacestoma nigropectus. The sequence goes on along the minus strand of VZTE01003316.1, from coordinate 761,023 downwards.
ATTAGAATTTTACAATTTCAGGTTCTGAACAGTCATACTTAAGTGTCCCCATGGCAGTAGGCTCCTTATGCATGCATATCTTCTCTGTGTTTCAATAACAAAATAATTACTGAACAATTTTGAAGATGCAGGCTGAGGATTTTAAGTTTTGGATATTGGGATATATGCTTGTTGTTGATTTAATAAAGGTTACATAAGAAATCTTTGGCAGAGGTAGGAAAAACCTCACTGAGTTTCAGTGTGTAGTTCAAGGCGTCTCTTCTCTGTGTCCCCTCAGTTTTCCATGTAGTTTAAATTTATGCCATGATCAGTGGATTGTTGGAAAATATTGGTTCAGTATGGGAGTCCTACTGGTAGAGGACCACTCTAGGACATAACCCCCATCATATTTTACAGCTGGTACATAAGGAATTGTGGCTTGGCTTCCAGCTTTGGACCTTGTTGTTTTAACTTGAAAGAAACTTTTCACATTTAAATATAATATACTGTTCTTTTTCAAAGTTGTTTGTCACACATATTTGAAGTATAAATAGTACTATTTCGTTAAGCTATTCTAGTCTAGAACCTTTATTTGTACCTTGCCCAAATCTTACTTTTACAAATTAAAAAAAACCCAACCCACTTAAATGACCCCATCCTTGGAAATAAAAGACATGACTTTGAAATGTTTGTTAGACCTCAAAAGTCTTTGTATTAATCTATTTGCCATAAAATATGCATTTTTGACACTATAGTGGGAATAACTTTCATGCCAATATTGTAATTAGTAGCAGGAATTTTATTGTGTTCTGTATAGACACAGGAAGGCATTATTTCCTAATAATCTTCTCTTTCCTTGTATGTCCACTCTTATGTTCTTTGCTCCTGTAGAATTCTTATCCTGCAGAGTGTGAGAATCTTTTCTTCACAATACCCATGTGCAGCGAGTTGGCTGCATCATGTTTATAAATAGAGACTGTTGCAGCACAGCCTGAGTCTCCTGAGCTTCTGTCTACTAATGTGAGCCTTGGCCATCACTTCTCTTCCTTCTTATCACTTACTACTTATCAAACACTTCCCCTGGATTTGTAAATTTTCAGGGGAGAAACTGCTTCAGTTCAAGAAATAGTGCAAAATTGGTCTGAGACTTGAAAGGGTTTTTTTTCCTTTCTTCTCTTCTTTGCCACATGCAGTAAAATGTTACCATGTGTATATTTTTGAGATTCTTCAACTTGCAAAGTGTGAAAAGGCACATGAACGCATTGCTGTGAGAGCTGGTCCCTCTCTTTATGAGGATACTGGAATGTCAGTCGTGGGGGTGCTTGGATAGGCTTCAAGTAATAAAGTGTGAAAGACACCACCACAAACATGTTTGTTATTATAAACATACGGATTTAGCACCTGCTTGTACTCCATTGGAAATCTGGTGCCTGAGCATCACTTGTGTGGCCAGCTCACACTGGACATGCCTCCCAGATCTTCCAATGCCCATCTCCAGCTCTGTCCTTAGCGCATCACCACGCAGGACCTTTGGGAAGGTCATGCTTGGCTCCAAGTCTCCTCGTATTTAGCACTGGGTGGAAAGTGGAAAGCCTCTCTTCTTGCCTGGCTCGGCAGGAATGCCAGCTGTGGTGCTGTGGGTGCACATCAGGAGTCTGCCCTCGAGCCTTTGGTGCAGCATGCAGAGCTGCTCCCAGCTGTGTTCCCTCCCTTCGGCACTAATACCTGTCTGTGGTGCTCTCTGGAGTGGCGTGGCTCCATGGGGAGCCTGCTGCTTCCCTCAAGGGCCAATATTTGGCTTTGTTGTTGTTTCCCAGTGGGTTCCCACAGGAATCACTCCCCCTGGCGCATGAGGGGGAAAGGTACGCAGAGCAACCCGTATCCTCAGGGACATGAGGCTCTGTGGGTTGCTGAAGGCCTAATTTTCCATAAGAAATAGCTGTTGTGAATGAAACTAATAGATATAGAAAGAATTAAGTCTGAATAGCTTTTTTTGTTGCCTGTCGTTTGGGGAGTTGTTTGGTTTTCCCCTATTGCTAAGCCAGTTAGAGAAACAAGGGTCTCTCTGACTCTCCCTTATGGATATTTTTTATATAATGCATCAGGCCTGAAGTTGTGTTATTCTAATGTAAGAATCACTTTATTTTTCTGTTTCACATCTTTTCCCATGCCTTCTTTTCAATGACATCTGAAAATTTCCAGATTTAAATGGCAAAATCTGTAGTGTAAGAGCTTATTAAATACAAACCGAAAGGACTGTATGTATTATTCTGAGGCTATTATGAGGTAACCAAATACTATAATCCCTATTTATGTGATGGTGAAATGGAGCCACAGACTTGTTCAAAACCGTGAAGAGTTTGGTATGCTACAGATTTGGAACACAGAAGCTTTCTTAGCCCTATGCCCCAACCACCAATAAATAAGGCTTCTTCTTATTAGAGCTCAAATATAACTTGAGCTTTTGATCTAGTACTGAAGGAGAATCCTGCCTTTGATTTGAAGATGCATTTAGTAACCTTGTGTACTTCCATAACTTATTTGTGCCAAGCAGATTTATCACCTTATGTGATAAATCACATTTATGTTATGTTATGTAACAAGAAAGCTGGCATTTGAGATGCTCCATAAGTTGTAAGGGTGGGAAGGAGATCTCCCCACTCCCAGTTCAGCCTTCAAAGTGCCAGATTTGTCTGTGGGAGAAAATGCAATGTTTGGGGATGCACCGATAAGAGCTTGTGCCATTTAAATATTAGGTTACATCCAGTCATTCCATTCTGTTAAATGCTGGTTTCGATGCTGTTCTTGTGAAATGCCCCTATCAGAAAGGTTCTTGCTCTCTGCCAACGCTCTGGTTTCTGCTAACAGCCCTGGTTTTTCTAACAGCCCTATGTGCTATGTCCAGACTTTGTGCTGTTGCATGGTCCAGATGGCTTCAGGTGGCTTTGATTGAACTATCAATGCAGAGTACACACTTCCCCGTGTTGTTGTGGACTGGTTTCAGCTGCTCAGTGTGTGCATTACTACAGGATCTTCCCTTTGCTGCTCCTCACAGTCACACAGAATCATTTAAGTTGGAAAAGATCTCCAGGATCATCGAGTTCAATCTTTGATTGATCTCCACCTTGTCAACCAGACCATGATACCAAGTGCTATGTCCAGTCATTTCTTGAACATCTCCATTGAAGGATGACTCCCCCACCTCCCTGGGAAGCCCGTTCCAATGTTTAGCAATCCTTTCTGTGGGAAGAAATTCCTCCTGGTCTCCAACCTCAACTTTGCCTGGTGCAGCTTGAAGCCATGTCCTCTTTTCCTGTGGCTGGTTGCGTGGGAGAAGAGACTGCCTCCCATCTGCTGCTTTTCAGGTAGTTGTAGAGAGTGGTAAGGTGTCCCTGAGACTCCTTTTCTCCAGGGTGAGCAATCCCAGCTCCCTCAGCTGCTCCTCATAGGACTTACACCTGCCTTGAGTGTGTCTTCTTGTGGATTCCTGGAGCTGCCATGGTTTGCACCAGCTGAGACCTCTCCTGGTGTGTACTGATTTTGCAAGAGCAGTCCAAGCTGGGACAGTGAGCTCTGGCTCTCTACATGTCTGATACAAACAGAGTAGAACAATTCTAAATTTGACTCACCTATAGCAATTGCTTTAGCAAACACCAAAATAGCTCAAAATACTAGAAAAGTTTTACAAGCCTCTCACAGGCTTAAATTGCTTTTACGTACTGAGAAAAGTAGTGAGCCTAAATGCAACCATTCTGGGAGGTTTGATGTCACTCCTAATGTTTTAGCAAAGATGTGATTGTGTCAAAATGTAGAACTACACATTTCAATTACAGCTTCCAGGCTCTAAGTTTTCTAACCTCTTCCAGGATTTGTCATAAGGGAATTGTGCGGCATTTGTGATTTCTTGTACAAACCTGGAAGGGTTAATCATTCTTTTGTAAGTACCTGAGATTTTAGCAGATGATAATTTTCTTGCCTATTTCCGAATGCCTCTTTGGACTTCAGATTAATCTTCTAAACACTAAGGGCTTTAGGAGCTCATGATATGATGGGAATGTTTGTACCTATTTTGACTTATTTTTTCATTACCTTCATGGACATTCAAAAATGAGTATGGATAAATGATCAGATTAAAAGTAAGTGCAACAACTGAGCCCTATATATAGTTGAGGAAGATACAACCCAGCTGTAGGGATGAGCTTATTGCAAAGTCCTTTTTTTTTACGTCCTCTTTAGTTGCTGGTAGTATTGCAGCTCTCTGCTGTTACCTGTACTGTCTTGTAATTAATGTAGGAAAGATGCTGGGAAGTACTTGTTGCATCTTTAAATTATTAGTTCTGGGTTTGCTGATGTTCCACGATTTGATCCTGCAAATGCTGAGGGTTTCCAGCAGAGGTCAGGATGACATTGTCAGATATTTTGTAAACGCGTTTACCTGAGCAGGAACCATCCAAGACTTTTCTTATTCTCACAGGCAAAACGTTTGGGTAGGGTTTGTTTGTTTTACCATTTTAACATGCAGATAAAGCACTGTATAATTAGTTTGGTTTCATCTGGACTTCATCAACAACTTTGTAAAGTTTGATAACAAACGTATCTAGTTTCTTTAGAAACTGTGATAGTTGGGAATGAGGAAAAACGGTGGGAGGGGGATGAGCCTGAAGAACTAATGCTGCTATTGAGGTAAAGGCCTGTTACAGTGCAAATGTTAAGACTAGGGGACCTGAGAAATTGGTTTAGAATAGTTTCAATTTTTTATACTGTGTGTAAATTTGTACATAATACTTGTATATATGCATATATACGTATGCATATCACACATACCTACACAGACATATATATAAATATATCAGCACACATATATTTTTATCTAAGGCTGTGTTACACACACACAGCAGCAACACTTAAACAGCTTTTGCTTTGCCAACTCATCTCTGCTTTTTCATTGTAGCTACTGTCTCCTGGCTTTAGTAAAAGAACAGATCTGGATGAAAAAGTAACCCTATGGAGTAGATGAAAAAAGATATGTTTGGGGCTTTTTTTTCAGCCTCACCAATTACTTGATCGCTTTTGCAGCACAGCCATGCAAATAAACATATCCACCCAATGCACTGAGCTACTAGTGGAATAAGAACTGCCTAAGCTGTCTTGTGACTGGAAAGTGCTAGGGGACATAGTTTGTATTTTGAAAAATTAAATCTTCTTCTAGACTCTGGAACACAGTTTTCTGACTGGGGTAGATTTTTTGGCAGGTTCTTTAATGCAGAACCACAAAGTCTGTGTAGCCTTATGTGCTGGCGCTCTGACCTAACACTGTGGATGTGCTTGTGCACAGGCGTATCACAGAACAGCTTCACTTTGTTTATTTTGCACAGTTCACTGCTGGCTGGCATTGCAATATATGTTTCTATTTTCAGGTCTATGTTGCATTAAGATTTCAAATATATCTACACATGTGTTTGTGCACACACTACACTCAGGTTACCTGTGTTGTATTTAATCCCTTCTTGTGCTTACAAGGCTGTGGCATTCAGGCTCCATGTACTCACTGGCACACTGGTTAGTGGCACAGCAGCAATTTACAGGTTTCACACACAAACCCTTTTGTAAAATGTGTGTTCTTCTTCTCTGGATGTGTGTAGGGATCAACTCTTGCAATCCGTTCTTCAGTGAGCATCTACTGCAGGTGCACTCATGTCACCACTGTTCAGAGACACTTCAGCATCTGTGTTCCAAAAGAGCTGGAGCAGCCCATTGTTTACTGCCCCTTAGATAAAATAGCTTTCTTCACTTTTGGTAGAAACCAACTTCAAAAACACATGAAAATTCCAGGCCCTAAAATGTAGCTTGGTTACCTAAACAAGACAGGTTTGTTCACCATCTCTGAGTACAGAAAGCATTATGGAGGAAGATAAATAGCTGAGGGTGAGGTGCAATAAGATGACTATGAAATGAAATCTGCTTTCCCTGATGTCTGTTCTAAATTATCTTGACATTAAAGGTTTTATCAGACCATGACATACTTTCCAAGGGAAGTGGTGAAAGTTCATATTGCTGGTGACATTAATAGCTAGACTGGAAAAATCACTTTGAATGCTTATGGGGAATGAACCAAAAAGTTCAGTGAGACATATGAGGTAGCTCGGCTGGTCTTTTTTGATCTCTTTATTGTGACAAAATAAAATCAAATATCATGCTTTATCACTCCTCTATTAGGAATTATTTTGTGTCCACATAGATGTTTCATCTTTGAATTGGAAAAAGGATATTTTGAAATCAAACAATTCTGGACCAAGATGGCAGCAAATGAAATGAAACAATGCTGTCTCACATTATCTGCTCCATAATTTATTATAATAGGGAAGCACAGTTTACAAATTACAAGATCACCTTGCATTTTAAGGCATTAGGTTTTCTTACCAAAAAGGGGGTCTCTTTCCTCCTAGTGATTCTTATCATTTAAGAAGCCTGCCTAACTGAGTGATGAAAACACACTTATTTTCACATAAATCCTGGGAGAAGGTCATTGCCCTGCTGGGCATTAAATACAGTTATCGGGTGAAGAAGAGCAGTATTTCTCTTAAACTCAAGGATGTTCAGTCCATTAAGACCAAACTGCTACTTCTGAGAGGAAAACTGTCTGGGTGCTTGAAATTCAGGTTTATCTTGACTAATCAACTGTTTAAAAAAGTAATTCTGTATTAGAAGTACACGGCAGGCTTTATTTACTTATTTTGCTTAAGTGCATTTTTAAGAGAAGAGGTGTTGCTAGTAGATACTGCCGTGGCCCTTGGGCTACTTGGGCTTTATAAAGAGTTCTACCTGAGATATCTTCAGAGTGTTTAGCCCAGTTGTTTTTTAGTTCTTGTCTGTCTCTGCCTGGTGTTTACCCTCAGTGTAGGAATACAAAGCGCTCTCAGGTGCTGCCAGCTTTTATTCTGTTGGGCTGAAGCAGGTTGTGTTCCTGCAGAGGCCTCCCAGACAACTGCCCTGCTTCCCCTGGCAGCTGTTTTCTGTCATGAGCCCAACTTTAACTCATCTTCCCCATAAATGGCACACTTCCAGATGGCCTCGCACAGTGGCACTCGTCCTGTGTTGTTGCAGGCCCAGCTGGCAAGACAATGTTGATGGTTACAGTACTCTGTCAAACGGGGTACCAATACTTGAGTCCTCATTGCCTTTATTCTCCTGACTAGCTGCCTTCTGCTGTGCCAGAGTACATGGCATTTTATCTGACTGTAAAGCTACCATCCCATATTCACCATTTGGAGGCCTTGATCTCGCGTCATACTCCAGGTAAAACATTTCCCATGGTAACTGGCATCATGCACATCTTGGCAGCACCTAGCAGATAAGAAAAGGAAGAAGGTTCTCTTTCAACTTTGCCAGCTTCTAATTTTGCTGGCCAAGTTCTCCTCCCTTCTTGACTCTTGGGTAGGTTTTTTTGTGGTTGATTGTGTGATTATTTTGCTCATTTTATGCCAGTAGCTAGAAAACAACTCACTCTAGCTTGTTTGGGCTGTATAAAGAGAAGAAGATGAAGCATATATTTTCCTTCCTGGTCAAAGCACAGAGTTAACGCTATTAATGAAGAAGATATTAAAGAAATAAAGCACAAAAATATTTCTAAAAGAGTGCTACTTCGTTCTGGAAAAAAATACCCACTTCTTTTTGCAATATGCAAAGTACCTGTTTTCCAGGATAGTGCTTTAGGAATGTTCTCTGCTGAGGAAACACCTACCTGAATTATAGTTACTGTGGTTATTGCCGAGCAGTAACTCAGCAATGTTTGTCTTCCAATTCAAATTCAAAGATCTGATTTATACTTGATTTTTATTAAATATACTTTGCAGTCTTACTTCACTTTTCTGAATTCCTTTGCAGAGAAGCAACAACATTTACATTCTTACTATTTTTAGTTTATTTTTGAAATATAGATTGAAAATGACACAGACCATCAAGGGAACAGACTCAGCTCCTATGCTGTTTTTTCTGCCCAGATCCCTTATTTGTAATTTTGAATATAGCCTCTTGTATTTCAGATCCACAGAGTACTTACCCTTTTTACCTCTGATGTCCTAATATCATCCACTGAAGTATTTCTAAAGACAGTTTTTTCTGAAATAATATACTCTTTCACACATGAAACAGTAGTCTCTTCTTATCCTGCTTTCAGATTTAGTTTGTTTAGTACATCAGATTTTTAATAACCAAAAAGTCGTGCATAAGTGCCACCATTTTGATAAAAAGAATATAGTCTTTATCACTGTTCTCAGATCATGGTTTGGGCAACAAATATAAGCTATGTGTATTAAATCTTGAATGTTTGAGTACATTTTTGTGGAGAATCTTAGGAGTATAAAAAAAGATTAAATTCCGTTGTGTCTAGATATGAGTTGAGCTCTTACTGTGTTTACTGTTGCCCTATTCCATATGCTTCTTATTTATATGCACCTGCCTCCCAGTTAAATCTTCATTAACATGTATATCTGCAGAGGCTCTGCTTCCTTTCATCCAACGCAAAGGATTAGATGTTTTAAACCATATACATTTTTAACTTACTTTTCTTCTGAACTTCCAAAAGAAGCACAGAATTAATGGAAAACCCAGAATTGAAAAGAGAGCACAATATTAGAAAAACTTGAGACTCAGAAGTCTGTTTAAGTTTTGCATGGCTTCTGTTTTATTTGCATTTGTTTTCCATTTTTTTGTAGTCATTGCAAATGTAAATGTGTATGACAATTTTCATTATGCAGTATGGGACTGTATGTTGTCTGCAGTAGTTGATGTTCTTCCAAGAAAGCTCCTTTTTAGTAAGTGAACCTCTTCAAAATTCTCCCAATTGTGGAACTGATTACAATTGGAAGCAAGTGATCTACTTTACCGCTGCGCTCGAGGAAAATAAATTTACCCCTGCCATTGACACCTTAAGTAAATCATGGGCTGTACATGTTGTGTCTGTCGTCAAATGAACTTGCATTGAAAATCTGACTGTGTAAGAAGATGTAACAAATGCTCACTGGTATAATCATTGGTCTCTGTTCAGAGAACAGAACTAATGCCTAGAAGCACAGAACTAATGCCTAGAATACAGAGGCTGAATTGTTACTCCTGAGGACAGAAAAAAAAAGAAATATAACCATTTCTTCAGGTCACCACTAAGGTCACTGACAGCACAGCATGGGGGACTCAAGTAGAGCAGCATGACTGCGACTCGCTTATGGCTGTGAAAGAGATCTTTAGTCCCCATTGCCACTATGTGATTAAATTGGAAGAAGAGATAATACATTCTTTTGTATTTATTTATTTTTAAAAAAGAAAGGAAAAAAGAAAATTTGAAAAATGAAATTTGAACAGACCCCATTATAAATTAGCATCGCTGTTGGTCCTGCTGTTTACTGTTCCATTAAGATGTTGTCTGTTAAATTAGTAAAATCAGGGGTGAGTGCATTGGTGGGGGGACCCCTCTGCAATCCATGCACTGCTTGCTTTAATAATTAGATATGGTCCTGTTGTCACACTGGAGTCCAGCTTTTATCATTCTGGGCAGACAGAGCAGAGGAACACTCTGGCACTTGACCTGCCCATAAACACTTGAACAGGAAATAGCAATAAATAATCTACTCAAAAGGCCCTTGAGAAAAGCATTGCACTTGATTCCTTATAGGAACTGCATGTTAGTCCAGTGAGAAAGTAGGCTCTTTCAAAACACAAGCTTTGTATTGTTAGCTTTTTTTTT
>VZTE01003316.1:727974-751298 GCA_013397775.1 Eulacestoma nigropectus | reverse complement strand
AAAAACAAATCTTTTGTTTTTTTTTTTTTTTTTTTTTTTTTTTTTTTTTTTTTTTTTGTGATCAGATGTCCTAATGGTAGCTTTGAAGTTAAATTTTTTGTATATAGGAGACCTGAAGGAGGCTTCGAAATTGTTTCCAGTTTTATTCCTTTTAAACATAGAAATAAAGTTACAGCATATACGCACACATCCAAACAGCATTTCAAACAAAGAGCAGACCAGCCAACATCTTCCTGCAGAGTTGGTCCTGGGGTCTTTCACGTGGGGACCCTGATTCTTCTTGTTCCACTTTCCATGGCAACCTTCATCCTGCTGAAGTGACCTAAGACTTTGACCCCAGATCCCTTCCCTCAGTCAGAACACCTCTGCTGACTTGGGGCCTGGTCATTGACATTGGCATGAGGTGTAAAAACTGCTCCAGTTTCTCTGGACATTTCTTTCCTCAGTGTTTGAGGGAAGTGGCAGAGTATTTCATTTCCTGCTCTAGCCTGAAAGAAAAGACGGATTCTGTTTGTATTTATTGCAACCTATTTATAGTCTTTGACAATGTGATCTGTTCCACAAACATTTGCTTTAATCTCTGGCTTTTCTTATGAAGTGAATTAGAGAACTCAGGGCATCATTTGTAGTGGGTTTAGTCACACAGTAATTTTTTTCATGTGTATACAATAATCTATTTTTCCGTGTTCATTTTAGTGCCCTGAATTAATCTATACTACTTGGTAAGGAAAGGGAAAATGTTTAATATTTTCCAAGAATAATTTGAGACAAAAGGGCTTGGAAAAACTACTATCACACTTACTACCTTTAGTAAATTGAAATTATTATTACTAAAATGCAGAGTTGTTTTGTTGTGTTTTTCAATTATTATTTTCACTCATGTAATCTTTGTTTCCAGCTCTACTAACTTAACTATAGACTTGGAAATTTTGGAAAAAAAAGAACAAACCAAGCTTTTTTTTTTTTAAGGTTTATTTTCAATGAGATTAAGCTATAATAATTTTTTCCACTCTTTAGGAGCCAAAGTCCTGGATTTTTGGCTGTTTAGATAGTTCAGTTTTATTGAAATTATTCTCTTGGCTTGCTGAAGATACATGTATTTAAAGATCAGGACAGTGATTGCTCAAACCAGAAATTCCATGAAATATTTTTTCAATTTGACAGTAATGCTATATTTGAGAAAGAAGCAGTTCAAGATAATGAGAAGATTGATAAAGTTCTAGATCAGATCACTAAAGTTCGGTCTTGGGTCTGGTCTGAGTTCAAAAAAAGCCTAAATGATCATGAATCTTGTCTTAGAGAGGTACAGAAACCAATATCTCTATTTGGTTGTACTTTCTTTTTTTTTTTTCATTTATTTCTGTACTTTAGCCTCCCAAAAAAGCACCTAGAGTAACTAACGTGGAAAGGTTCTGAGGACCAGGTTAACAGTGTAGCAGTTTCAAATAGTTGGATAAGTTGATTCATTTCTGCAGTGTTACGATTTCTTGTATGGAACACATTAAAAGTGACAGCGAAGCCCACACTCAAATGGGCTTTGAACCATCTGAGATCTTTGGCTGGCAGTGGGGTCCATCTTCTGACTGTCCTTGCAGACCAGGTGGAAACAGATACTTGGTACCACAGGATTCTTGGGGTGTCCTGTGCAGGGCCAGGAGCTGGACTCGATGACCCTTGTGGGTCCCTTCCAACTCAGCACATTCTGTGATCATGGGACTTGCATGAATTTGCCTATTTTGCATAGGGGCAAGAAAGTGGTGCTGGCCAAATATAAGGTGGTCTGTGGTCACCACTTGCACCCTCGTCCCAGCCGTGTCCCTGCTGAGACTTGCTGGTAGGGCTGTGTTAGTGCACTGAAATACTGCATTTATGTGCTTCACTGCTCGCTCCTTCCTCTTTTTCATAAGGAGAATATTATGAACAGCTTGAATGCCTTGAAATTATGGTGGTCTGTATGGTTTTCAACCAGACTTAAATGCATGATTGATTTGGTAGCAAGGAGAGGTAAAACCATTGTATTCTGCCTAGTATATATTTGTTAACGTGTTAGTTATGTATTTAATTTTTCAAAATTTCCATTAAATGTTTAAAAACATTTGTGTCTGTGGCTTTTGCAAACATCCACCCTTGATACATATCTAATTTATTTTTTTGAGAGATTTACCCTTCTACCAAGTATTTATTTGCCTACATGGGATTCATAGGTTAGTGGAGAACTCATTTATTTATTTACTAATTTTCTTGGTTATTGACTATGCAAAAGTTTCCACTAATGAGAATTCTTCCCCGTTGTGAATCATTAATGCATTAAGTACACTTCAGATTCCTCCAGTAATGATACAATGAGAATTGCTTAGCTGATTTAAATGACACAGATGTAGTACTAATTATACATTTTAGATTGGCAACAAACACAATTAATTTACTGATTATCAAAAACAAAAGTAAACTTTTTTTATTATAGTAATTTGCTATAATTTATCACACAGCCATTTTCTTTGTGTAATATTTATGCATTTGACAAACCTACAAAGAGATATGTAATTAGACCTGTTTCATCCATCACTGGCTGCCTTTTAACCAGAGGTTTTACGTGAACAGCTTACAAAGATACTATGAGATTACCCAAATCATAGTGGTGCCATCTTTTAAACCAACAAATGGATTTTTTTGTTAGTAATTTATGTGGATTATTAAAATGGAATTTTTTAATTTAGCTTAGGTTCCTGAAGGTATTTTTTGGGTGGTGGTTTGTTTGGCTGTAGTATAGCAGAACTGTCTGTGTTCGATTGCAAATTGTTTTGTAAAAACTCAAAACAAAATTCATTTATAGGCGTTTTTGAAGAGAAGCGCCTCAAACAATACTGCACAAAATAAAAATCTCTCTCCTCGTAGTAGCAACAGTCTCCTTTCTAAATGCTTTGTGCTTGGGAAGGTTTGGAATTATTTATCCATGGATTTGGGAAATCAGAATGAGGCCAATGTTTTATTTTCATTTAAGCCTAGATTTTGGGCATTAAAAATCTGCAAGCATTAGAAATCTCCATATCAAGTCCTGTTATCAAGTTATTTATTTGCCTGTTAAATACTGTCTTTAGAGACATCCTGGTGCCTATAGTGCCATTGAAACTTGCCAGATGTATGGTATCAATAAAGTAGTCTTTGAAGTCTATATTAATATAGGATAGACAGGATTATCCTGAAGGAGGCTGTAATTGTTGGCTCTAGTATAATTCTTTACACTGACTGTAGAACCAGGAATTACAAACAACCAACCACAAACCACGCCCCCACCTTCCAGATTCTCCCTCCCCAGTCCAATAGAGGAAAAGCTCCCTCTCTTATTCTTATTCTGTATTTTCATGTCACTGGCCTTTCTAGAGGAAAGGTTCATGAGTCATGTTTTTATGGGCTGAAAAGTCTTTCAGTTCATTTAAAAATGATGTACGTTTTCAGGTAGTGACACTGTTGTGGCCACTGTAGGCTAGAAAAGCAAATTTTACCAGAACACGATGTCCTTTGATCTATGCCTTCCTCATGCTTGAGATGCTCATTTTAGTTGAGAACTCAGTGTTGTTTTCCATTAAGTCTTTCTAAGTCAAAAATGTTGCTGCTTGATTTTTCTAGGTGTGTGATGGGTGCAAGGAGATAATGAAATCCCCTATTTGAAATGGAATTTCAAGACAAAAAGTCCTACTCATCGTGATTTTTTCCACTCTGGAAATTATTATTAATTTCCAGGAAATAGTAATATATCAAAGTGGAACATGGGATCTCCTGAAGAGAGTACAGAATTTAGTTTTCTTGGACCAATAGCAGTGCTAGTGATGACAAATACCAGCAGCAGAATTCTTGTCCCAGGTGAGCACAGGTGCATTTGAAGGAGATGCATGTCCATTCCTTCTTTCTAGCATGTTTACTTGCCCCTTATCATCTGTCTACATCTAGAATCACAGTGACATGCCAAGAATCACTTTTTCATCTGTTCTTTCAAAGTATTCTTAAAAAACCCCAGACAACGCTCCCCCCAAAAAAACTCATCTTACATTTTCAACAGTGAATCACCTACTCAGGGAGGAGAAGCATTTATTTCTGTTTTATAAAACATTTATTTCTGCATTTATTTATTTCTGCTTTATTAAATGTGAGTTAGGCGATGAGCACTTCCACAGTGTGTTTTCTTCCTAATTTTAATATTTGTCCTTCCCTTTTTTTTTTTTTTTTTTTTTAGCAGGGAAGATAAGTAGTGGCAAGTGTACAGTTATGGACAAGCAGTTATCTGGAAACAATTAAAATTACCTTTTAAAAGTTGAAAATAGCAATTTCATTATGTAATGCAGTTTCACTGTGCTGTACCTTTAAAAAGAAATATGCAGTTGTTCTTGAACTATTAAAATATATGTGTCACCGATTTATGCTGTTACCAAAAGGATCTCATGTATCACTTGGCAGAATGACAGCTTTTTTTCCCAGTCTGTTGTATAATTGTGTTTTGTTAGCTGTTTTTGTTTTATAAATACTGTGCTAAAGGGATCTCTCAAGATCAAGATTTTTGATGCAGTATTTTTCTTTGCTGTTCTTTGATGTTGACCTTCCCCCACTCCCCTCACAGCAACAAGCACAATGTTTTGTTCTCAAAAAGTTACCAGTTCTATGTCAGGAAAAAAAGCATTTGTTTTCCACATCAGAGTTTTTGCAAGCAGGCCGACTCCATTCCAGCAGATTCCTCACTGAAACTCTCCTGAAACAATTTTCCCAGAAAAATGTAGGCTCATGAAAATTTTCTTTACTTGAAAATCTGCAGAGAGACTCCAGTGCTATCATTCTTCGTATGCTTGACTACACAAGCTTGGAACACTGGCATTGGTATTTGTTCTATTTCCTTCTGACAATTTTCGTTTCTAGCAAAAGCAGTGACACAGATTCTCTGCCTGTACATTTAGAATGAGAAACTTCTCCTGTAATATTTAATTGAAATCTTTCTTACTGAAAAATAATTGAATAAGTTCTTATCCTGTTTTTGGTAGTTATGGAGAGAAATTATTTGTTGCTTGCTTTAAAACAAATTCTAAATATTGTTCTTAAAACTCTGGTTTTAAGCCCTTGCTTCTCTTTATCTTGTCTTCATTATACTGAACATATCCAGTTCCCTTAACCCATCTTCCCATATCCTGCTTGTGAAATATCTTGTCAGTCTTAAGGCTTCCCTCGGGGTTCTCTGCAGCCTTTCTGCCTTTCTCACAGAGAAATGGCCCAACCCAATAGTGTTTCAGCTGAGCCTCCTCGTTGCCAGGAGGGCAGAAAACTTCCCATGTCTTTCCCATGACACTTGAAAAATAATTTTGCAGATTGACATTTTACTAGTTTTGCACTGGCATTCACTTTTTGGCTTCTGTTCAGTTTGAACTGCTGTAACATCAACTCTGTTTCTACTGCTGCTTAAGCAGGTAGCTAATGTTTCATATTATGTTTTCATTTTTTTAAAGTGAAATATTTGATTTTTGCCTTCATTGAATTGAATCCTGTTGATATTATAACTCTGATCTGATTTCTGAAATTAGTGTGAAATCTAATCCTGCTCTTGAGGTTGCCCACAACTCCTCCCAGCTCAGTGATAGCCATAAATGTCGTAATTCATTTTCTATCTGAGTTGTTAATGAAAATATATAAAGTTTACCAGATTTTTTCCAAGACCTTGCATGGTACAACCCTCAGGTTTGGCAGTGAACCCTTCCTTTGGGAACTGCTCCTCAAATTGTGGTGAATGGCATAGCGGTTCTAGTGGCTCAGTATTAGATGCATGTATATTCTATTTTGTACTTCTTAAAAGAGGTGCACCTGAGCAGGTGAGGTGCAAACCTCAAAACTTTTGTACTGGCAGTGCCTGAGCATGCTGAGTTCTGGACAGGGAGCACAGTTCCTAAGAGATGTGCCATAACAAGCCAGTGCAGGAGAGGCCTGTTCTCCAGTCTGGCTTCCCAGTGTGACAACTTTCTATGGTTTCATGGGTTGCAAAAACTTCATACCTAGTGTCTCCTGGGCCCTTACAAAAGTGGCATCTGGTGGCTGGAAGTTGTCAGCCCTGCTTATTATTGTTGCATTTATACACTAAGAGGAACAGTTGTGAGCTTTAGAAATTAGTTACGTTGTAGACATAGATGTTTTTGGAGATTTTTCTGACTACACCAAATGTAGTCTTCTGTAGAGAGATTCTCCAAAGCTTTGGTCAGGGCCAGAGCCTGGTGTGAGATATAAAACCTTGAGGAGTTAGGGAGAAACCCTTGCGCAAAGTTACTGTGGCCTGGAAACATGCTCTGCACTGTCTCATCCCAGTGGGACAGAGGGGCAGGGAGGGAGCTAGGGAAGGAGCCAGCATTCTCCAGCCTTCTTGCTTAGGGGACACCAGTGGATGACTTAGTCAGTCAGGATAACTTCCTGTTATTGAGTCAATGTTTAAACTATCTTCTAAGACATTGATGGTAAATCAGAATGTGAAACTACATTCTAATTATATTCTGAAAACACTTGCAGCTGTACTGGCGTCTTCAAGGTTATAATATTTGTCTCAAACCATTCAATCAAAAAAGCTTGATCTGATGAGAGTTTATGTGTTCTCTCAAATAAACTATAATTTATCCAAGAATATATTCTCAGCACATTTGAAAACTAAATAATCAAAATTATCTAAGCATAGGAAATTTATAGTCTGGCTTAGCTGTTGTCTTCTGGAATCTGGGTTTGCAACCTGATAGATTTTATAGCTCAGCCGACTAACTGATATAATGACATGGCCTTTTAGAATTGCCAGCTGTAGAACTAATTTTGGCTGGAGGAGTGGCCAGATGTATTCCTCACTGTCCTCAGTCTGAACTGGGTTAGTAGGGACTATAAATAGCTTCATAAATATTTTACTATGTCTACATTTTTGCACTGAAGTAAAAGATAGGAGGATAGATTGTTCAGGTTCCTTGTGAGTAACACCAAACATAGTCAATAAAAGAAAAAAACTACCCTTTCTTTAAATAAGTCCATTTTCTAATATTTCTGTAGTGTCTCCCTTTTGGGCTGGCCAATGCTTGATAATAGCACCATCCCTCTCTTCTTCAACTGATGCTGGTGCTGAAAAAATGGCCACAAAAAAATGTTGGTTCCTGTTGACTTCCACCAAGGAAAGACTTTCATCATGGATGATTTTCTTGTCCGTATGGTATTAACTTGAGAAGGACATGAACTACAGAAGTGCCGTTGTTCAAACAAAAAAGGAGTATTTTGTATTTCTTGCTTTTTTATCTGCTGATCTGAGTGGGAACCTCTGTTCCAGATTTAAATGCTGGCTTTCAACTGAAGAGAGATGTGTCTGTGTTCTCAATCCAAGTGCCTCCACCTGCCTTTACCCAAGCTTATTCCAGGTGTGCCATTGAACTTCATCTCTAAGGTTGTTCATCGACCGTTTATGGAACAGAGGCAATGTAGAAATAAAAAAATTATCTACTTTCATTTGTGTCCATGGCTACAAGAGAGAAGAAATTACATAGATTTGAGTCAGGGTGTCTTTTTCTCACAATGTTAAAGAACCCCAAAAATAAAAACAGAGAAACAAACAAAAAAACGCAACCAAAACCAGGAAAAAGGACTACCCACAAAAAGAGTCTTCCTGCTATTCTGGGTGTCGAACTGGGAAATTTAAGTGGTAATCTACTTGCTTTTAAGTTTTTTTAATTCTTTCAAATAAAGCTAGCTCATTTGTACTTGTTTTAGGGAAATATAAGAGATATTTTAAGGCTTTGTTACTAGAAGAATATGTAGCAGTAAGTGACACAGGGTTCCCCATCTAAGTTTTGACTATAGCAAATCTGAGTACTGTTCACTCCTTTCGCAAGAAGCCTTTGTGCTCATTTTGAAGTTTTACTGTAGTAAAGAGAGTGTAAGCATGTTCTCAAAATGTGATGTATGGGAAAGTGCTTTGCTCATTTATAAATGCAGCCCTTAGTTTCCAATGTGCAGCTGCCTGTCCTAGTTATTATTCAGAGCAGAGATGGGATCTGTGACAGGTACAGGCCACAAAATCTGATTTTGTTTCATTCAAGTAGCTATTTGGCTGTGCCATATTTATAATCAGATGGATTAGTGTTCCTTGGCTTTGCTCTTGGATAGAAATCAAAGCTGGTTTTTTAAAGACACCGTGCCTGCTCTACAATTCTTGGAGAAGGCCAGAAACCCCACAAACAATTATCTTTGACAAAAGTTATCCCACTTTTCTGTCATATTTGAATGCCTTTTTTTATGTGTTAAAAGCACTGTCTCCTGCTCCAGTCAAAAGTGTTGAGGAGGAAGAGAAAGAGAGAAAGCTTTTTGGGTCATTTTCAGTGAAACAATTCTCATACCATCTATATATTGGCACCTTCCATGTTTTTTATCTGAGTTTTTGTGAAGTTTCACTTGTTTCAGATAATTTAGTTTCAAATTAGGAACACCCAATATCCAGGGGCCTCTGGTGGATGATTTAAACTGAGTAATGAGTGTATTTAATTTGTAACTCTTTGTATGTTTTTCTTTGGAGCTCTGCGATTGGGATTTCAAATGAAAGAAAACAGAACTTCTAAAATTTCTTATGTAAAAAACTCCACATAGTTTTCTTTTTTAAAGACAGCCTTTTGTCACTCAGACCTGATTTTCATTATGGTAGTTATTTTTCTTAATATTATGCCACTAAGAGAGGCTGATGTCTTTGAACATTCCTGGGTTAGTCCTATAAAAACAGATTAATTGGAAGAGTTTCACATAATTAAACATGAGTGTTATCTGTTTTCGGATAACTCTTCAACTGAAATTTCATTTAACTTCAGTTGAACTTATTTCAACTGAAATGAGTCCGTTAAAGTTGACTATTTAAAAGCTTAGTTTTTCAGATTTGACTATTTTACTGTTCCTTAAAACAATGAAACAAAGAGTGGAAAGAAAGAAAACAGGCCCAGGTCTGGTTCTTGTTGCCTCATGTTTTGGTACAGGGGGCCAGGACCGACAGCAGGTATTGGACTGGGCATTGTATGGATAGTTCTTCCATCAGGTTGCACTGGTCGTAGGAATGAAGAAAATTCTGTGATAGTCTAGAAGGTTTATATCTGAATATTTAGGTGCTAAAAATGTCTTAAAAATTTTGGATCAGATACATGCACATAGGACTGACAGGACTCCTGAAAATACCTCTGAATATTGCTTTGCTGATTGGAAGCAGTGTCTTTTCACCTGTTTGTTTTGCTTCTTCTTGAGAGATTCATGCAGCTGGGGATGGAGAAGAAGGTTAAGGGATTTTTGGAGATGTCTTCTCTCAAACATATATTCTGTCAAACAATAGCTGGAACTTCTTTAGTGTTCCCTGGGGCTAAAAAGATGCAAAGAACTCTCTAAGCAAGCGAAACTTCATCTTCACCAGTATCAGAGCTCAAACTATTCTAACCCTCTTGGTTGTCTCCAAACACGTGGAAGTGTCTTGAGCAATAAAACTAAAGCATCAGACCTAGGCTGGCAATTTTTTTCCCTTAATAATATAAGTAGAACATAACATATATTTTGCACACAATGATTAACACTCTATTTTATATAGGTTGATCTGTGTTTTCTTTCTTGAAGACAAACTCACCAGCTCTCGAGAAGCAGATGAATGTTTGTCTTACAGCTGTGGCAACTGTTAAGTAAAGGAATTGGAAACACCTTTTCCATGAATCAAATAGACAATCTGCAGAGGTTTTTACAAATAAAAATGTAATTAGTATGTGAAGTATTTCATAGCCACATCAAGAAAAAAGTTTTGTATCAAGTACAGCTACTTACTACAAGCTTAGATAAAATGTGAAGAAGAATGAGTAATTCATAAATCTTATCACCTGCAGATCCTCAAGGGTGTACAGAACTGTGCCTTATCTTTTGTTACTGCTGATCAGAGTTGTACCACAATAGGGTCAGAAGAAAGGGAAATGAGAAGGGGACCTTACTCCATTTTCTATGATACAACAGTTTTAAAACAAGACATAGAAGTGTTATCAACATTTCAAAACTGGAAAAGGAGGAGTTGTCTTTGTTCTTTCTGAAGAAGTTTTCAGTCTCTGGTAGTGGACTGGCATGTGTTAATGAAGCATGAGCCAGTGTCAGATAGACTTTAATTAATTTACAGTAACACATGTATTTCCTATCTCGGGCATGAATCAGTCAGTTTAATTTTGTAGAATAAGATGGAAAAAATGATTATCAGTAGGGAGGATTCTTGTTTCAGAATCCACTGTTGGGCAGCAGCCTTATGAAGAGGAGATTACAGTACAGTTCTTAAAATCTTCTTTCACGAATGGTTTCTGGTTCCAAAAATGAAAATAAATAACTAATCTAAAATTTATTCAAAAGAAATACCACATTGGAAACTATGACTTGAAACTAAATAATAACGACACAGAGAAAGGAGAAACTCTTCACAGAACACCATCAGGATTTGAGGACTGCAATAGACTATAGCTCTTAAGAAAGTGTTGTAAGAACGGGAAAAGAAAATTAAAGTGGTGCATAAAAAGAAGTAAGAAGGAACAATATATGAAGAGTATGACAGCAATTAAATGTCAGCCAAGATCCAGATTATGTGTACTTCGTTTTCTGGTTGGTCTTTCCTGGTTGTTTGGGATGTTTTTGCTTTGTTTTTTGTGTTGATGATGTTTACATTTTGTTTGTTTGTTTATTTTGATTGTTTGTGGGGTTTTTGTTTTTCAAAAATATATAGGATTTACTGAAATTAACTTGCCCATTTAGGAACTACTTTGGATATAAACTGGAACATTTTCAGAACATGGATTTTGATTTTTTGGGTTATGAAAAGAAACCTCTAATGAGCCTTTTTCCAACACGGAATGAGTGGTGGAGATAAAAAGGAGGGGAAACTGTGGGAAGATATGAGGGCTCATGGATCCAAATTTTGTGTTCAGTCCTAATAAACACAAGTCTGAGACCTAAAGAGTGTTTTTTTAGCATTTCAGGTATTCAGAGCCTTCTAGGCCTCTTAAAAAGAGAAGCCAGTTGGAAAATGGTGATGCCATAGAGACAGGTATTATTTGGAGATGAGCTTAGGAAATTTTTTATTTACTTTTTCAATTTATCTTTATTGCTTTAAATCAATAACAAACTCACAAAAAAGCAATTTTCTGAGGCATATGTAACTCTCTACTTGGAGAAAAACATAATTTATCCTTTAATTCTTTCTGCAGTATTTCTCACAGATTGATTCTCTCTCTTTGTATGAAACTTTGCTGATGTTGTTGGTTTCTTTATAATACACTTTACAGCAGTATTTGATATTACTTCTGTTAGGTGAATTTGGCCTGAACTCAGAATTGTGCTGCAGTCTTTAAACTGATCTAGTGGCAGTGGTATGGACATCAGTTATCATTCACCTCACTGAAACTAAGTCCAGTTTTTGCTGCTTGCAGTTTAACCTTCTCCATTTCTTTGCATTTTCAGGGATTTGGTTCCACCTTCCATTAATGTTTGTTTATTTATTTAATTAACTTTTTATATTTCTGCAGTATCTAGAGGCCAAGGTCCTGTTGTGTACAGGGTCCTGGACAAACACAGAGTTGATTACTGAACTTTCTGGAGCTGCAGCCTCTGGTATCAGTCCATGAGGAGAATGGAGTCCACGAGTTTAAAACAAGCTCTGCATTTCCTTTAATTTCAATCCTTTCCCCTCCATTCTCTGGAAGACTGAATTCCATGCAGCTTTCCTTTGCACTTGGAGTCTCTTCCCCCTTTTTTCTTTTGCATCCTCTTGCTGGGCCCCACTGCAGCCCACAGGTTCCATCGGCACAGAGTGAGGGAGCTGTATTGCCTCCCTTTCTTGCTGAGACTTGTTCTCCTGGCTGGATGTCTCTCTTCCTATCTAACAACCTTTTTCTCATTTCCAGCTCTGTCCAGAGGATTTGATTACCAGATGTGTGCACATATTTTCACTCATCTAGCTGCATTTACGGATGCGTAGCAGTAACCTCAACAGGTTTTCGAGTAAAATGTTCTTCTTGGGTAGTGGCAGGGGACAGGGAAAAGGAAGGAAGGATTGTTCATTTGCTCTGCCTTGAGTGCACAGTTACTTGGGACAAAACAAACCCTGTCCTTGTGGTGATCTTACAAAATGGTTGGATACGCTTTTTTATTAACCTTCTAATACCATGACTGGCAGGTACAACTATTTGCAGACAATATGGTTCATCCAGCACTTTACTGGAACATTTATGCTACACTGTGATATGAGTAGCATGGTGGATAAAGGCAATTATTATTGCAGCACAAGATAGATCTAGGTTAGGGTTTTTTTCCTTTCATTTCCATTTTAAGTGAAAGCAATTCTGGCTCCCTATTACACAGTCCATGTCAGGAAAAGTCGAGTGTTACACCTTCTCATCATGTTTCCTGGTTTGCTAGAGTGTTATAATGAAAACTCTCAGAAGTTAATGCAGCACTTGAAACTGTGACACTATTCAGAGTTCAAAAAATAATAAAGAATCATGTTCCAGTGGGTGTCATCAGTTATCAACAGCACAATAAAAATGTAGCAACACTATCCATGTACCTTGCACTTCACTTCAGCTGGTTTGAGTTACTTTCAACTCTTATGTAAAGGATTTAATAGCTGAAAGCATTTTGCTGCTTGTGGTATTTGTTAGAAATGTAATCTGAACTGCTGCAATGGAGGAACACCTGATCAAATTTTCAGTGACAAGAGACCAACTGTTTCAGTTTTGAAGTCAGCCTTGACTTTTCAGCATGAGAAAACAAAGATGAAGTAATCCCTTGTTGGGTGTTTGCAAACAGCAGGGTGTAGCTTTCCAAACAGCGTCGGGGCAATGGGATGTGACACTTGAGAGGACATGGTTTGTGGCCGTGTGAGACAGGAGGTGTTTTGAAGCTGGGCTGTGTAAATTTCCACACCAAAAGGCTGCACAGCGTTCCTTTGGAGATGTGTGCATAAGATGACAGATGACATATATGCCACACATGTCATCTGACAATAATTAAGGGAACACGTTTGCTTTTTTTCTGTCAAGGTTTTGCAAGATTTGACCACTGTCCACTGCTTTATTTGCATTTGTCATGTGGAGTTGCTCTGTTTTCCTGCACATAGCAAAAATTTATCACGTAAGGGAGGTTTCTTGACTGGTTTTAACCAGGCACGCTTGGGTTTGAAGTATGACTTGGTGTCTGGTAGTAAGTATTAAAAGGGAGATGTAACACTGCCTTTCTCCTTTACCAACCTTCCACAGTAAAACAAGAAGAGTTTCTGGTACATTGAGTGCAGTGTGTGGGAGGAAAGGAGAAAACCAAACAGCTGGACTGCTTTCTGAAAAAAAAAAAAAAAAAAAAAAAAAATTGTTGTTACTTCAAGTTCCAGAATTTAAGATGATATTCCTTGCATTTGGAATAACATATATGGGAACAATCTGGGATCAATCATGTCTAAACATTATTTTTTATTCATGTGTTTCTGAAGCAAATCTTATCATTTACTGTCTCAGTGTCCGTGCATAACACACACATGGGAAAACACGTACCTTTTCCCGACAGCAATACCCACTGGAGGTTTTTCAGTCCAACTCTAATCTTTTCCTTGCACATAAACGAGTGTTTTTCTTGTTGCTGTGTATAAATATTATCATTCCTGCTTTTTTCTTTTGGAAATACATAGAATCTTAGTCCTGGAGCTTAATATTCTGCAGCATGGAAATTGCTGGTAAGATGAGATATATTCGTGGAAATGATTAGTTTTGGTTTACTGCAACCAAAAAAAAAAAAAAACACAAAAAAACCACAACAAAAAACAAAACAGAACAAAAAAAAACATAAATCCTGTACTCCTCAGTGGGTTTAGCATTTGTTATTGGTTGGAAAGTGTCTTTGTATAAATGCTCACAAAATCTTCAGGAAAAAAAAGACACCTGAAAGCAACAGTGGTATCAGTGTTACTTATCTAACACTACTGTGATATAGCTTGTCAAAGACCATACAATGTCTTGTTTGAATTAATGCAGGTTATGCTATGGAACAGTTGTATCAAGCAGGGTGAAATCTTCTTGTTCCTGGAAAATCAAGTTTTGTCATCCCAAGTTTTAGGGACAGAATCAGACCTCTTCAGCATCTGAAAAGCAGAGTTAAAATAGAAAAGATGGAAACAGAGGGCCAAGTGGATCAGAGCCCTTGAGAGTTTTATTTCCCTCCATTGCAAGAGAGAGAACACATTCAAATCTCTGTGTGGCTTTTATGAAAAGAATGTATGTGCTGTGTTTCTCATCATTATATTTTAACAGAATGTGTATGGAAGACTTGTGTTGACTTGGGCAATAAGATAAAACCTCTTTGACCATGAGACAATTCTCGGTATTGTTCTGCCAAACAGAAGAGGACTCTGGTACCTGATAATCTCTTTCCTAGGTGATTATGCTTAAGAATGGGAGGATATTTAATGTCCATCTTCTCTAAGGGGGAAAAAAAGTGCTGCAGTGTCAGCATATGGGACAGAGAACAGGCAGCACAATCAATTCCATGTCATTCCTTGAGGTACTGAAACCCATATAAAGGGGTTCACTTACTGCAGCAAGCCATAGGCTCAGACATTGCACAGTGACACAGCACACATTAGTTTAATGCTCTGATTTTAGCTTGGAATGATGTGTTTCATCTCCACAGCCCATTTGTGTATCTCATGTGCATCTTGTTCGTTTGGTCTTTACTTAAGGGTTCTTTATGTGCTCATATTGTTTACATGGATTTCATGTCTGAAAGTCTATTTTTTTGCAGAGGCAGTACTCCAGGTATATTAATACTTAGATGAAATGGCTATAACATAAAATGTGGATGTGCATGTCATATATGTATTGATTAATAATTTTTGATTTTTATTTTTTTTGTACTAAATTGCAAACTAGTGCTTTAAATAGTGGTAGAAATAGAACTCTTAGCATAAAACTCTCTATTACCTAAGGTTTTTATCGAAATACTAACTAAAAGCTCAATTGTGAGGTGTTGAAAAGAATACAAATAGCATGAGGGTTTTTTCCCTGAATTTTCTGAATTTTTATGAGATCCTTCATAATTTTTACCTAAGATGTTAGAAAGATATGAATGTTATAATTGGTAGAAAATGAAGCTTAATCCTACCATATTAAGTTCTCTGGTGGTTTTCCTTGCTTTAATGTTCTGGGCAGGCTGACACTTAAAGTGCACATTGCAGGTATTTCTGTGCCTGCATTTTGCCAAGTGTACGTGATGGCATGAAGTGACATGTGAATACAGCTGAGAGCCCAGCAGGACAGGCAGCATTGCCGTTATATCAGAACCTCTATCCTGCCACTGCTTCTCTTTAAACCTTTTATTAACCTCCCTGGCTGGAGACATAGGGGTAAAGACAAATTCAGAGCAGTTCTGTGCTCCTCCCAACACCAAGGTGCATGTTTTCAAAGTGTTGTATAGCTAAATCCCTAAACATCCCCCACTGACACTAATGGGAATCCCACAGCGAAATCCCTGAATGTTTCCTTGAGCATGTATTCATTAGGACTTCTTCTCCCTCCCTCTCTCTCCCACTGCTGTTTCAAATAGAGGACCAAGAGGTCTCTTGCAGCACAGCAAATGAACAAGGCAAGAGTTAATACAGACATTGCCTTGAGTGACATAACTGTGCAATTATGAAAGTCCTTGTGGTAACATCTTTCGTTTGGTGTGGGAGTCTATAACTTAAAGAGCTATGGCAAAGAAAGTGAATTTCTTATGTGCCTTGTGTGTTATATTCGGGAATCATAGTGTACTAATTTTGTCAAGGATAGACTTGTCAAGGATTTCAGCATCACTTAGGCTTGTTAAGTCAAGGAGCAGGCTGTGATGCAGACTGGGACAATGACCATTGTGGAGAAGGTTGCTGTTGTGCAGAGAGCACAGTTTGACGTGGGAACAATCCAAATCCTTCCTCCAGCTATCAATACATTTCAAAGAGCAGTTTGTGCTGAATACGCATTTATTTATACTGGGAAACCTATAATTTATTAATCCTACCTATTAAAATAATACATAGGGTTCTTTGATTGATGCCTGGCTCTGGTTCCTAAGAATTATGCAAAGGGAGAAGACCGATTATAATAGAAATGAGAGTTTTCTCCTTGGTACAAAGGAAGTGTTTAGGTGTCTTCTGGATATTCCCATGGCTATGTATGTGGGTTTGAGATGATCAGCATTTTCTGTCCATTGCCACTTGAAGTAGGCATAATTCTACCTGTTGTTCCTTTCCTCAGCAGCACTCTTGTTTGAAGGAGTCAGAAGTCTGTGGAGCCTGTCCATGCTCAGACCTTTGGGCCTAGGGAAAGCAGCTGCTGACAGTAAAAGCTGGTTCTGTTTCTGCTTTCAAAGGGCTGTCCCTGCTCCTGTGTTGCAGATTTGTAACTGGAAGTTGTAACCCCTTAGATCACCTCAGCTACTAATTGCCAGAGAAGCCAGAGGCAGCAAGGTTTTGAGCAATTGTTGTCAGAGTTTTATTTTTTACATCTCCAGCTTTGTGGAGGTGAGACAGCAGCAAGGGTTTCTTGTATCTGTGTGCACATGAAGTTTAACTACTGGACAGAATATGGTCTTTATATGTGTTTTGGCTTGAAGGCTGGCTGAGGATACCTGTCTGTGGAAAACTTAAGTCACTCTACAGAGAAACCTGTGCTTGGGGTGAAAAGCCATATGCACTGTAGCTGCTTCACAGCAGTGCTTCTCATGGGCAAACTATGAACACTGTGTGGGTGGTCATTTAAACACAGCGCCAGTTGAGGACAGGTCTGTGTGAACTGCTGACACTCTTCAGTCCAGAAAGCAGCAACAGGGTACACTGGGCACAGGTGTCCAGGGACTGGCTGGGCAGCTATTCCAGCCAAGCCAGCAACACACCCAGCTGAGCCCCACAGCCACAGTGGGGTGCCTCTGGGACAGCCTGGGTAAGGGAGGGCAGAACCTGCCTGGTGCTGAGGGGAAACATGTGAGAAACAGCCCTAAGAGCCCTGAGGGAAGAGTGGGAGGAGGGACAGTAGTTACTCCAGGTGTCTCTGCAGGGATCTGCTATAGTCCTGGAGAAAATACGCTGGAACAGCTATTTCCCTGCAGTGACTGGAGAAACCATTGTGGATCAGATATCCACACTGCAGTCTCTGTAGGACCCCACACTGGAGCAGGTGGATGTTTTCTGAAAGGACTTCAGCCTGTGGATTCCTCACACAGGAGCAGGTTTATCCTGAAGGACTGCAGCCTGTGTAAAAGACCCTCAGTGGAGCAGGGGAATGGGAAGAGTGTGAGGAGGAAGGAGCAGCAGAGATAGCTGTTATGGACTGACCACAGTCCCTATTTCTCATCCCCTCTTGTGCACTTAGGGATGGCAAGGAGTTAAATTTTCCTCAAGCAAACTCTGTTTTTCCAGTGATGAGAACTGGTGAGTGATCTTTCTGACTTTATCTTGACTCATAAACTTTTGCATTTTCTCCCTCTTGACTGCTTCAAGACCAGTTTTGTTGGAAAGGTAAACTCTGAGGATGGCATTCAGTATTTTAAAACTTTAAATTTTAAGCAATGGTAGGTATCCATGCCTTTTCCATATGTTGGGCAGCCCCCGCACAGGACTCATGGTCCCCCCATCCTGGGAGGCCAGGGGGCATTAAGGTTTTTAACACTGAACACAGACCACCGAATCCTGCTGGGATTGCTGGCTTATAAGGTGCAATGCATGTGTTACTTACTAATGGATGCAGGTTTTCTGTGTTTCAGGGAAGGTGGTGGGACTTCTGTGTGTAACAACATGTCAGAGGTACCTGTCAGCAGCTGTCTTTCATTGTCTTGCTGCTTTCATCAGTGGCCCCCAGTTGCCCAGACTGACATTGCCTCTCTGAGATGTTTCACATGTGGACTGAAAGGGTTGTCATCTTGCTTTTGACATCTTGTACTTAATGTTTAGACACCTTGTGCTTAAAAGACTTCCAAGCTTTGAATTTTATTTCAAATACAGTATTTGTTTTCTGTATTTGAGGAGAGTTAACCTGAGGTTACAAAACAGTTGGCAAGTAAGCAGAGTTACACCTGGGTAGCATGGTCTTTCTGCTTGGCTGCTGGCTGCGTGATGTGCTGAAATATTACCCAAAATATGCTCCATTAAAGGCAGACTCTCAAGTTCAGTGTAGATTAAGAAATTCCGAGTGTGTCCTAGGTGCATATTTTTAATACAACAGAAATCCTCCATGATGATGGACGTGTTCAGCACTCTGCACAGCAATGCTACCTCCTCATGAATAAGGAGAAGAATACAATTAAAAATTATTACCTTTGTCTCTGGGTCCTGGCAATTCAAACATTCAACAGTGTTGTAGCATTTCCCAGCTCTCAGATAGAGCCACTTTATTTTAAGATGGAACAATTTGGGAAGTAGATCCATCATATTGTATGGGGTTGCTTTAGTACTTATATCAAATGATAAACCCCAGAGTGTTTGCTCTTGGAAATGAACTTTTATTGAGGTTTACTTATTGCATGTGCAATAAAAAGAAGAAAAACTACGTTAAAATCAGCAATTTAGTTCAGGTAACTCAGTTACAGCCAGAGCTTATGGTAGGCTGTGAACATACAATAGGTCAAATGCAGCTCATGTAGCATCACCCAGAGTATCCTGTTCCCAAATAAATGGGAGACAGTAAGTGAAATGAGGTTTATGGTGGGTGGGGTACTGCAAGGTAGAAGTGCTTACAGCACCAGAGCCACTGTGGAGAAATAGAATCTTAATCGTGTGTTTACATGCTTCTACAACCAGTCTAATTAAATTACTGTCACAAGCGTATCATTCAATTTTAGCTCTTTAGGAGGACTAAGTACAGCCTGAGGAAAGGATGAATTCTGAGCAAGAAGAAGATGCAACCGAGTAGGAAATTAGGGTTAACATAACCCTAAGATAAGTTTCTTCAAGAGGTAAATGAAGATGAGTTTTTCACTAGAACAGAACATGCTTTTAAGTGACAAAGACTTAGGCAAACATTTTTTATGCATTTTTAAAATAGATTCATAAAAAAAATTCCTAAATGGGATTTGTTGGTGACACTTAAGAGGCTCAGTCATTTTTACATCCATTAATTTAAATAATAAATGAATAAAAATATTTTAAAATGGGGAAAATTCCCCAAGTAATATTCTGAACACTGCATGTACACAGATTATGAATCTACTGCAAAATAACACACCTTTACCTACTTTTATTAATCCAGTTTTTAAAACTGTAGGCTCTGTATTTATTGTGTGTAGCCCAAAAAAATTTCCTGGAACATCTAAATTAAAAAATGGGATAAAAAATACTGGCACTGTTCCCATGTAGGGTTGTTTGGCTGAATATTGCCATAAAGATACAATAGTGGAAATCCTTCAGTGGAGGATTTTAATCTGTGTTTCTCTATTGGTGCTCTAATACCAGAGTAGTTTACAGCTAAACTGGTTAGGCCCTAGACAATGAATTTCCAAGTTTTAGCACTTCTTCTGATCCAGATACTGAATCATAACTAACTTTTCTTACTGAAACTTTTTTTACAGACCTGGTATTTTACATCAACCCACTACTATTCTCGTGTTGCCCCAAATTTAAGTACTAATCTCGAATGTTGCATTTTTCACCTCTTAAGCTGTTGTTGCTTTCCCGTGGAAAGTTACAAGCCCAAGCCTGGAAAGCTCTATTTCATCATCAGAGCATTTGGGATTGTCAGAGTTACTAAAACGAAAAAGATCAGGTCAGTATTTGTATCAGGCCCCCTTATGAAAGCAAAGTGTTTGACATCTGCATCGTATTAAGACAGTCCAGTTAATGGGAGCTCCTGTAGGGTATCTGGCAGGTTTCTGGCAGTTCTGCAAGTCAGACTACCTGCTTATTTAGGATCTAAAATTTCAGTTCTGTGGTGATTTTCGTGAGTGAAGCTCATAGCGGGGCCAGAGTTTAAACATGGATGTCAGAGCCTGAGTGTTGTTTGAAAATTTGGACCATAATTCAGAAGCGGGAAGATGTAGCAAGTAAATACAGCAAATATCATCATAATTAATACTGTTGACATAGTGTGGGGTTTTCTGGGAATTTATAAGAGCTTGAATAAAGGGCTGAGGCTGATAGCACTACATGCAATGAAAATGCAGAGCAAAAGGTGTTCGTTTGTAAAGAAAACAGCAATTGAAATGATAGAAGGGGATAGAAAACTGATGTGACACATGATGCTTTTCTAGAATAAGAAACCTTATTCTAAACATAGATCTATTTTTAAACTATTGTCTAATTTCATTTTATGCCAGATATAACAAATCAGATAATATTTTTGCTGAAATTTCTTAACTTATACTTTTGTTGCAAATGTTTGCTCTGCTGGAATGAGTTAAAAAAAATTCAGTACAGCAGGGATTATAAAATAAGACAAAAATATGCCCATGTTAAGAGATATGTGATTTTATTTTCTTCAATACAGCACTTGAAATCTGGCAGGTTCATTGCTACAAACAAGAAACATATTCATTTTTCTCTCTCAATGAACACAGTACACAAAATTATATATTTTCTTTAAGAAACCTGCCTCAAATTCTTCCATGAATACTTGAAGTTGTCTGATGTTATCCTCTAACAAAAGCTTCAAATTATCACTAATGTACTTGACATTATGGAGTGGGTTCTTGAATAGATGCCACGCTAAGGTTTTTAAAAGGGTCATACCTTAAAAATTATGTCACCATTCTGCTCTCTAAAGGCTTCCCTTTTAGCAGTGAAGCTTATTTTTGTGCTATATGATGTCATAGCTCAGACATTTATGCTAAAGGGGAAAATTAATAATTAGCTCACAGATTTACAGTTGCTGGAGTTTTAATTTTAGGTAAAGACAAACACAAAGAAGGTTATTGTTGATAGCTTTTTGTTTTGACAGAGGCAGTAACAGAGGTTTGGGTAGAGAAAAATGTTTTAGTTAATATTGCTGGGTTTATTTTTTTTGTGCTTCTTTTGCCTTTTTTTTTTTTTAATTCACTTTAGAGATTCAAAAGCAATTTCTTGAGCTTATTTTAAAATATATTTTCAATATTGCTAGTTTAATTCATAATAATATCTTATAAACTATCAATCAGCTTTTAAATGCATTTTTTATAATGTAATACACAATATAATTTTTGTCACTACAAAAATGTTACTGCATGACTGCATTGAAGGGCTGTAATTTAAAGAAATGTATGGTATACAAATGTAAATAAAAAACCCTTCTTTTTTGTTCTTTTGAATAGTACTGAATAGGATATTTTGTGAAAACTGATATACAACAAGGCCTGTCAAATACAGGCATTGCATTAAAATTTTCCTTGCAAAAATAAATTTTTTTCACCTTGCTATCTGTAGTATAATCTTTATCAAATGTAGGAAGATGTAGGGGAAAGCAGGCATCTGTAGGTGTTGTTATCTGGCTATTACAAGGCAATTTGGGTTGTTTTGAGTGGCAGATACCTGAGACATAAACAAACATTTAAAAAATCATTATACTAAATGCATAAAAGGGACAAGGTTACAGTGTGCATAGTGTGTTTATTTATATGAAATTGTTGTACAAATCAAGGTGCACTGTGTTTACAATACTGCCTGAATTATCTTTCCTCTAGTGATTTTTTTTCTTTAAAAACAATAGAATCTGAGAGTCACTCAAAGGATATATTTTATCAAATTTGGAAAACATGCAGTTCTAATAAGTTGGGTAAAAAACACCTCTGGTAACGAAGAACACCAGCTTTCCTGGGAAAGGTATAGTTCCCTAATTCAAAATAGACATTAGAATAGGAAATCAAGATTTTTTAAATATCAACTGGAATTTCTATTCCTTTCTGATTGATCAATATTATTGTGCACTCCTGGATGAATATGTCCTAAGCATCCTTAAAATGATAATGGTCTCTAGTGCAAAGGCAAAACTTGCAGAACACTGGGCACCAAGTGGAAAATGATTTTATTTCAGCTACCAGTGGCTGATTACTAATAACACAGACTTACTTTGCCTTCGTGATCAGAATACTTACATGCTTTTGTAAGCCATCTACCCAGAATTTATAAATAGGAAAGAAAATAACCCTCGAAAGCCAAACAACTTCTTCTCCTTGTCGCCATATGCTGCATCTTTTCCCTCTAGGTTTTGTATACTCTGTGTGCTGAAGAATGGTGTCTTTTCTTTTCATGTTGCTCTGTCGGCGGTCATAACAGCTATTCTCTTCATGAATATGTAAATCCCATGCATAAAATCAGAAAAATTAGCATGGCGATTCCCACTATAGAATGTGCCCAATTATGTCTGCTAATACGTGGATAGTGATGATTTAATCGTTGGACTATATGAGCAGATTCAGGTACAGTTACAAGAGCTGCAGTAATTACAGAGGACCCAAACACACAAGCTGGGTGCGTGCACATGCTGGGGGATCATCAGGCTTTAATAGGAACTGGGCATCTGATGCCTGGCTATGATGGAGTGCTCGCAGATTCATTTACAGGCGCTTTCTCTGATGGGTAGTGACAAGGGGGAAAAATGCCCTAGGTTTGCAATACCCTTCCCTTACTAACTGACACTCATTTGCATTTGAATTTTTTTTTTCTTTTTTTATTTCCTACTGAATGCTTGCAATTAGAACGGAACGAATAAAAGTTTGGATAAATAAAGGGAGAAAAATGGTGACCGCATTCGCCCGGCGTCCTTAACTCACTTGGTTTATCAGGAATGGGTGTTCGAGGGGGGAGGAAGGACATGCAGAAAACAAAACCAAAAAGGCACCACCAGCAATTGATGCATTTTTGTATTTAAATAAGCAGGCGTGCTCATGCATATTTATATGACGTGCATGCCTATGCGCCGCTCTGAGCAGTGGCTCTGCGGCTCGGCTGCAGTAATTAGGCTGATGTAATTATAGCAAAACAAAGCAAGCTTAGGCTGATGGTGGGTTTTTTTTCCATACAGTGGGAGCATTTAAGACATATGTGTATTCCAGTGTACAAAAAATGAACCTGCACTGCTGTCGGAGGCTAGGAGGACAGTGTGGCCAGTGCACCTATTGTGTCACTGCTGTAGAAAGCAGCTTAGCGATTGGCCACTGTCTGCAGCACATAATACTGACTGGTTATAAAGGACTTGTCTAGAGGAAAGCCTGTAGGTACTCCATTGTCTGGCAAAGTTGATATGACTGCATTCTTTTTGCAGGGGGTCAGACAGCTGAACTGTAAAAGCTGCACAGATTTTTTTTTTTTT
>VZTE01003316.1:717310-727954 GCA_013397775.1 Eulacestoma nigropectus | reverse complement strand
TTTTTTTTTGTCTTCTTCCTCTGTCTCTCTGTCTCTGTCTCTTCCATACAGCATTTTTCTTTCATGCCCTGTCTCAGTTTGCATAGTTAAAGAGAATGCTAATTAAGATCCCTTGCCTTAACCTGAAAATAATGACTTGGATGTAAATAGAAAACTGGCGATAGTTTAAAATATTCTTGCGTAGCACCAAGATATCAGTTACCGTTCTAGGGGAAAAAAGGAAGAATTATTTTTTTTGTAATCAAGGTAAACAAAGAAGAGTTGTTGCTTCTCTTTCTTCCTTTCTTTCATTCTTTCCTCTTTTTTTCTATTTTTTTTTAAACCAATGATGCTATACTATTGCAAGTCAGATGATATTTTATTTCAGAAAGCGTGCTAGCTACATAATTTAAAAGTCCACAAATCAGTTGCAATTTAGTGCTTATTAATCCTTCTTAGGATGCAATTCGGTGAAAGAACTGCTTTAAAAAAATTCTTTTCTGTATTATAGACGGATCTAACAACGCAGTCTGGGCTCCGTGCCAAAGGCTGGTATTTCACAGCAGCGACCGCCTTACAGATGAGCTGTGGGAAGCAGGAGGGAGACTCTCTTAGGGTGCCACTACTATGGAGACACAGCTGGGCTGAACAAGATTTGCTTCAAACGACAACAAGAGAGACAGAAAGAGTCTGGTTCGACCGCTGCCCAAGCAGGCAGTAACCAGAAGAGCTAGCAGCCAATCCGGCCATGCTGCACTGTTCGAAACCAGCTCTACATCCCAGCCAATCAGTGACATCACTGGTGAGAAACTCATTTACATCATGCAGTAATGAACTTTGTTTAACGTAGCCTTTTTTCTTTTCTTTTTTTTTTTTTTTTCCTCACAGAGATTAGGTCCTCCATTAATTATTCTGCCAGCATAATTTGAATCGCTATGCAAAACGATGGCTACAATTTCTTGATTTTTTTTAACTGTGTGCTGTCTCTGCAGGTAACCATGGGCATTGTTCCATTTTTTTTTTCTGTTGGCCCCATAAAACCTTTAAAAGTGTCTTTAATTGTTAATATTGTGCATATATTTTTCTTTCATGTATGTTTGTCTCCTTGTAGTCCTTACCTAATGTGGTACTGCTTCCTCCAGTTATAGCCTGAGATTACCTTTAGCTGTCTTGGAAGGTAAAAAGGGTGTTGCTGCAGCATTGAGTTTGCATCTTTAGCTGCCATCACGGTCTAAGTACTTATTCTAATGCTTCAGAAATCATTTCGCTGTGGCCGTTTTACATATCTGGCTTCTCTAAAGGTTCTTACATGCATCTGTTACAACTGAGTAAAGTTCAGTACTGTTATATTTCATTCTTCACCACTTTCAGTCAAGATGTCATTTTATTAATGAATAGAACTGAGATCATTTCTGAACAAATTTCACCCCCTTCCTTCCACCTCGACACAATGCACCTGATTTGCATCAATTTACCAGAATAAGTGAATACAAGAGCTAGTATGAAAGGAAGTCAAGGGAGAGCTTGCATACTGCTTCAGGGTATGTTGCAGCAAAGCAAAATATAGAATTTTTGTTTAGAATGTGCTTAATCTACACAGAAAAGATTAGATCTTAGATTGAAAAACTCTTATCTAGCCAGCTTTTCATATTAGGAAATATGTTTGGTGTGGGGGTTTTGGGTGGTTTTTAAAATTTTTTTTTAATAATAAGCATGCACATTTTCTTGAGATGTGTTCAATTATAAATGGAAAACATTTGGGCAAGCCAACATTGTGTTGAACATTTGGATTTAGTTCTTTGTGAGTAAAGTAATTTGTCGTGCGAACAATTTAAAACCAGCCCAGGATACTGTGGAATGCAGAGATTTCAGACTGCATAATCTAATGAGGCAAGGTTTTGCTCTTCAGTATTCTAATAGCTGAAACAGAATCAGATATGAGACAAATTCAATATTGTATTATTAAATTAAAGCTATATCTGTTGCTAGTGGGCTTCAAGAGGTCAAGTTTTTGGTAAAGCAAAATTTTATTTAAAGAAGTAGCCTGAAATAGAATTTTTGTTACAACATGATAACTTCCCCTCTCCTCACACACAATAATCTACAATTTGTTTACAGTGCTTCAGTTATATATTGATCCTCCTAGTCACTTTGAAAATAGAGAGGATTTAAACACTAAACCATAGCTCTTTCAATGCATGATGCATTCCATCATCCCATCATCAGTATTCAGTGTGCGGCTGTCCTGATTCAGCCACTGGCTCCCCTGCTGCAGATCCTGTAATTTGAATCATGCGTAATAATATATTATCCTACTGGGGGCCTTCTTTCAGTAGGAGAGTGGTTTTATACCTTCTGCTCTAAGAGAACTGTTGGCTCCTTGCCATCTCACAGCCATTATTCACAGAGGCAATCAAGATAGTCTTCCTTAAGGAATAACATCTGCACCACTGCATGTGCCAGAAATATGAAGCCTCCCCTCACATTATAAATTTGGTTTTCTTGGGAGCAGGAATATTTGAGAATCCTGAAGCAGAAAAGCTGGACATTTACAGGAATTCATCAAAAGTGTATTGAAGGTGCCATGTGCTGAAATCCAGGCTGTGAGGACATTTGGACTGGCTAAGAGAGGCAGAGGAGAAGAAAATAGAAGCTGGTGGCTATTCTGTGATTTTTGATATTTAATCCAACTCATGTTTTTGACTTAGCTGATGGTTAGTGTCATATTAAAAATGCGATGTTTGCCTTGCTGACAAGGTAATTTTCTAGCTAGGATGTTGATGGGATGGTGTCAGCTGGGACTGGAGCTGCATTTCCCAGGTTGAGAATCTAACCTGATTTGATGCATTCAACAGGATGCAGTGTCAGTAGTGAATGAAAAACAGATACCAAAAGGGACCGAGAGTGTAGGAAATATGAACACTTCATAACGAAGTAGCAAATCTCAGAAATGCAGAGTCTGAACACCTGAATTGTGTTCATACAACATGAAGTGTATCTGCTGGTAAAAGCTCTGGTAGGGCATCCAAAGGTGAGTGAAAGCAGCCGCTTGGGTCAGAGAAAGAGGAACCCCAGATCTGTGCAAGTACTTTCAGCAGTACACTGCTGCCACATGCAGCAGATACACCAGCACCATGGCCTACAATTTTCTTACGTTCACATAAATGTCACCCCTAAAACACAAACAAAATATCCTGAGATCTTATTTTTGCAAATATTCTTTTTGTGTAAGCATATAGAGGAGTGATATTTTCTGTCCTGTACAAATTGTTTGACCATTCCTGTTAACAGTAACAGATTTATCATTTTTGATTTAGGGAAGAGAGAGGGGAAGTACTGAGGGGAGAAAGAAGCAAAATCTCATTTAGCATGTATATCTCATCCTGAAGCTTGCATATTTTTCATTGGAGAACAGCAATACACTGTAGTAACTAATTCTACACAAGCTGTGTTTATTTCAGTACTGTTGAGGTGTATATAGCAGGGGAGGGTCTTCTTGTTGTCATTATCTCTTGTTTTACATTCTGGAAGACAGAAATAAGGTCTGTAACCTGGCTGAAAATCAAAAGTGCTAATATTTAGGAACTGAAGTTCTTCTGAGACTATAGGAATGATAATTAAATAGGGCTCACCTGATGGCTGACTTTTAAAGAAGCTTCTTAGAGGGAAGACTCTCAACACCTGAATAATCTGTCGTATTTAAAATACTGTACAAAAAAAAATCAGAATTTTTCAAGTAAACAAGGGAAGTCCAGTAATGTGGCTTAGAAATAAGATAGAATTGCAAATAAGGCAAATAGATTGGTGACTGCAGCTTACTTCCTGACTCATTCCATCTAGAAGAGAGGAAGAGAGCTTCACAGGCCATTGATGCTCCATTGAAGAACGTTCCCCATATAGGTATTAAGTTTTCAATAACAGGGATCAGTTGCAAAAACAATACAAAAAGTCATAATGATTTGATGAATCACAGGAAGACAAATCACCTTAATGACAGCTGAACTCTGATATGAGGAAACAGACTAAGCAGAGAATGGTATTTGCCATAGTTCACCCTATTTAAAAGAAGAGTTGTGTCATTCTGAAGGATGAGCCAGCAAATAACAGCTACTGGAAATTATGACATTTTTCTTTTCTACTTCTGTGAACAAGTACTTTGTACTCAGTTCTGTTCTTCCGTGGTAGCATTTCTGCTTTCTGATAAAAGTCCTAACAAAAAGTCCATTCCACAGATTTCTTCTTTCAAAAGACTACTATTTCAGTAGCTGATGTTTCCAAGTAGGACATCTACATGAAGCGGGTATGGACACTTTAATTTGTTTTCTGCCATTGCTTAGGGTGTAAACAACTTAGTTTTTACAGTTCAAGCTATACCATTTGTAATGAAAACAATGAGACCGGACAGCAGAGGTGACACTAATAGTGCATTACTGCATGTAAATTTTTATGTAATATCAATTTTTTTTATACTTTATGAGAAGGTTCCTCTTTTTTTAAATAATCAATATTTAAACAAACAGTTTCCTTAAATCAATTTTTAGAATTAAGGGTGACAATACTAGGAAAACACACTGTCATGGTTTAACCCCAGCCAGCATCCAAGCACCACACAGATGCTTGCTCAGTCACCAACCAGTGGGATGGGGAAGAGAATCGGAAGGGTAAAAGTGAGAAAACTTTTGGCTGAGATAAAGACAGTTATAGGTAATAAAAACACGTACAAGTAAAGCAAAACAAGGAATCCATTCACTGCTTCCCATGGGCAGGCAGCTGTTCAGCATTCCCAGGAAAGCAGGGCTCCATCACGTGTAATGGTGACTGAGAAGACAAATATCCTCACTGTGAACATCCTTCCATCCCTCCTTCTTCCCCCAGCTTTATAGGCTGAGCATGATTCCATATGGTCTGGGATATCCCTTTGGTCAGTTAGGATCAGCTCCCAACTCCTTGTTCATCCCCAGCCCACTCACTGGTGGGGTTGTGTGAGAGACAGAAAAGGCTCTGACTCTCTGGTTGCTGCTCAGTGACAACAAAAACATCCCTGTGTTATCAACACTGTTTCCATCACAAATCCAAAACACAGCCCCACACCAGCCACAATGAAGGAAATTAATTCTAACCCAGCCAAACCCAGCACATGCTCTAAGGAGTCAGTGACACTGTTACCCTTTAAAAGGGCTGCACATTACCTCTTTTTGCAACATCCAATGTTGAATTGGCTTCAATACTCCATATAAACCAAGCCTAGAATACCCTGTATATATTTATCTAAAGGCAAAGAATATTGAGCTATCTGGCTTCTTTTACAGTCTACAGCAAAAGGGTAGAAATGGTAGAAAACTGTAGAAGAATGTCTGCTTTGCTGAGTTTGGTCTAAAAATCTAGAAGTACATACATATATATTTCACTTGGACATATAAATACTCTTTGAGTACAGATTTTTTATTACCCTGATTTTGTTTTAGCCATTACTGAGATACACACTCGTTTAAGACTGTGCAGGAAAGAGCTTGTTTATGGGGTACTTTAATACTGAATCAAAATACGATCTTGGGTAAACAAGGTCAATTACTATTTTACTGTGACACTTCAGCTTTCCTCACTTTAAATTAGGTTGTGGGAAATGGAGTGTGATGGCTCTTCTCTGTGTGAGAAAAAGCCTGGAAGGGACCCAAAACAGTTTTCTGGAAGCAAGTACAGAAAGACTGGTGAATATAGATATAGGAGTCATCAGTTGTTCGAGGACTGTCCTACAGTATTTTAAGGCCTGGCACCAGAAAAAGGGCTCTTTCTTGGCCTAAATGCTGCCCTGAACTGTCTTTATTTTCCTGGTGGCTAATGGGAGGGGAGCTGAGCAGTGCCTGCTGCACTACGGCACCCTGAAGGCCGTCAGACGGGCTTTGATGTGCAAGGCAGCAAACTGCCGACTTCTGGGGTTGTGTTTTTATTTCTTCATGCAGTTGTTTTCATTTTTCATTTTAGATGTCAGTGCTGTGTTGCGCTTAGTGGAAATTTTTGTATCTAGACATATTTTATTAATGCACCTCTAGTTTTTCGTTTTATTCCTGCATTTAATTGAAAGGAGAAAACATCTTGTTTTAAGAAAATCCGTAACGTGATAAATGTAAGGCAATTGTTTTCACCAAGGGAATTTGAGCTCTGTGTTACTATCTAGCAATTATAAAATTAAGCACTAAGACTTTGTTATGAAAACTATCACTTAATGTTTTTGAAAACTGTCTTTAGAAGGATTAAAAAAGGCACACTGAGTGAAGTGAAAATCGTAGAAGAATACTATGATTTGTAATAGCTTATGTTTGTGACCTCATTTGAGTTCATGGAGCAATGAAAGCTGTCTCTGAAGGGCAAATGTAGAGAAATATCTTTGCCAAATTCATGGGTTAGAAGGCTGGATTGAGGAGGCTTGGATTTCTTTTAGCATGATTAACAAGTCCAAAAGGCCCAATGACATGGACATTTTAAAAACTCCCTTAGATTGGCAAGATAATTATTAAAAAATAGATTATTTCAGGCAATGCATAACCATAGAAAGGGGGAGAAGCAGACCAAAACAGCATGGAAAGAAGGGTACAGTTCTGATTAACTATCAGCTGCAACATGAACCAAGTTACCTTGGTAGTGGAAGCAGACTTGATTTGTTAACAAGGTATGAGCTAATTTACCTTTGCAGCCAGCTAATTAGCTGAGATAGATCCCTCACGTAGTTGAGATAAATTCAGTTTCACCAGATGGCTCTGCATTGTGCAGTATATATGCAAAATGGCTAAAGAGAGGGTCAAAAAAGCCAAAATCATCTTGAAAGTTAAAAACTAACCCTCATTCTTACAATTCCAATCTAACATCAAAGTGATTGGAATGAGAAGGAATTTTCTTCAGAAAGGCCACATTTTATGAATATTTTATATGACATGCGCAGACTTCCAAGTCTGGCTGGCAGTGTCCTGGTTCTGGCAGAGTATACGTTTCGTGCAGAATTTTACCTTGAAAAAGAAAAGTGGAGGACATTAACTTTGAGGGCAGAAAGCTGGAACTGAACCACCAGGGAACTTAACTGTGCTGCAAGAGGCTATAAGTGCAATGCCATTGTTTTGAAATCTATTGCTAAACACATCAAATGCTGTTTTTACACTGGTTGAATCCTTGACGTTGAATGTTTTCATAGCTGGAAGTAAGTTTAATAAGTATGTATGGAGATAGAAAAATGCCCCGATCGCAACCTGCTCAGTATCTCAGAGGAGTAATCAAGTCTTCTTGTTCCCTGCAAAATAAATTGATATTTTTGTGTCTCTAAATCTGTTCTTCTGTTGATAGTTTGGAGAACTCTTGAGAGGAGCAAGAAGCTTTGGGCTGGGGCAGCAAGGTGAGGATGACTGAACTTTCATATGGGGTTGTAGCAAAGAAGCCAGGCTTGCCTGCTCCTGTTATTAGCTGCTTGATCCTTGGGATTAAACTTCGCCCAGCCACTAAAAAATCTAAGGGATTATTCTTTTATATACATCATAAAGGAGATACAGATTATGGGGCTGTCATGCTTTAAAGAGAGGCCAAGTGGCCATAAGAAACATATTTAAAACATTTTGGGCTTTCCAGGGAAGGTGGAGTGTTCTTTGGTTCTACTAGTGTTGGTATGAGGACAAACTTATAAGACCTGTCCCGAAAAATACACTGATTTGTGACCATTTTAGTGCATCTGATCTAGTGTGCAGAATTGGTGATGTTTTGCACCTGGTAGAGTGGGTGGGGAATTTATAGTTGTGCAATGAAGATTGCTGTTTCTGTTAAATCTGAGCTAGCTTTGGGTGATGTTTGTTACCAAAAATTTTCAAGGGTGACACAGGTAAGGAATTAGAAAAATTATATTCCACCCCAGGTCAAGTCTCCTCAAAACCAATAAAAAATCACCTAATAAAAACTTTGCTTTGGATCTGGACTGACAAAAGTGCATGTAGCAAATTCCATTTTAGCATGTCATGTTATCAGAAGAGTAGTTGGGCTTATTTTCTCCTTTATGATCCATGCTCAAAACAAGGAACAGGAGATATATTAATATATACACACAAAAAGTGGTACAATGGAAAATTTCACCTTAGGACACTCCTGACTACAAAAATGATCTTTGTTCCAAAAATTACCTATCTTCAAAGAGTGTTCAGTCAAATTCATGGATGAAAAACCTGTGAAGAACTGTTAAACACATTGGTATTACCTCTAACTCAGGAAATCCCTGACATGTGAATTGCTGCAGACTAGGAAGTTATAGCCAGGAAATATGTCTCTATTTGTGTGTCCTTACTTTTTCCTCTTAGAGATCCATTTAAATTTTCCTCAGTGCCATCTTCAGGAATCAATTGACTTTATCTATACTATATACCTATCTAAATAAAATACAGTTGAGCACATGGTATATGCACAAAACCAAAAGCAGCTAACCACTAAATTGTTCTTTTTAGGGAATTTTGATGATGCATAAAGTAAAGCATGTGGAAAAACTGTTGTCAATTAAAACAAAGTATTTTGGTTTCTTGAATGCTCAGAGGTGTTTACAATTTATCGGCAAAGTTGAAATATTTCTGCATTTTTAGATCCTTTTGGAATGTCCAATTCAACATCAAATTTTTGAATTTGCCATACTTTGACCATCTTGGTAATGAAAGAAAATCCAAAATGGTAAAACACCTTTCAATGTAAAAATTTCTTATGTTGATAATATCCAGCAGGCTGCTTTATTAGAGTGTAAGGCTGTATTTCCCTTTTCTATTAACTGAAGGATGCTGACTTGTCCTAAAGCCTGTCCATCAAATACCTATGAAATAACCACTGTGTGCATGAAATAGCTTCTTCTTAGATTCCCATTAATTTCTCTCAGGAAATTTATATTCTATGGCTGTTTCCTGTAGATTACTTCAATTAGTCTTAAGACTTTCAGTGAGAGGCAGTTATAATGCTTTGGGTCTTTAAGTTATTAACATATCATTCATGGTAATACATGCAAAATCTTGACAATGATGTAGATTTACTGTCCAAGCAGAATGGGCTAAGTACATGTAAATGTACATATTTTTAGTAAAAGCTCTCATTAAACCAGCTGCTTTAATTGGTCTACAAAACTGAAATTATTTCCCTTTGTTTCTTGTCTTGCAAAATATGGGCATAGAATTAAGACTATGATAATGATGATTGCCATGCTAAAAAATATTTACATTGTAAACAACACCCAAGCAGTAGTTAAAGCTGAAAACAAGAATATAAGGAAAGACAATCTGTTGGTGTTTTGTAACAAAATAAATTTCCACTTAAGTCACTGAAAACCAACAAAATGCTAAGCGTAGTTTCCACAATTTTTAGAAAGTTACAATGATCAGAGAGATCTGGAAAATTCTGGGGTTTAATGCTTCCGTGGAGATATTTCTAAATAGTCAACATTGTGTCATTGTAAAAAATTATAATTGCATTTGCAAATTGTTTTGTGAGTTCTTTTTGAAGACACTCTGTGGTTCTGCTTTCAATCCAAATTTGGAAGCCAACATCAACATGAATGTTGATGTGAATGCAAACCATTATGTTGGTAGAGTTACATAATTTGATTATGCATATTCATTTTCTGGCGTGTATTTGAAACTATATTTGTGTCTTTTGTAAAAAAAATTGACTTAGCTGAATACATAAAGTCCTGCCCCACAGCTGTGTTTTCCTGTGCCATTCTGACACATATCAGAGATAGCCTGGGATTTTATTGCATTATCGGTCATTTTCCCTGTAGGGCACATTGATAATCACCTGTCCCTTATTGGCCTGTGTGGACGTTGTGAGATATTTGAGACAAAACTTGCCTTCCTATGCTGTGTGTTCCTTCAGAGCCCAGAGCAGGGGGCCGGGGGAGCATCCAGGGGTTCACACTGTGCAAGTCACATCTGTGGTGGTGTTCAGGGAAATGGGCACAGTAGGTGGAGAAATGCAGTAAAGAAGGTTATTTCCAAAACTCTGCCTACTTTCTTCAGTGCTTCTGGCAGACAGTCTTTTAGAAATATGGCTACGACAGGATGTGGAGACAGCCTGAAATGCCAGCCCAAGCAAGGGCTGAGCAGTCACTCGGATCCCTGTCCCTTGTCTGAAATCAGAGGTCTCCAGCTGCACATGAGCAGGTGTTGAGAGTGGTGGGTATGCGAGACATTGTGTTACTGCCAACTCTATGTGTGGCCTAAATGGCAATATTTCTTTCCTTCCTTAATTTACCTGCTCAGCCTCCTTTTAGCATTGATTCTTTTACACCAGTGTCTGTGGAATACAGAAACGTATGTCCTCACTAAAATGTGTCTCTAAGAGACCTGGGTACAAATTTTGTGCACCTCACAACTAGTTGCCTCATACCCCTAATAGGCTCTCCTAACTGGTAGATAGATTATCCTTTTCTCTCATTTCTTTTCACAGTTCCTGTTACCTGTAGTGCGTGTTATTAGTGTGACTTATTAAAATTTTTCAAAGACTTCTTTGTAACTTTCAACTCCTCATGCCTTCCTACCAATGCAGTTATTATTTGAATCTTGATATTCATTGTAGCAATCAGAGCAATGTTTTGACACCACTGCAGACCTAAAGTAATCAGGAGCTTCTGCTGTTGCTCAAAAAAAAAAAAAAAAAAAAAAA
>VZTE01003316.1:699928-711467 GCA_013397775.1 Eulacestoma nigropectus | reverse complement strand
TTTTTTTTTTTTTTTTTTTTTGTGAATCCAACCACTATAGACTGTGACTTTCTTGGCTGGATCCAAAGGTGGGTTTAATTGCTGTTACAGTTTTTAATTACTGATTTCACTTTTATTTGGTGAAGTCACAGC
This sequence comes from Eulacestoma nigropectus, assembly GCA_013397775.1. Classification (NCBI taxonomy): domain Eukaryota; kingdom Metazoa; phylum Chordata; class Aves; order Passeriformes; genus Eulacestoma; species Eulacestoma nigropectus. The sequence continues at coordinate 711,335 of VZTE01003316.1, read as the reverse complement.
TTTTTGTATTTATCAAAGAAAGGCTGCATGAAGAGATCATAGCAGACATAAGAGATTAAACCCCTAGTCTCAATTCAGTGAAACAATGCACGTATTGTCACTAAAACTGTTTCTTTTCTCCTCTTTGATTTGCTGTAGCTAATTATTTATAATGTGCAGGCAATAAAAATCCCCAGCTTTTTTTATTAAGCTTTGTAAGTTAGGACCTTACTCTGCCACTTCGTCTCACTTTGAACAGTCCCTTTGCACAAGTAATTGCACTGTTGCAGTGATTGGGATTACTTACGTGGCAGGAAGGGACTCAGGCAAGAAGGATGTTTGATTCCAGACTTGAATTATGAGATGAGATGCTCCGAAAATGTTTAAGTAGGTGGATAGTGTGGTAATTTTTATAGATGTGTCATGCAGATGTTAAAGAACTCATTATTTGAAAAGCAAAAGATAAGTGCCTTCAGCTTGGAAGGGCAACACGATATCCATTCCTGAATGCTTCCACCATTGGTCTCCCTCTGTTTGTTATGAAGTGGGAATCCAGCTGATGATCATTGAAATCAAATAATCTGACTTTCTCTTCCCATTCATAGCATGTGGAATACATTATGGAAAACCTGTTAGGACAGTTGTATTCATCTGTTACATTTTGAGAAAACGGAGAATTCTCATTCTTCCGTCCTTTCTCCTGCGTGCCCGTAGGCAGACATGTCATTTCACTGACTCCACCTGCCTTACGCTTCCCTTATCCATTCAAGTTTAACTGGCTGCTGGAAAACTTTCACTGCTAATGGTGGCTACTGAGAAGTGTGATGGACTGATAATTAGAGTCGTGTGAGCAATGTTCCCTTTTAAATCTAATGCAGGTTTTCTCAAAATTGAGCCATCTTCTGCTGAGCTTAATAGTTGTGTAAGGCTTTGATTTAGGCTCTGGCAGAGGTGGCTGAGTGTTTTCAGTTTGCTTTGGTTTCTTTGAGAGCCTTTGGCAGAATTCTTGGTTTCTTGGATTTTTCACAACACCATCTTTCTAAAAACACCATAGTAGCTCTTGAATTATGTGCTGAGATGGTCGTCCTTTCTAGCTCTGAATTTAATTTGCAAAGTGATAAAAATGATAAAAATACAGACCTTTATTGTTAAGACTTGATAGTAATGTAGAAATCTCTCCCAGAGCTGTGGCATTTTTAGTTCAATCTATAGGGTTAATATTGCTGGTTTTTCCAGGTATCCTTATTGGAAAAGAAATCCAACTTTACATGCAAGTCTGGTAATAGAATGACTTAAACACATGCTGGAAAGGGCTATAACGTGTGTCTGGAGGTATTGCCCTTGAGGTTCAGACTACCCTATAGCTATCCTTGCTATTATATATCCTACTCCTCTTAGGATCCCCATTTTTTTCTGGAGGTACAAAATCAGGTTAATTCATAGTCTTTCTGTTTATGCATAATCATGAAGTTTTGAAAATGCATTGCCACAAAGTGTGATAGGTCGTCAGAAAAGCACTGCATTTATGAATAACAGTTTAAACATGACTTCTTTAATTATATATGCAAGTAATATGCATTGGAAGAACTGGCATCAAGTTCCTGATTGCATTTGAAGTGGCTCCTTCTATAGTCTCTTAAAGAATAAGTAAGTAAAATGGATTTAAAATTGCATTATCACAGTTCCTAGCAGTCCCTTTTTTTAAAGAAATTGGCCTATTGTATGTTTTTTCTTGGAAACCATAAGCAGAATATAGCAACTGTGCTGTTAACACTTCCAAAACTGTTATTGTATTAAAAAAAAAGTAAACAAAAGAATGACCACATGCAATTTATTTTTTACAAGGGGACTGTGTGTGGTCCACTAAGAAAAAATGACATGCAAAATAAAAAAATCTTCTGATAGTTGTGTTGGGTCTAGTGGAGGTGCTGGCACATATTAATCTTTCTGCCTAACAGGTTGTTAGTAAGAGAAATTAAGCTCTGCTACTTTGATGTTTTCTTAGTGTTATTGAAGGGTTTGTATGTAGGAATGTGTGCATTTATCACATGGTTCCATAACAGCTCCCTTTTGAATACCCAGACCATTTCAACAAACTGAATCTTTACATTCTAAAGTATTTTTTAATTGCAATGACTGGGCCTCTTACTTCCCAAACTTTCAGGTTGAGAGCCATGAGTCTTTTACCTTTCAGAGGCTCTGGAGCCTCCAGCTGCCTGCTGCTCTAGGACCAAGGTACCTGCTCTTCACAATAACTTGGGTAACCCTTTTCTGGACTTACAGAACAGTCTTAGTTTGAACTACCACACGTGACTGAAACCATGAACTAACAGGCATTCAGTCTTTGTTCCAAACAAAAAGTCACTTTTATTTTAAACAGTGTAAGAAATAAAGTAGTGTATTTCCACACCTTGTTCCATCACATCTCTCAGTGAAAAAGCCAGAACTGATAATGGCACCAAGTAGTCTTCATTTCTCTTTATCAGTGTCTTCTAGAATGTAATTTCTCCAGTCATATTTCTCCTTCTCTCCTTTAAAGAAAAAGGAAACCATCACCTCACTTTATAAATTCTAGTTATGTTTGTTAGATGACCTTCTGACTGGTCTTATCAGATGATTAAAAAATACCTAATTATCTAAAATATTACTAACTACCACTCTCATGCAACAAAAATCGGGAAGAGACACTACTACTCCTCCTATCCTAAAGGATGTTCAATAAATTATTCAAAGAAGCTTTTGTCCAAACAGTATTCATGTAGATTTACTGTTCCTTCTCTGCCAACCCTGTCTCATTTATCCCGTGGTCGGAAATTTTCTCTTGGTTTGATGCAATGTTCACAAAGACAACACGGAAGACAAATGTGTTTCATTCAAAAAGGAGTTCTCAGGGGCAGGTACACAGAACCGATGTGGTCAGAGAAGTCAAGCTATCCGTAAGGAAATCTGTAGGAATATGCAGGAATACTTCAATGGCCTGTGTGGATGAACAAGAAGCTCCTGGGCAAACTCAAACACAAAAAGGAAGCCTGCAGAGGGTGGAAGCAAGGACAGGTAGCCTGGGAGAAATAGAGAGGAATTGTTTGAGCCTCCAGGGGTCAGGTTAGGAAAGCTAAACCCCTGATAGAATTAAATCTGGTCAGGGACATCAAGGGCAACAAGAAAAGTTTGTAAATTCTTAACAAACTGCTATAGTTGTGGGTCCAAAGGTTTAAGCTGTAACAGGCTCCATTAGCGTTTGGATTTGTTTCTTTACCACTGCATTAGCAGCTCTTCTTAACACTGGTGTCTTATCACTGTGAGGCTGCGCTGGTGTAAACTGGTGTGCCCAGACTGTGAGGACACACCCAGACACTCAGCAGTGGTGGGAGATTCTCTTCTGAAAGTGCTGTTCAGATAAGGCAGACTGTGGAGCAGAGGCCACATTTGATGAATAAAGAACAACCTCTCCTTCTCTTAGGTCAGGGGCTAGGAAAGATGCAAAGTCTTGTAGCCTCACCTTTTTTCTTACACGGTAATGAGATTTTACCAACCTTAGCTCTTATGACATTGCAGATACTATTCAATTCATCTGCTTAAAATATATCAACCAAACTGTACCTCAAAATAACAAATTACATGGATCAAATTGAAAGAATTAGTACAGAATAGGGTTGGCTGCCAATGAGTGTCCTTTGGCTTTTGCATCTCATTTTGAGACATAAATTGCAGTGCTTTTGTGGCAATCCAGCCTTCCAACACGTACATCTCAACAGGTACTTTCATGATTAACCTTCATTTGCCCAAGAGGAAGGCTCCAGCACTGGCCAGCACTCAAACCGAGCATATACTGGTAGTAGAAAACATAACTATTAAATCTCTTCCATAGTGATCATTAGTCTTTGTCCTGGATTACTCTTGACTTAGAACAATTACCCTTTTTATGTACTACTCCTATCAAGACAAGAACTCAAACAGAGAAGAATAATGCCCAATAAAGCCAGAAAGCTCCCAACACAATAAATCTGCCCTAGAGATTATTTTTGATTTTATTATGAAGTTGCTTGGGTTTCAAGGCATGACAGTTGTCACAGTGCCAGCTAGAAAAGTGAAGACTACCTTGGTCTGTTCTAGACAGTTGCATTTGTGTGATAATGCGTGTGTTTGTTTGAGTAAACTTCCATATATGTCAGGCTTTAGTATTTTTTATCAATTCATTTTTTCATAATTTCATCATGTCTGTGTTCTTTAGACTAAAGAATAGCTTTCCCAGTAGACCCAGAGCTGAGGATGCTCATGGTTTGCATGCTGGCATGCACCATGATAGCACTACTGTTCTCCCCCTTCTACCTTTGTATTTATGCACTTGTTTTTGGCAGATCTTGAGCTTTGACAGCATTTGCTCCACCACTTTTCATTTGGCTCTGCCTGCCACTTTGTTTTTATCTCAATACTGGTTTCTACTTCACTCAGCAGCTATGCATGTGCCCATCCCAAATTAATGGATTGGAAAGGGCTTTCCATCAATGATTTTTTTTCCAATTGCAACAATCCTGAAATGTGGAGGGGTGAAATTCGATTTTCACATAGTCTAGAAAGTTGCTAAAGAGACTGAAAAACTTTGCTCAGCATTCAATTTTAAGCATATTTCTCTGTGATTGCTTCAGTCTTCCCCTGCTCACTGTGGTAAGTTGCTTAACTCCACATTGCTTATTGAGCATTCTGCCACTTGTAATTTCTGGTTCTAAACACTACAAATACAAACTTAATGCTCTTGGAGATAGCTGCTTTTGCTTGTGCCGACACATGAGGTTTTGAGTAACAAGTTATTTGTATTCTTAACTTCACAAGTAAAATTTCTACCTCATCTAAAGAATGCATGCTTGAATACCAATACTTCAACATTCAATAAAAATAGCAACAGCTACCAGTTGTGTCATTGCTAATGCATGTGTCTTTCTTTTAGTTTCCCTTCCTGTATGTCATCTATTTAGTATTCCCCATGAAGCTGATGAAAGCCAGCATTTTATTTCTTGTTTCTGTGCCCACAAGTGAGCTTGCAGTGTGTCAGACAATTTGCTTCATGCTAAGGTAGTCAGAAGTAGGAAATTAAAGCAAATAATTCTGTTTGGTTTTAGAATAAAAAGTCAAATTGTGTTTATGTGCAAAGAAAGCAAGATCACTTCTAAATAAACAGAATATTTCCTTTCAGATATTTCCAAACAGAAATGATCCTGCAAGTGTGGGTTAGAGGGTATCAGCTTACTCAGGACTTTTAAAGAGATGGTGCCCCTCAGTCCTGCTGGACTGGCTGGGTCCTGGTTTCAGGTATCTCTGAACCACAGCTAATCTGAGCAGCTTTGGCGCTCCACTAATTGTTGTGTTTAAACTCCTGAGAGTATATAACAGGTTTCTGATATCTACTGGCAGGGAGGTAATTTTCAGCTTTTCTACCTTATGTCCATATTAATAAAAGAAATAGGATCAAGTTGTTATTTTTAGTTCAGGCATGCAATTTTCTGTGCTGTTTAATTGTTTGTGTGCTCCCTGACACAGTTTCGGCTTGTGGCTCAATCCATCTTAAGCAATAGCACAAGCCAAGCAATATGATATGGCAGTATGGATATGCACCGTATTTTTAGTGACCAGAATTGACTGTACAGTTGTGAGTCTCACCATTCTGTCCTCTGGAGCTCGGGCTTTCCCGTTAAGACAATGCAATGCTTCCTTTGACCTTTCAGTGCCCCTCTCATGGAGCTAACAGGCTGGGCTGTCAGGGTAAAAGCTAGACTTGAGCTGTCTTCCAGGCTTCTTGATCCACAGCACAGAGCCTCAAACTCACGGAGGTTTTTTCTATAGGAACCTTCTGGGAAATTGTTGGAAATCACCTTGCGCTTCCTCAGAAGTTTGCTTAAATTCATGGTGGTTTTGTGGGTTTTTTGTTTGTTTGGTTGGTTTTTTTTTTTTTCATTTAAGCTACTTTGCTTTCATAATTTGTTTTTTTAAAGGAATTTCTGTTGCCTTTTGCAATTCCAAACAGCAACATTACTCATCTTATGACAGTCCTGCTGAGAGTGAGATATTGAAGTATTCTCTTCAGGTTATTGATTTTTGAATAGAGAGTGCCAGCAAGCAAAGCACCTTCACAGAAGTGATTATTTTCATGTTGTAGATCTGAGACCACCAGCTATCTTACCTAAATATGGGAAAGTCTATTTGCTGCTAGAAAATAATTTCTGGCATTTTCTAGACAACATCAAGTGAGTGAGAAAAGGCAATAGAACAAATTAGGCCTTGCTCTACGTTGTGGAGATAAACCCATTTCCAGCACTGAATCCCAGCTTATTTAGGCTCACCCAATAGTATTGCCATAGCACTGTATATGGATGGCACTGTAACTCAACTGAATTTTTTCTGAAAGAACAGAAGACCTGAGTCAGTCTGTTTTCCAAGAAAGTATATGAATTTTAGAGCCAAGTATCTTTGCAAAACAGTGGGCAGAAAGAAAAACATCAACCTTCTTCTATGATCAACTCCCTGAGAGGAAAGGATAAGAAATATCAGCATATACTAAAAATAATTTTAAAAAAGAAGAGCAAACAAAACCCTCAAATCCACAAAGCATTTCAAACATCAAGGTCTAAAGTTAGTCACAGCTTAAATAAATGTTAGACTCTCAGAGATGCTGACCACCCACAGCTCCTAAAAGATTTTAATCAGCTGTTTGACTCAGAAGTGAAGTAGTTTCCGCTTGATTTTCAAGTTTAAGCAATACTGTTTTAAATGTGGTATGAGAAACTTAAACCAAGTTCCCAGATTTTTATAAGAATGTTTCTATAATGTGACAAGAATCTATATCCAGATGTTGATTAAATGCGGTAACCTGATTAAAAATTACCTATAAAATGCTTTACACAAGACAGTGATACCATTAAAGTAATGCGTAAAGTTCCATAAACTTCATGAATAAAGGCTGAACATCATGAACATGTATGACTTTGAGAGCAGTAAATGAAGTCCTTTGCCTTGGAACTGTAACATAGATATATAAGTAATGCTAAACTTAATAGATAAAGAAAATTTGCTTCTCTTTTTCTAAACATGGATGCCAACCTGACAAGGTTTAACTGTGGAGAATTTTATTCTCACAGGTGCATATGTAAATATAAAATTAGGACCTCTTTTACACCATTTAAACTGGTGTATTGAGAGCAGAACTGTGCCCAGGAAACCTCGTGTTTGTGTTAGGTAACGGAATTGAAAGGAATTTGGGGTTTTTGATGTCACAAACCAAGCTGCGACAGGAAATAAGATGATAATTTTTTTATAAATGGATCTGCATTGACTTTAATTGTGTTAGAAAGGGACTCATTGCATTCTTTGCTCGCTTCTTGTTACAGAAGTTGTCTTCTAACTCATGTGGCTGTATTGAGTGCTTTTAGTAAACTTTTGATTGGAACTTTGAACTGAAACAGACAGTAAGTGCTCAAATTCAGGTTCCCCACTTGAGAGGACATGTTTAGCAGATGAGATTGGAACTTTGTTTCCATATTGCACCTATGTACATGCAGCATTGTTTAATTTTTCCTGGATGCACAGTCCAAGCACAAACTGTGATGACTTGTGCATAGCAGCAGGGTCTCTAAGTTCAAACTGATATGTCCGTATTAGATTCACATCTAAGCTTTTATTATACTTCTCTTTTTTTCTGAAGTTACTTTTTATCAGCAGTTAATTGCCTCTGATTTGGGCGGCTTTCAACTACAATTTTTTCACATTGTTCCGTTGTATTCTCTATAACTCCTCACAATGAATATGAAGAGTAATTGACAGATGCTGTCTTGGGATATACTTCTACAGGGTTTTCTAGAATAAATGTCTCAGTGAACAAGTAATACCCATGTTGGGAAGGGGAGCTATTTAAATTAGGTTCTCAAAGATCCAATAAAACAAAACAAATCAAAACCCTCACAGATTTTTAAGGTTGACATGTGATTTCTGCCACATTTTCTTTCCTGCTTCAGTTGCACTCCACATGCCTCCTCATGTAGGAGTGTTGTTTCAAATCAGAGACAATCTCTTGATGTATAGACCTGTTTCTCCATAACCTCATCACTTTTTTACCAGCAAGGGAGCGTTCTGCTCTTCATTTTACCTTAGTGATTCCTTTATTTTCAAAGAATGTTTTCCTTTGTTATTTAAAGTTCTATAAAAGTTTTTCTCTAAAACAAATTAGATCTACTATAACTTTAAAGTCATCCACTTTCTGCATTTCACTTTGAAATTCAGAGTAAAATCAATACTTTGAGCTGTGTTTATGTGTGGCGTGATACACCAGCACTGGCTCTGAGAAAATTTTAAAGGTAAACTATACAACAAATCAGAGTTGGCTCTGAGCCCTCTTAAACATTGACTTCCATTCACAGCAACCTTGTGCACTTTTGGAGCTTGTCAATCTCCAGAGAAAGAGATAGATCCCACAAATTACTGTGAATTGCTTTTCAAAGTCTGTTTCTACTTGAACTTGCTCACTTTATTTGAATGTAAACTTGCTTTCCTTGTCAATTCAATTTCTTTAGTAGTCTTCTTTTGGCTTGTCTTTCTCTGGTTACATTTTAAGTATCTTGTGTGGGCAACACTTCCTCAGAGTCTTCTCCAGACTGTAGGCTTTGCAATTCAGATTTAGCAGCTGGATGTCTAGTTTATCCCCCTCCTTTATTTTTTTTAATTTTCTTTCCTCTTCTCTTTTAGGGGCCAGAGAATAGCTAACGTGCTGCAGAAGATTCTGCCTTGGCTGTTTCACTCTTAAAACAATTTGTCTGTTTGACATTTAAGGACATCTTTAGGCCTGTGGATAGTTGCATAGCATTCATCCCACTTTGGAAGGAGAGGGAGTAACAGTAAAATTACCTAAAACTTCATTAGATTATTTTCATTGCAAACAAATAAAAAGATGCATATCTGTTTACTTCCTTCGAATTAACAAATTGCCTAAAAACCTAAGTTGTATTATGGTACAAATGCATGAATTGAACTCATAGGATTGTAAAAGGACATTGCTCTAATTGCTGGTTGGTACTTGTTTCATCCAATAAGTCTGAAAATTAATCAAACTCCCAGAAACAGAAAAAAACCTGTTCTGGGAATTCAGAGAAGAATATAAAAGGGACTTTCCACAAGATCATTGAGCTGATGACAATTTTATCATAGATGTATAATATAGTACAGCTTGAAAGGGACCTCCTGAGGTCAGTTACTCTAACTATCTGCTCAAAGCAGAGTTAAGTCCTATTTTTTTCTTTTAATTTCAAGAAAAGTTCTAGACAATAATAGAATCTTTCTATGAAAATAATTTGTAACAGATTCCAAAAGATTGCTGACAATGTTCTGTCACAGTTAAAGGTTAGAATGAAGAGTTTCAAATATGACTCGTCTCTTTTGTAATGAAGAGATTCAAAACAATTTCATAGGTTTATGGGGCTTCTGAACACAATCCGTTATCAGAGTGGAAGCTGCCATTCATCTCCTTATAATGGGTGCCACTAAATAAGGTCCACTCTTTCAGATGTAGTTTCATTTTTATGTGCTTTGTATGCTGTCGGGGAGGGAAGGATATTGTAGAAATAGGAAAGGTGGAACAACCAGTATTGGAGTTGAGTACTGTCTTTATCTACACTGAATAATGCTTTTCTCTTCTCTAAGCTCATACTGGCTCAAGAAGAATTATGGGTAAGGCAAGGCTTTTACACAGATATCTGGGCATGCCTGTGTAGTGAAATGTCTTCACAGACCGCTTTAAACATTAAGGATAAAAGCATTTGGAGAACCACTGGAACAGGCTACCCAGAGAGGTTATCTGTGCCCCATCCCAGGAAAAATTCAAGGTCAGGTTGTATGAGGCTCTGAGCACCCTAGTTTAGTTGAAGATGCCCCTGCTCATTGCAGGTTGGACTAAATGACCTTTAAAGGTCGCTTCCAACCCAAACCATTCTACAGTCCTTTGGTTTGATTTCAATCCAACGTAGAACTTAGGTTTTCATGTTCTTAAGTGCTCTAGTTGTCCCCGGAGAAAATAGAATTTCTGACTGCTGAGGACAAACTGGGTCTCAGAGCCACTCCCCCATGTGACATTCTTGTAGGGTTTAGAACTAATTTCATGAGACCTGGAAGAGGAGAATCATATCTGTACCCAGCAGTCCTAATAAAAAACGATCGGCATATTTTTGACTCTACATGGAGTAACTTATGCCATTATGCACTTATTAATAGGTATAGGGTGTCTCATCTCCTCCTTTGCTACAGTTATCGAAGTTATACAAGTGTCTCTGAATAAATCCTTTTCCACTGGTAATAACCTGAACTTGTTCTTCCACATCCTTGATTTCAGTGTAATCAACAAAATGTTTATTTAACTTATTTTACGTGTTCACCCACTAGTTCAATTCAAAAGGAAGATCAGCTTGAAATACCTCTTGAACATTTAACTCTTCAGGTTTCACTAAGTTCTATTTAATTTCAGTTTTTAATTTTATTTATTTATTTTACAAAGGCTGTGCAGGGTGTCAAGGACAAATGGAAAAGCAATGAGATTTTTAAGATACTCTCTAGATGGAATTTAGAGCAACATATATGTTTATGTACACCCAGCGCAGTTCAAGGCTAGCAGTTCTTAGTCAGATAAGCCCACTATGACTTCAGGATTTGATTCCTGAACTTTTGCCTGAACTGTCTTTTCAGGCAAAAGATCTTTGATTTCTCAGGTAAAGCCAGTAGGCAGAAGATAATAAAACACATTCATCAAATTCATCCAGTGGCACCAGTAGTTGTGAGATTTTGAAATATCTTTTCCTTTCAATATATGGCTTATTTTTAATTAAATTGGCAAGACTTCAATTATCTTAAGTAACTAAATACATTATGTATTCATTTAGAGACCCTATATTGAGGCTTAGTGCGAGTTGCACTCATTTTGACAAATTTTAGGCAGAAAATTTCTCAGGGGAGTACTGCTTTCTGTCATTCAAAAAGCTTTTATAATCATTTAGTCCAAAATGGTGATGTAGGCCGAAGTTTGAATCCCTGGCATATTGCTATAATGCTGCATTAGCTTAATCCTTCATTTTCTTGTCAATTAAGGACTTATCTTTATTCACAGATTCACTTATCTGTTATTCTTAGAGTATTTTAATGCTAGTAGTTAAAATCCCTTTGTTTATGGCAATAAGGCACCATTCAGTTTGTGAACTTTATAAAACCAACCTCTGCCAATTTTGCTGTTTGAGAATTGCTGTAAAGAAGTGTTCCCACAGTAATTACTTATTCCAGGGATGTTCACTAAAGAATGAAGTAAGGCAAAAGTGTATAAAACAATTGTGCACCAACTGAGGCAAGTTTTACCCAGCACCTTCCCAGCAACTACAGGGCATTAAAAAAAAAAAAAAAAAAAAAA
>VZTE01003316.1:618824-699897 GCA_013397775.1 Eulacestoma nigropectus | reverse complement strand
AAAAAAAAAAAAAAAATCCTTGCAAAACAGTACACAAAAATCTGTTGTCTTTAATGCAGTTGCATATAGTGACTTTACAAATATTGGCAATTACTTAAGGTATTCACATTTAAATTAGATCTGGCCAAAAGGTTGGGAAAAAGTGAGGGAGGAGGAGCAGGGGGGGTTGGCAACAGCTTTTCAACGTGGGGCTCAGCTGCCCATCATTACTCACTTTCAATGGTTTGGGTCATGGCTAGTGTCACTCATTTTAATACGCACTTAGTGACATTGAAGTAGGAGTGGTGAGGAATGGTGAGATAAAGAAATATGTGATAAACAAAAATTGTCACAAAATCTTTCCAGTTGGATATTTCCTATGGCACACGAACTGTTCTTTTTTAAAATTTTTGTTGCATTTGAAAATTATTTTAAGTGTGGGGTAGGAAGGGAGTGTACTATTAATATTCAATGCTAATTGTGGAAAAGTGCCATGAGTTTGTACTTGGAGCATTTCATTTCAGCAGTTCTGGTAGAATGCATTTAAACCAGCAAACTGTTGTTGAAAGCTTTGTGAAAACTTGAATGAGGCCAGGAGTTTACCCATGGCAACTGCCCCAGTCACTTGAAGCATCACTTCTGAGAAACAACTAGCAAAAATCTGGAAGCTTCTATTTTTATGCTACCTGAGAAGATCTGATCAACAAAAAGCAGAAAACAATATTTTAATTCAAAAATGGAGTAAATTCTGCCTTGGAGGCTCTCAGTGTAAATGCATCATCTTTAGTGTAATATAGGAAAGAAAGAAAAGAAAACAAGTCTGTTAAGTTCTATCCACATCTGATTTTTAGTATTAATAAAGAGGAAGATGTGTTCTACTTCTCAGACTTCAGGGGCCATATTTCTTCACGGGCAATAAGAAGCTTGTCTTACAAACTCTGAGGTGATTCAATCCTTTTGCTTTTATCTAAGTGAAGAAGAAAATAAAAAAAGGTGTGCCTGTTCTAGTGACTTTGTTCATCTGAAGTTGATGAAGATTTCTCCTAATAAGCTGCAACACTATTAGGGTGCTTCTTATCTTTTCATTCATTATTGCTGCTTCAGGAATAGAGCTAGAATAATTGACTAAGCAAAACAAAACTGTTTTGTGATTAGTCAAATCCTGAAGCCTTGAAGAAAGTATGCAAAGATCCATTTTCAACAATAATTTTCCTCGGGGAAAAGCTTTGCATACTCGTTTTAAAGACCAAGCTTAATAGGTACCTTCTAATTTTCAAAATATTTCATAACTGGGTAGTAGCTGGAATTTAACCTAGAAAACTGAGTTCTGTCATTATTGATTTTTGCCAAGGATGAGCCATTATTCTGTCATTCACTTTTTTGCCTACAGCTTAATGGCAGAAGATGACCTGGTGCTACATTTTCTGCATTGTCTACATTGTCAGCAGAAAGATCATGGTTTAAAGCTGATTCCTTCTGTCTGACTATCTGGTATGCTGCTTGAGACTAAATTAGTGTCTTTTTTGAGAGTGTCTGGTTTTGAGAGCTGTTATATACCTGTCATAGCAGACAGACAGACATTCTGTCTTTGTTGTGAACCACAGTGATCTCTAACCAACAGAGATTACTGAGAAAATGTATGGCTGCTGGTTTCAAGTGACCTGTATACTAAACCCTGAGCCCTGTGCTCATCTTCCTGCTGAACTCTGACTCCAACTCTGCATTCCTCCCATGTTATTTAAAGATGACATTTGCCTGCCAGAAGCACAGCATGAGCAATAACTGTAAAATGTTGCCTAAGGATGGAAATGCTACTGAGAGAGTTTCACAATTGGGTTAACTTTTCTCTTGCAAGGAAAATATTTTGCGTGACGTGCTTGAAAACAGGCACTGTCTGTTACCATTGCCCTTGCCTTTTAATAATTATTTTTAACTGTTTTTGTGAAACTTGGGTTCATGTGAACTGTCCTTCTATTTTAATTATTGGATGTGTCAATAATGTATATTGCTTCACAGGTTTTAATCCCTGGCTTGTTTTGGAAGGCATTAACATACACTTGTTTTACATTACATAACACCAGTACTGTGTAAAAGCAGGTGATCTTGTGCATTTGCAGCTATTCCATTTTGCAGTATTTTCTATGCCATTCCTTCTGTGCAATACTATGTTAAATGCTTTTCTAGTAATGAAAGTGTAGGTTGTAAACTATAATCTCTTCAGCCACGTCATGCTTCAGATTCCATTAAATGATCCCCATCTTATCTTTTAAATGATCAGCACAGCAAATACTTAACTCTAAACTTCTGGATAATTCAGCTGTCATAAGCAATCATTTATAAACTGGTTCTTCTCCAGTCTGTGGAGCAGTGAATCCATCTAAGTCCTGCTATTAAGCTCTATGCAGTAATCCAAATGATAGGACAGGAGACAACCTGAGCAGAACTTGATAAGTTAATGCACTTGCTAAGTGCATCTTTCCTCGCTGTATTGAAGGTGGTTTTTATGCCTTTATTGAATGATGAGTGGTCAGCAGAAACAAGTTGCCAGTTAATGAAATTTGCTTTTGACAAGGTAAGGGGTGCATGTCCTAAGAATTCATATTGATTTTCAGTTAGATCACCCAAGAATTTGCATCACCTAAATGAGTAATAGTTGAACCCAGGTGTTGATGCTAGAGAGTGGGAAGAAGCTCACTAATGGCTTTCTGCAGTGCAGTCACAGAGTAGCTGTGTGCAAGGGCAGCCATCAGGCCTCAGAACTTGGCTATGGAGAAGATCTACAGCTCAGAATTCTTTCCTAACAGAAAGAACCCTTTTAAGCAAGGTGCAGAATCTAGCTGTGATTGAAACCCAGCTGCCTGAAACTGTAAGGTGCATGTTGTCTTAGAATTGTACTATCTGTTCCCTTGGATAGTCTGGGCAAATCTGGCACTGGAAGTAGACAATATTTTTCTTTCTCTGCTATGGATCTCAAAATCCGAAATCTGTTGAGTGGGTGAACCATTTTTGAGAGACTAAGCAAGAGCATCGATTTGTTTCTATTAACTCCTAACTGATAAGTAGCTTCCAAAAGATCTAATAGACTGAAGTGAAGCACTAAGAAAGCACCTAGGGGTGTTAAAACTCATAATAAAATATAATTTTTGAGAGATGGAGTCTCAGTGACTTTCAGTAGAGAAGTGTAGAACCTGAATTTGAGAGAATGTTATCGATGCTTTGGAACACCCTTTAAACACATAACCTTCAAACTCATGAATATGCTTTTCTATGCCTTAAATATGCTTCTTCTGGCACCTCTGCATTTATGAATTGCAGTTACAAGGATTATATCCCTGATGAGAGCATATAAAGGATGTTATTCCATGTGTTTTATATAAGTGAAATACAGACATACATTGGAGCCACAGATGTCCATGGCTAGATCATTTTACTACTTGCAAGTATGAGAAATGCAACAGACTTTCCTGTCTGGCTGCCTTTGTCAGACCTCAGTATACCTTACAAATAGAACTGCATTAGTTCAGATACAGGTAATGCCTTTGTCCAATGCTTTACAGTGCATAACTTTAAATTAATACCATGAAATGCAGCACGTTTATAATGAAAGCAGCATTTTTGTCACTTGCTCTGAGATTAAACAATTGTGTAAAGGGCTTTTTTGTTATTAATTTCATATTTTTAATTTATTAAAGTTTGTATTTCTTCCACTTTTATGACAAAAAGATATGTTTCCCAATGACATAATGAAGTTCCCTTTTTTGTCAGCAGTTTCTTGGAAAAGATACTCTAGCTTCACTTTCTGTTCTTTTGCAATATATATAAACTGTAGAGTATCTGGGTTTATTTTAAGCAGTTTTAGAGGCATATGGCTCTCCTGTCATAACGGATGTGAGATTTCCCAGATATTTCTTGCATAGTTCAGCCTGAACAACTCTAGAGCTTGCATTTTTTCCTGCTCAAACTTTTCCTTCAGGTGCTATCTTGATGTGGATTTGGTTCCACCTACATAAACGTATTAGATATATGCAGGACAATATCTAGCCAATTAGTAATATTATTCTTCTGAATAGAAAATGAAATGGTAGCAAGATTGTGCAGATTTCCCAAAGTAGCAAAATTGCATTGTGAAAAGTATGGACATTTTAACACATTATATTCTGAAAACATGCTATATTTTTGTAGGTTTTTGAAGAATGTTTCCACTTTCTAAATATTTTAGCATATCTCTTAAAAAAGTATTTTACTACTTGTTTTTTTTTAAAAAGAATAATTTGATCAAGTTTTTTGTTTGGGTCCAAGCTGAATTTGGTATGTTGTATGTTAGAAAAGAGCCCAGACCAAACAAACCAAACCAAAAGCCTGTAAGTCCTGTCCTATTTCTGATCTGGGTAAGTATACAAAAAGTAGTATGTAAAATATTCTAGTGTGAAAAGCTTGTGATTGAACGTCCCCCTTGGGTGAAGACAGGAGAACCTCTAAATGTGGACTCTCTAAATAGGTGATTCAGGATAATATTAGCCTTGTGAAGGCAGGGTCATAGAATATCGATTAAAGCTGAGGTAATTTGGGGGTGGGAGAGGTGTTCATTAATAAAGGCCAAGCTGCACAGCTTTTATTACATTCAGTGAAGACACAGAACACGTTTTTTCTGTTTAACAAACTTTCCAATCCCAGTACTGAGTCCGTGGCACAGCCTTACACTCCTGAAAAATCTGTAAACCTCTTTACTCAGTCAGTGGAATATTCATAGTTTTGGGAAAGTTTTTTCTGGTCTGAAGAACAGAAGCAGATGGGACATGAGATGGCAACCATATAAACTTCAGTATAATGTCTCCTCTTCACAAGGAGACTGAATTAGTTTGCTTTTAGTATTCATGGGACTGACTGTTTTCTGAGTGATTTACTATACAGATATTGTTTTGTTGTTGTTATAGAATATGGGGTAAAATTTCCTTTGTAGAAGCAGGTAGAGTATGTCTAATATTTGCTAGGCAGCAATAAAGTGTGTCAGCCTGTTTGCTCTACAGAGTCAGTAGGAACTCAAGTGCCTGTTCTCCACCATGAACATTCCATTTTATATTGTAAAATTTGTACTTAAACTTTTCCCGGCTTCACCAGATCAGAATCAAGTCTGTTACAAAACAAAGTTTTGTTAACCATTCCTTTATTAAAAGGTTCAGTTTGTCCAGTCTTTGTCAAACTTTGAGAAAGTAGAATTGTATCTTTACTGACAAGCGGAAAAAAACAAAGAAAAGACACTAAATAAAACCCAACCCAGAAGATAGTTTAAATTATCTGTATGTGTACACTTGGATGATAACATTTTGAAGGTACTGGATCCCTGCCTGTGAAAAGGTATCAGTTTGCTTTCAGCAGACTATTATGTTCACAACATATTTATGTGAACAAAAAAAACAATAATAACAATATTTCAGTGATTATTGACTGTGTTTGGCTTAATGCTGGGTTGCAGTCACGGCTAAGATGTCCTTTGTATGTAATGGAACGATGAGCTAGTCTTCCTGTGGGCAGGCATGAGTTGTTGCTTTATGGCTTTGGTGCATTTTTTTCTTCAGCTGCTGGTTTTGGTGATGATGCTCCTGCTGTTTTGTAACATTCTGGTAGCAGTTAAAAACCTCAGCCATGGAGGTTTAAACTCCACTGTAGTAAAGGCCGTAAAAATTTCAGCTAGAAACCCTTTTTAAGTTTATATGATTCCTTAATCTCTGTGGAGCTTGCAAGAACTCTAATGAATGGTGCTTAGCTCTGCTCTGGTTAGCTGGCAAAGTTGCAGCAATATGGACTCAAGTATGGAGCAGTTTTAACTTTTCAAAAGGGAATCCCAACCCATCTATGGCCACCTGTGATCTTTTCATGGAGGTATTTCTACTGAAGGAATAACGGGTCATGCTACCAGTAGCATTAATAGAGCTTTAATAATCCATTAAGAATCAATCTGTAAATGCATTTTTCAGCACATAGGTGTCAGTAAGGTAAAGCAGTGGTTAGAAAGAGCTGTTCAGTTCTTCATTTAATTGTTACGTGTATTATCATAGTACTATTCATAAGTTCTGCTTTTTTCACTTCTCCATTTCTAAAAGTCTTAGAAGTCAGTATTGCAAGGTGAAATATAAAGATAATCAAAAGACATAAAATCTACCAGGTGAAAATTACCAAGTAATTTAGAAAGGAATAAATACAAGCACTTTTCTTGGATTAATCTGGGATGCTGAAAGAGCATCACTGAATTTTGTAGGAAGTGGCAGATTAGGAAGGATGCTGTGAATGTTTAGTGATTACAGCTGTAGCAATAAAGTATGAACCATTTGTGATGGGTAAAGTAATTTGTAGGCTACAAAAATAAGCTTACATGGAGAACACAAGTAAAATAAAACCTTACAGAGCTAAAGAATGGAAAACATGAAGAATTGGTCAGGTAAATAGTGATGTTTCTTCATCCTTTCTGTACTTGCTCATTCTTTATGGATCAAGCAGTTGACTGTCCTAAGCCAGAGGATCTTTGTATCTTTGTGTTAATAGGCTGTGGTTTACCTTCTTGCATATATTTGCAACCTTTTTCTTGGTAAAATTTACACTTAGTGAAGTGTTCTGTGGCAATGAGTTCCAGGATCTAGATATGAGCTGTGTGGAAATGTACTTCTCTTGTAGGTTTTAAAGCTACTGCCTGATAATTGTATTTGAGGCTCCCTAATGGGAAAGAGGGAATAATCATTACCACATTCTCTATCCTCCTAGTAATTTTGTAGCTTTCTAATTTATTTTATGATCTTACACCACAGGTCATCCTCTTTGCTTTTCTCATGTAGACTTCTGGTATATCTTTTTTTTTGGCAAAGTTACCAGACTTATGCCTGGACTTTATAATGTCTTTTGTTCCTTTTTCTTTAAGTCTCTAATACTCTATTTGTCTTTTTGCCTTCCCCTGAGCATATGTTTGTATTCTTATAGGTATGTAGGGTATGTAGACAGTAAGTGTCTTAAGTTGCAATAGCCAATTAAGATTGCATCATTTTGTGTGTGTATACAGAGGCTGTGTATACACTTATATACATACATATATATTTATATGTGCATAGAAATGTATATGTGCTATGTCATGACCTGACTTGATGTCTGAATGAAATTTGAGAGTAAATATTTGGTCTCCTGCCACATTGTGTCTTTACCAGAAGTGTCTCTTGGTTTCCACTGCACTGAAATATAAAACAAAGTTTGTAAGACTGCATCAGCAATGCATGTGATCTGTGCCATGTGTTTAAAAATTAATCTTCAGGGTTCCTTGATAGGAGTGCAGGGTAAGTGCTTGAAGGATAGTTGTCACTGCAGAAGTAATTTTGTTTGTTTTCCTGTGAATTTTTTGTTTGCTCCGTCTAGAGTGATGTGACAGACAACTGCTCTCCACACCATGCTTGGTGTGTGTCTCGCAGGTCTAGTGGACATCAGGAATACTTACATTTCTTTATCTACTTCTCTTCAGTGGTGAAGAGAACCAGGACCAGCACCCTCGGGCAGCAGAGTCTGAGATTGCTGGAGTGCCAGTCATGGTGGCCAGGTCACGGCTAATCCACAGACACATGGTGGCTTAGTCATTGCTGCTGGCACGGTGCTCTCCTGTCTCTAACTGCATCCAGGCAGAAATGGGAGAAAACTGAGTCACACTTTCCTGTCATGAGAAGATGGGCAAATACAGTCTGCTTTAAAACATGGCAAAGCTTCCCTAAAATGATCCTCTGTAGCAACCCAAGGTAAATTTGAAAATTTAATTTAAAAACATTACCCATCATGACATGACTAATTTTAAGCTTTGCCTGGGAGTCAAACATAGTCACTTTCATAAATATACTGGCTGCACTTGACCATATTGCAGTCATACCTGTCAAAAGATGCTACCTTTTTTTCCTAATCCAGGCATGGTTGGAATGTGTTAGACTATTAAGACTAGTCCAGGTGAATGTGCTCTTTTTTGATGTGTTTGGAGGGCAAATGCTGCCTGAGAGGAGGCAGCTGGCCAAAGGAAAAGAGAAAAGAATGCAGTTGTGGGGCTGGAAGTCTCCCAAGAGCCATCCTCCCCACCAAACCCAGTGTGTCTTGGCCACGTTCCTCATCCTGTAGCTCCTAAGGTGACCATCTCCTATCCCAAGTGCAATCCTCATGGGCTGTAAAACATTAGGCACTTGTGCTTTGCCTTCTAGTTCCTTGACCTTGCTGTGTGATTTATGCCCTAACAAACTAATTTATGTTTTCAGCCAGTGTGTACCCACCATAGGCTTTTTACTTGCCTCAATCCCAGCTCATAATAATAGTATAGAGTGCCAAACGTCAGTCCACATCCGTAGCAAATTCTCCAAAGTTCCCAAGCAGTTAAACTGGGGAACTCTTACTGGGAAATTCTTTATATTTTTAAAATATATTTATTTATTTGTTTGTTTGATTGTTCATTTATTTGGTTGTTTGGTAATTTGTTTATTTTTAACCGCAATGAGATTGTTTTATGGTCTGGGGAAATGGCAAGTTCATGTGATTGCTCTTTTTTCTTTTGCATTTGTCCTTTTTTTTTTTTTTTTTTTTTTGCACCGTAGGCTGATTAGAATGTAATGTGGCGGTTGTTTAAGTGAAGTGGCTACAAGTTTAATGCAAATGCAACGCACTTCAGAGTTGTGTACACAGTCCTTTCAAACTGGTTGGATTTGTGGGATGTTTTGGGTTGTTTTCATTTGGAGNTGTGGTTTTGTTGTGGGTTGGGGGTGGGGGTGGTCTGTTCCTTTTGTTGTTTTCTTACAAGCCAAAGCACAGCTGATGATGAGGGTGTTCCAGAGCAGAGAGGGAAAGGAGTCTCTGTGCTACTCAGGACCTAGGAGAGAACTGTTCCCATTCAGCCTGACACGGAGGCATAAATGAGACCGGAAAAATATCCTTCATCTTCTGACTACCCTTCTGGCTTCTGCCCGTTTCCCCCGGTCGCTGATTTCTCTCCGTCTTCCAGAAGATTCTTGTTCCTGGGGCACGCAGGGGCTTCCCGAGGCGCTGGCCGCTAGAGGATGCTCCTGGTCCGGCGTTGGAGAGCAGCGTGCCCGGGCCGGGCATCCTCCTCCTTCCCGGCACGGCTCCCCGGAGAGGACATCGGCTGTCGGGCCTCACCCGCGCAGCCTGGGATGTACAAACCGCAGCTTTGTGCTGCAGAGAGCCGGGACAGTTCCTCTGTCCAAATGGGAAAGAAAATCCATCCGATTCGCAGGCAAAACTTCAAAATGCTAATGACAATCAGAGAACCACACTGTAGGAATTTGAGTATTTTTCTCCTGGTGAAGTTCTTGGGCTTATTTAGGTGACACTATTAATGGCGTGTTTGCAGTGTGCCCCACAGTGTCAGAGTCCTGCTGTGGATGGTCCCGCTCTGGATGTGATTTAGATGTCTAGCTAGCTTTCATTTTTTGTCCAATCTTTTTAAGTGATCCAAATCTCAGTGCTTAAATGAGGCTTGAGGCTTATTTTTCAATAAATATCATGGAAAAGATGTTCTTAATTTTAAAAAAGAGGACTATTTAGAATGTGTAGTTTTTCAAGAAATGCACACACATGAACTTAATTCCATATTTTCAGTAAAACACAGCAAATATCCTCCCCCCAAAAATCCCTAACCAATCAAACAAAAAACTAACCAAATCAACATTTCCTTTAAGTAAAAAGCAAAGCATGAAGTTAAAAAATTATATATGGAAATGTCCCTCTAGTCCTCCGTTGACCTTCCAAAATTCTGTTGTAGCAGAAACAAGTTCTCTGGCACATAAAGCACAGGATTTCGTATGGCAGTAGCATGAGAAAAAAATAACGTAGAAAGAGTATTTTTAAGGTACCAAAGTGGAGTACTCAAAGCTTAAGAAAATGGCAGGTTTGAGGTCATTTAAGATGGCTCATTTGTTCACGTGCACTAGAGCACAGTGCTCTGTAATTATCTTCTGCCTCTTTCTCTTTCCCCATGTCCTCACCTCCTGTGGGATTTCTGCCTTATCCAGACCCTAAGTTAGACCTGCCCAGGGATGCCTAGGCTTGTGCAGTGGAAGAGACTGTTCATTTCTTGCAGTTGGGTGGCGTGTAGTAGATAAATAAAAGACTACAGGAAAGGAAATATGTAGGTGAGAAGCTAGATAAGACTCTGAAAAATAGGGCTGTAGTCTTGTCCCTGCCACCAATGTTTAGCAAAGTCAGTAAATTTTTCATACCATGCGTGTATTCCCCAGCTTCTGCATGCTGACTGCAAGATCCTACACTCTGATTAATCAGAAGCTTGAACACCCACGTCTGCTCCTGAAATGACTAGAGAGTTGTTTTGAGTCTACAGAAGAATGAGTGCTATCTACTCTTGTAGCTCATGTGCCAGATGTCTCAGGTTTGGTGTACCTGTGTCTCTCTCCCTGCACATCTTTTGTCATCTGTACGAGACGGATGCTGACTTTTTCCAGGCTGCAGTAAAAATAATACAGCTGAATCACTTGTGTCCTCTGATGATGAGCACCAAACAACCGCCTGGGCAAAGTAAATAAATTTGTCTTCAGAGCAGGTTTTGAGCCACATATGGGAAATAAAGGGCGCTACAAAGGATTGCAACATGAGGAATGGAACAAAACAAAGAAGTGAACTTCTCTTAAAATGAGCATTGTCTATCTTGTGTATTAAATGAAGCAACATTAGTGCTGTTTATTAAAGACTATCATAAGCTATTTATTAATCAAGCCCAAATAAGCATTTATGCTGAGTTTAAATTGTACATTAATTCTGCAGTTTCCAAATACGTGCATACTGAATTCTGTATCTGGACTGATATTGCTTAACAGTGTGTGTGGAGTGAAAAAAAGAAAACAACCCAAATATTCTCGCTAACAGGAGGCTAGTGTTTTCCAGTAAGGAAGTTTGTGCACCTCCAGGGAAGCTTCTAAAATATGGTTTAATTACAATTTTTTCCTCTTCTATTTAGTTTCTTGAGCAAATTATATAAAAGTGAAATCCATTTCCTGCTACAGGGATGAAAGAACTTGGCTGTTTTTAGAGCAAAAACTCATATAGGAATGGGTCTCTTTTCTCAAGTTGAGGAACCTGTCACTATCCTTAACATGAGGATTCTAATGAAGAAGAATGGAGTTCCTGTGTTCCTGTCCCTTATTTCTGCATTTCACTGTCTGTAAACAAAACAAATGATAATTTTAAAGGGAGTTCCTGAGCTTCCATTACATCTGCTTGTCTCTTGCTATAAAAATAAAGTGGAATACACCTGCAATCTAAATAGAGATAAATGATAATGGTAGGAGACCAAATAACCAAGAAGCTGAATTTATCTTCTCAAGTGATTTAGGAGCCATACTCTAATTCACTGCTCAAATTGTGTTTACAAAGACATTTAGCTCCTAATTCATTCCCATTTTTCAGGTAACCCTTCCAAGAGGTGTAAAAGAATGGTGGCCGTGGAACTTTAATTAAAGTATTGTTATTATTTAAAGTAATTTTTCAACAATTTGTAGATTCATTCCTTGAACTTCAGCTTGGAATTAGAAGAAATGCTGGAGGCTTTTGAAATTTCACATCTCAGAGGAAAAAAAATAAGGATACTGCAGAGCAGAATAGATTTCTTAAATCAGGTTAGGAAATTTCCATCAGTACCTAACACTTTGAAAGCTACTAAGGTCGAAGTTACTTTTATTACTTTTGTGTTTTTCTGCAGTGATAGCATTTTGTTACACTATTGAGTGAGTTACAGTATGTTTCCCTGGTCTTTTATGTTGGGTTTGATTGCAGTGTCTTGGCTTGAGGTTGAATATATCTTCAATAACGTCTTTTTAACATGTCTATTTTTTATGAGTACAAGTATTTGAACAACCTTTAATGAAGCGAAACTTTTGGGATCAAACACAGATAGTCAGCACTGCCTCGTACTTCCCAGGGTAAGGTGTTAGTGCTGGTGTTTTACAAATGTGGTCTTTGGGGAGCTCAGTCAAAGTGTTTTCAAGATTTCGCCTCTGGCAGAGGTGAGTGACTGCTTAGGGGTGGAGACCTGGCTGGGTCACCACGGCATCAGCTCGTCTTGGTGGTGTCTGCTGATAGGCAGTGGTGACAGTGGGAGCCCTGTTTCCCCCTTTTTTTCTTGGTTAATTACAGGGAAAACTCGTTGGTCAGAATGGTCCTGTTGGTAATTTATGATGTCATGTGCAACCAAATATGCACTTTGGCCATTTTTTATGCGTTTTGCTAATGATGGGTCACACAGTTTCACTGGCAGGTTTTAAAGATTAAAGTCATCACAAGAGGCAGCCCTGGTGACTGATATTCCCTGACCCCATGACCTACCAAAGGCCACAGTGCCACACTAAATAAAGCTGTCTCAAGCTTATCACTTCTGTTGGGCTCTAACACAGAGTTTAAAAAGATGATCAGGTTTGACTTAAAGACTTTAAGAATTTATCTAGCATGTCCTTAAACAGGCAGCTTTAATTAAAATATATTCTTTGTGTTAAAAATATCATTCCTCTAATAGGAACTTGTCCAGTTTTCTCTTGCAACAAATTATTTTTTATAAGAAGTGTTTTCTCACCTACATACCAGAAGGTACTCGTTGACTGGATTAAATTAGTTTTTTAATATATACAGCTCTCTATTATACATAGAATGTGTTCTGGTAGCAAGACGTCTCTCTTCTTTATGATATAGTGAAGTCCTCCTTGTGAAGTACAAATATGCAAGAAAACTGGTGGGCTTCTCCCATTTGTGCAAGTAAAGACCAGTCCCAAAGGCTGCAATTCAGCATGACAGTGTCTGTGCCTTCTTTCTGCATAAAAGGCATTGGAACAGCTCTCAGCTCAGTCCTCAAGAAACAAGAATAATAGAATCCTTTTGATTTTCATTCTTTGTTGCCTGGTATCTTAGCAGAGATAGATGTAAAATGCTGGGATAGCATTATGAGTCACGAGCAAAGTGGGCACATCAGGTGCCACAAAGAGCATACTCAGCTCCACTTGTAAAGCCCAGGAATCCCAGCAATCATGTCGTGCTGGAATGGGCAGGGTTACAACAAAGGGAATGTTCCAATTTTCATGTGTCCCTTTGAGTTGTCTAAAACGTGGCCCCAATACGAGCAGGAAGCACCTCCTGGTTGTGCTTGGCTTTGGGGTGCTTTGAGTGTCAAGAGCAAGGGGAACACAAAAGTCCCCAACTGCTTTCTCATGCCCTTGTGCACGTGGCCCACACTCAGAAAGCTTTATTTTTGTTATATTTTTATTTACTAACTTAGCCAACTTAACTCTTAGATATCTGTCTTTACTGTACAGCTGTTCTTCAATAGAAGCTGATTATATTGTGACTCTTCATACAACATACAATATATATTTAGCCCTGAAGATTGTGCTGCTTGTCACTCTAGCTTTTTAATTTACTGTGTTTCTTGCTGCTGGCACCTTTGAAACTCCGTGGAGCCCTGCAGGGGTGTCTCAATCTCCTGTTTCCTATCTCCTTTGAGCTATTGCATTACAATCATCTGTCAAAGATGAGCAGGAGTCAAGGAAATGGAGCACCTTAAGTGGCTGACACTGCCGAGCAGATATCCTTCTATTTCTGCGGAGTGTTTACATACCTCTAGAGTACGGATGTGGCTGAGCTGGATTAGATGCACAGAAAGTTTGTAACACCTTCTTCATCTTAGAATAACAGCAGTTCTGATTGTACATGAAAATGATACAATTTTAACAACTGCTGTGACCTATACATACAATTCCTTTACAACTCCTTCCGTGGGTGCAGTCATGATGTTGTCTTATGCCAGGCAGAACTGTATGTGCATTGTGGTTTTACACATTTAATGTGGTTAAAAAAAAAACTATTGCAGCTCTTGAGGATTAGGAAGGAATCAGTCTGAGAAGGAGGAGTCTATACATACTGTTGCATCCCATGACCATTCCATAGCAGCATCAGGGACGGGAATATAGGGATAAGGAACCATCACAGGGTGCTGCTCCCAGTGGTAGTGACTGGCACTGGAATCAGTTCTGTAGGATCTGTGATAAGCATCTGGCAGAAGTTTAGCTAGTAAAAGTGATTGCAGCTTAAGAGAAATATACATTGGAATACCGCAGAATGCACTTTAAAGTACTGACAGCACTGAAAGTTTAGCTACTGCGGGTATCCTTTGGCCTACAATGCTACATACTTTTCAAGCAAGACTCTCCTTTTTCTCATCGTTTTGTAGAGGTGGGTTTATTAAATTAGATTGAAGAAGACTTTATAACTATGTATTTTTTCTTACTCTAAAATAAACCACAAATTTCCTGCTCATGTCTTAAAAATTTTGTAGTGGCCGAATATTTGTTGACTCCCTGGTTCTAAACCCAGAATTTTATTGGAATCCCCAGTTAAGTCAATTTCTTCCATGATTCATTTCACTTGGCAACAGAAATGTAAGCTCTGGCCTCTGGCGCTAATGAAATCCTTTAAATGCAGTCTAGATAGCAAGAGGTGAAGGGGGCAAGGCACAGTTTAATTTCCCAATAACACTTTACGGCAGGCTTTGTAAATGTACTTGCTTCTGGAGTTTTCTAACACCCCTCCCTCTGAAACTGTAGTCAATTTGCAGCCGAGAAGTTGCTGTATTCAAATTGCTTACATGAGAGAGGTTGGAGGGCAGTGTGACACAGGACCTTGCTGCTAAATTGCTAATCCAAACTGGGCCTTAGTCAATCTCGGACAGAGTTGTCAACATCCAGTGACCTATAGGAAATGAGTTGGGAGCTTCGGTCCGGCTCCCAGAGAGGTGTGCACATCACAGGAGCAATTGGCTGGCACTAATTGGCACCCTGTGTAGCAGCCTCAGCACAGAGGCAAAGGTCTGCAGGGGAACTGAGACTGAAGTGCTCTCTCAGCCTCAAAGATGGTCCCTCTGGGGCAGAGTTTAGGGCACGTTTGTAATGTCATATGTGGAATTTTGCTGTGCCTCTTGCAGTGCTAGACCGGAGCTGTGGCTTGGGAACTGCACTTCCCAGAGGGTTCGAAGGGCATTTTGAATGCCACAGGGCTTTTTAAACCCTGAAATCACTTCAGCTTTCCTTCAGGTATAAACATGAAGAGAAACATTCACTAAGCATTAACCTGATAGTCTGTGGTGTCAGGTGACAACCAGTCCGGCTGAGGGTTTTCACTGGAAAAGGGAAAGAGAGGAAGCGTGTATTCTTTCAAGACAAAATTTTCTCATGTCTGTGCCCAGTGTGCATAAGTACTTTTGCTCTGACAATTTTTTTCACCTGTTGGCCTCATAAAGGTTATAATGTAGTGATGCCTAAATATGAAAACTATATTTTTTCGTAAGTAGGATTGTGAAGTTCTATTCATTATAAAAGCGTAGTAACACATGGTCTTCCTACATGTGGAATTGTTCCCAGACCATAATTATTTCAGAAAGTTTATTCTGGATGTTATCTTCCCAATAGCCTTGCATTTTAGAAGTTTATTTCTTGTTTTGTTGTTCTGTTTGCATAGTTTCAGTCATTCGGGCAAGGTGGAAATAATGTCATGAAGCCATCAGTCTATTCAACGTGAATAAGTTCAGTGAAGAAGCGCTAAATTAAGAAATGAGTGATGTACCTACCTAGTATTTTAAGCAAGATAGTCAGAGGTGATAGAATATATTGTCTAAATTGGACGTTGAGCAAATTTTCTCTTAAACGTACAAATGAATAAGGAGAAGCAGTAACAAATGTTTGTTTGACTGTGGATGTCTGCTGAGAAGAAAAAAATAGGTTTGTGTGATGGAGGTTAGTTTTTCACAAAATGTTTGGTGTATTCAGAGAGCAGGTTTTGTCTGTACTCATAGAGATGACAGTAAGGCCTGCATAGAGCATGTAGACTTCCAGAAATCAGAGTATACTTTTTTCCTTTATAGCTTTGTATGACTGGATTCTCCAATGACCTGCTGCAATTTTTCTCTCGCTCTATCAGATAACAAAAGAAAGCAGGATTACAGCCATAACTGAAATGATGGAGTGCTGAAAGCAACTCCCTTTTCCAGTCATACAGCAGCCCTCTTCCACTACCTCCATACTCTCTCATACTCTGCATGATGTGCTGCATATTCATCTGACAGACAAAAACTGGAACAGCACAGAAAGTAAGGTAGCACTTGCATCCCTGAGTTTGGTATCATTGGCTGTTACAAAAGATCAGGGAGTTTGGGAATAGACTCTACTCTCAATATTGCTACAACACAAAGCAAAAAATTCACCCTGAAAAATGTTGTATGCTTGTGTTTTAATGGTCTGCACTGAAACACAGTGGTGCTCTGAGTGTATAAAGCATTGCCATTGGCAAACTCCCACCTGTTGTTTCTGCTTCCGGAAACAGTATCCCTGGCTGCAGTCTGGACGTTGCCCCGGGTGGTGTCTGACTCTTAAACCCAAATCAAATAGTAATTGTTCAGACACAGTCTGGCTCATGCAGTGGACAGGGAAGGCACAGCAGCTCTCTAGTTACCTTTTAGGAAGCCCAGGCAAGGATTTCCCTCAGGGAATGTTCAGCCTGTTGTGCTCGTAGACCTTTGGTGTAAGGTTTCAGGTCACAATCCCCTTGCCTGTCTTGCCTCCCCGTCCCTGCTGCGGTAGGGTCCAGCACAGCGATAAGCAGCCTACAGGATGTGAAAGATTGGGACATAGGAATGAAACTGTGAAAGGACAAGATTAGGTTTTCCTTTTTGCTTTTGCTGACAGTACCTTGTTAATGTAAACCTAGGAGTGCCCAGACTACAAAGCTGGAGCTGTAAATGGTTTGCCAGCAGCTGAGATGGTGTTGCCGCTTTAGCTCCTAATGCCACTGAGGGGATGCAGTTATTGCAGGGTAGCTCAGATCCCTAGCTGCTGAAACAGAAACCCCAGCAGGTTCCTCTGAGGCTTCCAGCAGAACTGCTGCACGTCCCAGGTGTACACTTCCCTCGACTCCTCCTGCAGCATTCCTGCAAGTTCTGATCATACCCTGCTCAAGAGCTGCCCCTGGACTGCCCCATCCCATCACTTCCTCAAGGCATGGGACTGGATTCAGCCTGGCTTGAAGAATGAGGAACTCTCCTCTCAAGGTATTAAATCAAAACTGTGAAACACTGACAATTCCTTGAGAACTGCTGGCTCAATCCCAGTAACCCTGTCCACCTTGTGGTATTGCAAGAGGTGACACTCTCCATGCCTACAAATTCTGAGAGATTCTAGTCAAGGCTCAAAGAAAAGACTTAAAAGTGTGGCAGAGTGCTTGAAGGTGTATGGACTGCCCTGCTTGACTCAACCAAAGTGTATCTCTGCCTTCCAAGGGCAGGATATGGTATGGGTTTTGTGGCTGAGACCCCCATTTATTTGGTGCTGACTTGAATCTATTAATTTGGCCTTTTAGCTGAATTTGTACTGTTGTAGTCTTTGGACTCAATGGAAATAGTGACTTTTAAGCTGTGGACCTGAGCAACAACCATTGTCTTCTGTGAAAGGGGCAGAGAAGTAACTGCTCTTTAAAAACTTAAATAGTTCAGTGTTATGAGAACCAAAGAACCATTAAGTTTTTTCATTCAATGGAGAACAACTAGAGTTATAACTAGGAATTCAGTTAAGAAATTATATGCACATTGTTGAAAAACATTTTTTAATAGTAAGAACAGTTACAGGGAGAACTCAGGTGATGATGGAACGTCTGGAAGAGGGAACCAGCTAATGAGAGGGATCTCCAATACCTATGATTATGAATTTTTACTCTCTTCTGGAACAGTTTGCAGTCTTATTTTTGAATGCTAGATAGTTTAATTGTTCTAGTTCACTTTCCTGGGTGACTAAACAATATAGCTTTGAACTTTCAGATTTTTGTATGGACCCCATACCATCTCTCAAAATGCATGTTAATCCTAGAGAGGACCAAAAGAATCTACTAACATATGCACACTGCCTAAATAAATGATGTCCAGATTCCTGAGCTAATCTTTGCCTTTGATCATGTGTTTCAGAAAATTTATTTGCTAAAGTAGAGATGGAAAGATTTCTGATCATTGTGAAGTATCAGCTGCAAATAACCTTGACTTTTTGATTTTCAAGATAAATCAGGAAATGTGGAGTATTTTCCTTCCTTTTTAATCCTTAGTAGTCTCCATAGAAAGCTTTATAATAAAGCAATCCAGAGAGTAGCAGTAGCCATTCCTTTTCTGGCATTATTGCCTGATATGTGAAATTGTGTGACATGTTGTGTCAGTGTGGGGATATACAACTGTGTTGTAACCTCTGACAGTAACAGCAGAAGGAGATGGTAACTTTTTTTCTTACGGTTTTTCCTCATTGGCTATGTTTTATTTTTTTTTCTTTTTCCTTGTTCTACCTAAAAGTTCACAATGCACAGTATTTCTGTGCTCACAGAAAATAACATGAAAGCACAATAATAACACATGGTCGTGTCTGTCTTGCCATGCATCTCCAGCATGGAACTTGGCCTATTTTT
Organism: Eulacestoma nigropectus; assembly: GCA_013397775.1. Taxonomy (NCBI): domain Eukaryota; kingdom Metazoa; phylum Chordata; class Aves; order Passeriformes; genus Eulacestoma; species Eulacestoma nigropectus. The sequence continues at coordinate 681,411 of VZTE01003316.1, read as the reverse complement.
TCTATATTCTACACAAAAGAACCATCAAATAGCACTGTTTTTTGCTTTGGTTATTGCTGATTTTGCTTTGATGGTTCCCCCACTTGCTTTTTTGTTGTGCGAAACCTTCCTGGTTTTTGCACTGTTCATTCACTTTATATTTTCACATGTATTTATGGTTGTGTATTTTCACTGATTTATAGTGGATTTTTCAATACTGTAGAACATGCATTTCTGTTCTTAACATGTGTGGAAGTTTTGGTGTAATTTTGCAGAAGTCACTGAAACTTGATCTTTGAGTCTATGTTAGATCCTTTCTGAGGAGGGTGAGGTTTTTTAATTTTATTTTTGGGTCACTGCAAGTTTGGTTTTTTAGGTAAAACACAGCCTATTTTTTTGCAAAACACCTTCTTGTTTACACTGACTAGCACTTTCTTGTTTCAGGACTTTCTAATGTATACAGCCACATGTGAGAACAAAACTGAAAGGCTTTTACTGGCTATTGCATAAAACCTATGTAATAAGGAAGTCCATATTATATACTCTAGATGGAGATTTTCAGATCAGAAGATGGGGTAGAGAAAGATTCTTTCGTTGAAGGTTAAGGAGCCCAGGGTGGAGCTCTGCCTAAATCTTGAGCTCGTTTCTTACAAGTGTAGATCATCGTGGGCTCATCTACTAGGGTACAAAACACAGTTATAGGGGGAAAAGTCCAAGTTCTCAATATTCTGGGGAGAAATTACTGTAACAGCTGCCATGGCTCTATTATTTCTTTTGTTAGGATGTTCTATCTCTGTCCTGTTGTGATCAATGGCATCCAAGAATGTGGTGAAGACCTGAACTAAACCCACCAACCAGTCCCATGCCTTTCCCCAGAGTATCTGCAGGCAGAGCGGACAGATGGGGAAGGTCCCTGCCTGCCCACACAACTTCCAGCCAGCCCCTGCACCTTACCTTTTTGCTGCAGGGGGTGTGGAGGCAGTCCCCAGCATGTCAGAGTGCTGCCGGGTGGAGGCAGGGTCACCTCAGGAAGGCGGGAGGGTGGGAGCAGCTTCCACAGGTGCCACAAGGTGCACAGGAAGAGAAGGCAAGGACTTCCAGCTGGGGGTTGTAGCCTTGCTCTGGCCTTGAGGGGAGGAGGACAAGGGCATCCCTGCTGCACATCTGAAGCCCAGCAATGGCTTCAGTCATTTCTGCAGTTGTTGCAATGTGGGATGACATCTCCAAGCTGGAAAACTGATTTCCTTGTCGCCGAGTGTGGATCACTTCAGATTACATATCTGAGTTGATGTTGTCCCAGACTGCTGCCCGTTGCCAAGCTGTATGGAGAAGGTGTGCTTTTGCATGCGCTGGGACACCACAGTAATGAAACTTTTTAAAAAAATCAGTAGCAATTAAAATAATTTTAAATTTAATCAGCACTCTATTAGTAAAGAATGTTTTCTTATTATTCTGTACGAGTGTGATTGATAGATATCAGGTGGATAAAATACATCTGCTTGTGGTGTCTTTCTCCCCTTTTTAGTTTTTTCATTTAGCTCATGATTTTATTTAATGGAAGAGACACTTCTCACATATTGGCTTGACAATTTACAAGCATTTGTTTGTGCTGAATTAAGCACATTTTTAAACTTTGTGTGTTGCTGCTGACAGTTTGGGGATTGATTTTTATCCCTAGAGAGATGCCTTTTTGTCTTTAAAGCAAATTGAAGTTGACTGCTGGAGCATTCCCTGGTAAGAGAGACAATCTACTTTAGGGATATTTTTCTACTGAGAATTCATTTTTAACTCAGAAGCTTCAGCAAGGTCATGTTTTTCATGACACTTAAAAAAAAAATATATAAAAGTTCACAGACAAAGAAGTAGCATTAACTTCAGAGAAAATAAATAGGAGCAAGTATTACCAAGCTTTTTCCCATTGTAGTTCTCTGTCAGGGAGCTGTGCCTAGATATGCAGTAGGTAAAAGTTCCAGACTTTTCTTCTGAAAGCAATGTTAAATGCTGGTGTGGGCAATGGTAGAAAAAGGTTTTACCCCTCTGTGTGTTTTCATGTATGTTATGAGATTAAGTTTTAAAACTTCTGTAACATTTTTTAGGACATTCAGACTTTTTCGAGAACAGATTCATTGCTTGTCCACATTGGCAACATGGGATGGGGTTTGCAGACATGAAAGGATTAATGTAATGAGATGTGTGTGAGGATGCAGGATCTCCACCAGACAGGTGCTTTAGGAAGTCTTTATTTATGTCAAGTAGAGCTAAATGCTTCTCTTTAAACAGTAGGGTCTGTGACTGGACACGCTGGGCTAGAGTTACACCCTAAACTTTGTCCAACCTATATTCACTCACCCCCTAGTCAGTCTGGCACAGTTTTTGTACACAAATATTAAATTGTTGCTATATTGACAGGAATGCTTGGAACTCATTTATGTATCTTTCCCTTCAAGGTCTTTTTTGGCACTAGATTTGTTTTATAAGTCTATTTTTTACAAATATAAATACAGCTAAAATAAGTAGTGCCTGTGTATATATCTGGTCTAGTTCTGTGCTCCAAATGAATAGCACCTCTCACCTGAAAAACAAAGCTGAATCAAACCATCCTGGCCAGTGGGTAGGTCTAGTGAGGGCTTTTGTGGTTTTACCTGGCAGGTTACTGGTGAGGTGATGGACAGACCCCATTAAAATGTCATTTAATGCTTGTCTCTGGAATGACTGCACTCTCTTTAATCTCTGTCTTTGTATTCACTCATACTTCTAAGACCCAAGTGACTTAAAAAATAAATAAATAACCTTAGTCCTTCAATAAGGTTCCAAATGACAGATTCACACCCACTTGTTTTCATTTCAAGGATATCAAACCAGCTGAAGCAAGGTTTTTACCACAGTGGATCTAAACAAGTTGTAAGAACCAATTTTTACAGGAAACTTTTATTCTGCTGGTTATAAAATCTTCTTAAAGGAGCTGCACATCTGCGTCGTCTTCCTTTAAACCTTCTTTGGGATGTTCTCATTTGATTTTTCACACATTTGAGTCTTAAATGTTTGAGTTGTCTCAGTATGTTTTTGAAAGCCTGGCTATCAATTACCAGAATTTGCATTTGCCTCTTTATTTTTTTTTTTCCCCTTCTCAGATTCCTCCTGCAATATTTGTGACATTCTCTCTTACTAGTGACTGGACCAAGACATTTTGCAAAATCCAAGAAACAAAACTTGTAGTATTCTTCACACTATAAAGAAAAAAATGAAAACCTGTACCTTAAAAATTTAACAAGTGCCTTGCATACACAGCAGAAAGCACTTGGCTGGTGTTTAGGATGGGGTAGGTGAGGGGTGAGAGGAAGCACGGACTGACGTTTTTGGTTGCAGCTGGTGAGCAACATCCCAGAGCTACCCCCCTACAGCAAGGAACTCACATTTCTGCTATATTCTCACTTCCAGCATTTTGTTAATTAACTTCTAAAGTTTTTGCTCTGATTCACCTTGGAATTTGGTTCTTTTTTGGAAATTAAGTTATCTTGAAGTTAGAACATAGCATTTATTAATAGCAGGGAATTCCAAGCAATTATATTGTCCTACTTTCTCCTCCTATTTTTTATTGGAACGAGACGTTGATTTTTGTGAACTGTACCTTTTCTACGCTAATCAATCTTGTTTCTCTTTTGTCCTTTAGCCTGAAGACTTCTGGTGTTTAGAATTAACTTTGTTCTCAGTCCTTTTCCATTTTGTGCACGATTATGCACCTAATTAGAGGTAATTGTTTCCTTGTTCCTACAGCATCAGACAAGCAAGCAGATCTCAGCTACCTCTGAGGGATATGAGGAACCTCCATCCTAAAAAACGTGCAGCAAAGACTTTGGTAATTTAGTGTTTCTCTTTGGCATGTTCATTGTTCTGTACCTATAACAAACATGCCTTAGTTGTGTTTCACCTGCTACAATAAGCTGTAGAAATCATGGAAACCTGGCTATTCTTAGCCAAGGAATAGCAGCATGAATGTTCTAATGCTGTCACAAAGGTTGTTGATCAGGATTCTTTTTTTTTATTCAAACATTTATTAGCATTTTTATTAACATTTATTAGCTTTGTGTCAGATTCTCTGTTGGGTTTTATTTATAATTAAGAATAAATACATAATTTTACTGATTTTACCGCAACTTTTTCAAACTTCAGAATTCCAGGAATGAATACTTATCTGTTATCTGGGACTCAGAAAAGATATTTACCTGGTTCTAATCATGGCAAAATGCAAATTGTCATTAATTAAGTTCGTAATTGTGTAGCAGGAATGAGAACAATTTACAGGAGCCGGGTAGGAGAACTTTAAGTAGCAGTGCATGGCGAATGAGATGCACAGCTTCTATTATCACCAGGAGCTGCATGGCTAATCCAGCAGCCTCGGCACTGGGGAAAATGTACCCTGGGATGTCAGGTGTTAAGGGGAAGAATGGGCCTCTCACGTTCTTTGCACTTACAAGCCAGCTGTAACCTTTTGACTCTCTCTCTTTTTCTCTTCTTGAGTTTTGTTTCCTGAAAGGAAAAGGGGGTGGGGGAAGGCAGGGGAAGAAAGCTTAAAGAGTGGAAGATCTGTTTCAAAGTACTGTAGTGTATTTGCAAGCTGGTTTTTTGTTTTTGTTTTTTTTTTAATGGAATGAGTTTTATTTTATCTCTTAAAGAAGCAGTTGCTTTTAATGTAGAGTGTTTAGAGCATGACTTAAATATAAATGTCTGCTGAGTACCACTATCAACACTATAAACTTTACACGTGATTCTGCCACAAGTGTTTTGCACATAATTTGTTTATCTTTCTAACTAAAATGAATTTAATCTCATTTAAGAGCATAACAGAGGAGGAGAGCTAGTTCTGTGAATTTATGTTGCTTTTCCTATTGACCAGTGCAGAAAAACAGCTCCCAAATAACAAGAAATCCCTTTTATTCTCAAAGGATCCCTTAATGTAGCATGATCATATATTGATCACATTGAACTTGGGTGTATTCCAGGCCTGAAGATCTGCATATGCAAAGAAAAACTTGTAAAATTCTTGCACATTTGATCTCCTTGCTAGCTCTGAGTTAGTAAGTGTGAAAATGCCTTGGTACAAGGAGCAGAGCATTTACTTAGTCTAAAAGAACATGTGACAAATAAGGGGAAAAAAAGGTGGCTAGTTAAGGTAGATCTCTCCAAATGTCATTACTTTTCAGGAAAAAGGGCAGAATGCGGAAAATATATGAAGACTTGTATTGTCCTTTTTTGAACTAGTCTATTCCGGGCTGATCTTTTTTACAATGTAAACGTGGAAACACTAAAGGTGGTGGTTACTTCCATTAGTTAAAAGGAATCTTGCTCATAGCACAGCAGCTTGAGAATGCCAAAGGAGTTTTGTATATTCCTGGTTACCATCTTTGGTTTGAAGATCTTGTTCCATTTCAAACTTTGTCTTTCTCTGTTAGAGATAATTTTGAAATGGCTCACATTGCCTTTGCACAGCTGAAATGTGGCAGCAATGGAGTGGAGCCAATGGAGGGGTAATTTTACAGCCAGCAATCAGGAAAAGGAAGAGTCCTTAGCCAGGGGACTCAACAGTGCCAGGAGGAGCCATTATTCTATTATTATTTCTAGTGTGGAAGCATTGTTTTAGGTTACATTAAAAACATCCTTTACATTTCTTTGTTATTTGTGTTGTAAATTTTCCATATCAACTTTTCCAAAAGAAAGGTGTGAATGTATATCGAAGTGGGCTGCTTGGGATGCATCTCGCTTTAGAAATTGTGGGTTAAAGGGAAACCTGAAATCAATGGCAGTTCCTCTGATTTAGCCTGGAAGTTCACAGAAACTGGCCAAAGATGGAATGAGTTCTCCTTTTCTTAACACTTTCTGGGAGGGATGTTCTAGGCAGCCTGTCTCCTCACAGGCACTGTCCTCCCATTTTTTTCTACTATTAGGGAGTCCAACCTTTTGTGTTTTAAGGGCCTAACCCTATAAGCTTCCCAGGAACCTTACACTTAGAGGGCTAAAGGGGGGAGAATGAAGCGTGTCATGTTATTCGTGTGTATGGACTTATTTTTATCTCCTGGAAATTGCACAGATAATGAATGCTATGACAGGTTTGAATGAGGTTTCAGAAGACTTAATGTAGATAGCTTCCTTGTTTTCAGTTACTGCGAAGTCCAGTGTCAGTAAATATTTTATGTTCAATGCTGCTTTAATTCCACTTTGCAGAGCATGTGTTGAGAACCAGTACTGAAGAGATTTGCATACTGAAGATTATTATCATGATCCATTTTTTACTGAAAGACTTTGAGGAGGTGAAGGCCTTATAGCTGCAATACAAGTGCTATTTGACGTAAATGCCGAAGTTGAAGCAATGTCTTCCAAATCATTTGGGCCATTTGAGACACAAATGGGAACAGAACCCAAATATCTTAAATTCTAGCCCAGCGTCTTAATCCCGTATCAACTTTTTTCTTTCAAAATTAAAGTTTCCATGATTATTATTTCTACTGCCAGGGCTTTCCAAGGATTTAAATATGACCTAATTTATTAAATGCTGTCTTACGTGCAAGACAGAAACAAAATCCTTACCCCAGGGCACTTACTCAGTGGCCCTCATTCTGCAATCTGATCTCTTGAATGAATGTCTGGACTAACATGAGCCCTGCTGCCTGTTCTGAGAGTTTGGCTGGGATTTTAACAGGGAAGGGACATGGAGAATGCAGGTTGTCTACAACACCCTCTCTCAACTTCACTACATTACCACTGGTTTCCTGCATAGTTACTTGTTTCCCTGAGTCCTCTATGAGCTTTTGTGTAGCTGTTGCTCAGTTGCCTTTAGTAGATGGTGAAGTTTGGGATGAACTGTTTTTTCTTCTGTGTATAAGCCTTGATCTGTGGCCCTACTTAAAGATGCTTTGCGAAGCACCTTGAGATTAAAGTGCATCGCCCCTGCAGTGCATTGATCTCGCCTGGCCCAGAAAGGGGTTGTCATAGATCTGCTTTTCAAATCAGGACTCCCTCATGGGTTTTTCCAAGGCATCATCTCCATGTCATTGGGTTGGCAGGATATGAAGCTGAGGGTCTTTTTGAAGTTTTCCTTCACACCAAGGGGTGTATACTTGTTGTGTGGGAATCATGGCAAGTTACACCCTCTTCTCCCTGTATGTTCAGGGCAGGATAACTTAATGCAGTGTTCAAATATTCTGGACCTTTTCTAAAAGTAAATTGTTTGATTTGTTATGTTGGAGAATTAAAATGAAGAATGGAATCCGAATGCTGAGAACTAGTTTCTTGCAGAGGACTGAAAAATCAGGGATTAACTTAATTAATTAATTAAATAGTCTTATAAACATCTATGCCATTACAGCTACACACAATAGTCTTATTTTAAGAAACACGTTCATGTGCTTCATCAAATATCACTCAGGCCAGTATTATTTAGTTTTTGCATATTCATAAAACAAATACCACTTTAAAGTCTGCTTATGCATCTCACATTTCATTCTTTTTTCTGTTTTTTTAAAGAATAAAAAAAATTAGTTTCCTGCATCAAATGATTTGTTATTGGAAAAGCAAAGCAACGTTTCTTTACGCAAAACTCTTCTTCCTGCAAAACTGTGGTACATGGGAAGTATTTTCCAGCTTTCAGAGTTTATTTGATTTTGAACACTTTTGGTTATGTAAGTTTTAATAAGTAGCTTTGGTGTACCCCTAAAGGCACACCCCACACACTTATGTTGTGTGACCTAGGGTCACAAGTAATGGCTGCAAGCTAATTGATTGAGAAAGGCTTGTCTGACTGGGCCCCTTTGAGTCCTCCCTTTACATTCCTAAATTTCTGTAAAGGAGGCACTGGCAGCTTCGCCTGGTGAGAGGAGGGGTTGGGGGAAAGGGAGGAAGTTTCTCAGTTTCTGATTATGCGCAGAGTTTCCTTGTACTGAGCTTATGTTCTCCACCCACTACTTAGTAAGAACTCCTTAACAACTTAAAGCTTTATCCCTGTGAGTACCAGAAAAGTGATCTGAGTATTTATTGAGCAGGGAGAACAAACTGCTTGCTCCAGGCAGGGAGAAAGCTTATGGAAATTATATTAGACCTTCAGCAAAGTGCACAGCTGCATCATACAGAAGCTGAGACTCAAACTGACAGGCAAATAAGCCAGATCTCGGAAGGGGCCTCTGTGTGGCAGCTCTGAGCTACCAAGTGTTGGACAACTAGGCAAAAAGTGCAGTGGAACAGGGCAGAAAATAACACACTAACTTCAGGCAACTGTTGCTTATTCATGGTGAGTCCAGATTTGAAATGTTGTTTGAAATGTAGCTATTTTTGTTGTCTCTAAAAACCCTTCCGTTTTACCACAGCGATCCTTCTGCAGAGCTCATTGTGTTCCAGATTATTTATCCGGATGTGCACTTCAGTTCTGAACGATACAGAAATGCACAGGGATAGCCCTTTCCTTGCTGCTTGCTCTCTTGTGCTTTTCTTGCTTCAGGAGACAGGTTCTGTTTCTAAAAGCACACTGCATGGCTTCTGATTTGGAAAGAAATAGTTTTACAGCCAGCACTTGGTGTGCAGCTGCATGGACGTGAATAAGTGAGCACAATTTCTGTGCAGTTTTCTGCAGTTTGAGCTTTGTGGCACCTCTCCATTGCTCCTTATTTCGCTGCCTTATCTTGAGAATGTATGGCACGGTCACTATGAAAAGAGCTTTGTGTTTGAATTCCTGGTGAGTCGAAGGGTCAGGGCCTATGAGTTATCTGCCTGCCAGCAAGGATCATTGCTGTGTCCCTTTATTTTTCAAGCTGAAATAGAAAAAACATGTGTCCTCATCCCTTTTTTTATAAATGTATTTTGAATTCAGGTTTTACATGCTGTTTGTGTGTGCTTTGTTCTTTTGACAAACTCGGGGTTTGGAAGGAAGCCAGTTTTATTCTATCCATATTTATTTTATTTATTCAAGCTTTCCTGCAGCTTTTCTGAATTCCTTTGTTGTGATGCACATAATTTTTTCTTAAAACAATATTCTGAGATTCTGATTTCTGCTGAGAGAAAAAGGATTTATACTCTGATACATATTTCCAAACATACCAGAGAGCTATCTGAATTTTAGGTAAGTTGCGCAATTATACAGAAGATAAGGCTTTTATAACATTTGACTCGCTTAAGGAGGGAAACACAATACTTGTGGATAAGTTCTTGAACAGATTGTGTTAGATACACTAGTCATCTAGTGTAATGGTAATAAATATGATCTGAGCTATAATGTTATTTCAGTTACTGAGTTTGAAAAAGCTGCTTCATTAGCACAGCAACAGAATTGCATGTTGACAGTAATGTTAGAAATATGTTTGTGAAAACTGCTGAGTGGATGAAATTTAGAGTAATAAATCATCAAGGCATGTCAAAGTTACTCTGTACGTGAGGTTTTAAGATGTCTGTAATTTAGAGGAGAAGTGAGTTTGTTTTTTCTCCAGCAGAAGTGTGATTCTGTACAAAGTTATTTTCATCATATAATTCAGGTGCACAAAAAAATCTTAAAATTATGTAGCAGTTATTTGGAGCTAAATGGAAAGTGCCCTTTTGATAGAATAGTTCTAATATGCAATGTAAGAAGTTGGTCAGATGAACTCTGCGCAGAGGGTATGTTACTACTTGTTTCTTGATCTATCTTTCTGTTTTTATGCTCACCTAACAAGTAGCAGAATGCTTTTTTTAAAAAATAAGGTGGTTTCAGATCTGAGTTATCTGACGTTACAATCCCTTTCAGGTGCAGAAGTTCATGTTGTTCACCTATTGTGTCCTCTCTTATTTGCCATTTTGAGATCTTGAGTTTACCCATCAATTTTAAAAACTGTTTTAAATAGAAAAGGGAGGATTGTGCCAGAGAAATGCTAAGAAATACAGATTTGAATGCAATGCTGCAATGTAAGGTGATCTAAATGGACCTCATACTTTGTGTTTTCTTATTGTGAATTGAATTTCTGTATATTTTGACTTGGGCTAAACATTACTTTCCACATGAAAATCTTTGCCTGTGTTCTTAGTTCAGTTAAGGTGTTCTTTTCTTTTAGAGTTTCAGGCTTGCTCTGAGGGAAAGAAATATGTTCTCTTCAGTAACATAAATGTACAGTTTCCTTCTTGGCTGTGCTATGAGGGAGGAATACCTGCTGAAGTGCTCTTTACACCTTTAAAAACTGAAAGTAAAAGAAACTTTGAGGAGGTGGTCTCCTCCCAGCTTTGGAGGCCTGGGCAGCTGGGGGCTCATCCACCTCCTGGTGGTCACGAGGCCCCTGGGGAGCAGGGAAAGGTGGGCGCTCACACGGGGCTGCCTCTTCCACGGGCACACGAGCAGCGAGTCAATCCTTTCTGTGTTCTGGGCTTTCCACTGGCAAAATAATGCATCACTGGTGTTGTGACACCAAACTAGAGGATTATGAAACATTTCTTCATGCTCTGATGGTCAGCCTGATGAAGGGGAAAAGGTTTAATGAGGAAGAGAAGAATTTACTGAGGATTTTATGCCTATATCTATTATTAAAAGCAGAATATCTGCTCACAGGAGTTGTGTTCTGTGATTCAAGGAAACCTGGCCATAATGATTTAATGTGGTGTTCTCACTGACTGTCTGAGGAGTGGCACAACTTAATGTGACTGGCAGGAAGCTTAAACATCAATAGTGTATCTCCAAATACTACTGTTCTCTCTTAGAGAAAGTCAAAGAATCGTGAGCTCAGACTAAAATAATTATACCATCTTTTTTAGTTCTCTCTGACAGCAGTTAGAGAAAAAAAAAATGTAGTTTGGAAAAGGTTAAAATGTTTGAAAGGTTTGTATTTAACATCTTTAATGTTTTTCAAGGAGTAATCAGTTTTGTTTTGTGAATCACATAGAAAGTGAGTTTGGTGGTCCACTTTTAGGTTTGTTCTGTTGTTCTGTATGGAAGAAGGAAACCCCTTATTTACTAGATCTGTTCCTTTTATTGACATCTGTATATTAACAGAAACAGGTCTGCATGACACCTGTGGATACCTTTTGAGTCACATGAGAAATCATGGAAATTCAAGACTAATAGTTGATTTTTCTTTCAAAGAGAGGAACTAGTTTGTGCTGTCTTGACAAGGTGATGTCTATAACAATAGATGAAGGAAAATTGACAGGTATAAGAGAATTGTAGCATTCATGGAGTCAGTGAATCACAGTGTTTTTAAGATGAATTTAAAAGAGAAAAAACAAACTCTAAGATATATCCTAATAATTTTGAAAGAATTTTTTTTAAAGAATTTTGAAAAACAAAGACAAAATTTTCTTTGATCTTCTCAGCTACAACCCATTATCACATGGAATGCGATCTCCGGAATACCCAAATTAACTTTCAGTTCACTTTTACTTTCCAACAACTTATTCAAACCATCAGCAGAAGACTGTCCCAGATGGTGATGATGAAGGTGGAAGAAGAACAGATAAAAGGAGAAACATTTGGCCTATGAAGTGATTTAAGTGACTGTAATGTGTGGGTAAAAGCAAATGATCACAGAGAAGAAGCAGAAGTGAGGATAGGAACAGTAATAAGAGAGGCAGAACTTAAAAAGCAGACCAGAGGAGATCTAAAAGTAGAATGAGCATGGCATGAGAGAGGAAACTCACCCCATCTAAAATGATTTGTCAGTCACTGAGATGAGCCTTGGGAATTGTTCTGTCTTTCTCTGGATTTGTTCAGAAGCATTTCAACTGCTGGCAACCAGTTTTATACCTGAAGTTATAAATTCACCCAAGAAAGTTGGCTGTTCCTTCCACAATTATGATCACTGTTTCAGAGAGGGGGATGTGAGATGGAGCCTCTCTTTTCCACGTAACATCCTCTTACATTTCTTTATCCTCTTATATACTTCTCACTGTCTAGCATTGAAGGTAGAGGTTACATCTGCTGTGACTGATTTTTTGAGCACAGGTTAAGTTTCTTTTTTCAATTCCAACAAGATCCCTGTAACTTTTTTTAAAATTCTTGTCCTTTGGAAGGACTTCTGGCAATTCTGATTCTTGGGTCTGGCGGAGATGGGTGAGAAATATCAATGGACTTTCCTCTGCCTCTCCTCTGACCAAGCCATCCACTTCAAATTCTTTTCATCACCCATGGCTTTATTCAGGACTTTGTCAAAGGTTTGACTTTGGTAGGGATTGGGTGAGGCCAGTTAGGGAGCTCAAAAGTGTGTTCACAATTTTCAGTGTATGAATGTGGCACCAATAAAGGTTTAAGATTCCCCAGTACTCTGCTGGAAACAACACCAGACTCCACAACCACGCAAGTACAAACAGTGCTGTCTCCAGTTTCTGAAATACCTACCTGTCTGTTAAAGAAATGTTTGGTGATTCAGGCAATAACTAGATGAACTTTCCAATTCTGATACTATCTTTAAAACCCAAAGATTGTGTTAGTATTAATTATGTAATCTCAGTTTATTTAGCAATATGATAGTTAGGTAACAAATACAGCTTCAAGCTGCAAAAAGCAACCTCTTCTCCCTCTTTGAAGCCTTTTCGAGTGACAGTATTCCATTTGTATCATCAACTGTCCACATCTCCTCTTAACTTGAAAGATGTTCCATGGACCATAAATTTCCTATGAAAGACGTGCAGTTGGTCTGGTTTTGAACAGTGCACATTTAATGGTGTTAAATGATAAAGGAAAAGATAAATTAAAGAGAAGGCCCTACCCTGAAATACATGGCCCATTATTTTTGGGAATTTTTGTTATTTCCAAAATGCAGCACCAGCTGAAGACATCCTCTTAATAGTCCTTTGTGGCAGAGCTGGTTGAAGGTATCCCAGTGCTCTCCTCCTTCTTCTGCTCCCACTTCTCTGCTAACCAGAACTGGTGGTTATGGCCAGACTGGTGGAAGTACCTTCAAAGTGCCTTTCCTAAGGTGACCTGACTTTGCAGTCCCACTGGATTGAGGATCAATGTCCTCTGAAAATACTGCCTGTGGTTTTGGTCTGTGTTTTATAAGTTGTTCGTGACTGTGGCCTGGTTGTCCCTGAGCGTGTTATTTCAGCCTGTATATAATAAATTCCTGAAATAAAAATCTGTGCCCTTAGCAGGGGAAAGTAAGTTATAACATGTAAACAATGAAAATGGAGGAGAAAGTGATTGGCACAGAACTTTATTCAAAAAACCATACAAAATGTGACACAGCAGTATGACAGAATCAGCCTGTTTTGGAAATACCTTTGAATTTTGTGAAAATCAGAACGCACTTTCTATGAGCCTCATAAAGCTTCTTTCAAGCTCTGGCTGAAAATTCACAAGGTTTTTTCTAGAAGTTCCCAGTGTAGGCCCAACTATCCTTCTGCTGACATCAAGAAGAATTATATCAGTATTAGGCAAAAACTGTAAAAATTGATAGTTCATGCTATAGAGAAAGTAGTATTCCTCAAATTCTTTCCTTTGTGGTTTGTTTTTCCTCTTAATTTATAACCTACTGCCAGTGTCTGGAAGACAACCAAGAAATTTGGCAGAAACTGGTAACTTAATCATGTTTTAAGTTATATCAAACATTTGTTTTCTATCATTTTGCTCTTCTTTTAACTGTATCTTTTGGCCTGAAATTTTCCATTGTGTAGTCTCAAACCACAGGTGATTCTTTTGTTTGTTTGTTTTCTTTTTTTTTTTCTTGCTAAAGGAAGTATGTTGAAATTATTTTAAGCAGCAGAAGTAGGAATGCATTACATTTTTCTTTTTAAAAATGAAGTAAACAAAACCAACTCAACAAAAGTCTGAAAAGCAGCCTTTGGAACACTGTGATCAACAGGTGGTTTGTGGACTATTTTTAAATGGCTTGACATAAAAAGAGATCTAAATTGTTGTATATTGGAGATGGTAAATTATAGCTACTTTTTACACGTGTTTTGGCAATAGATGTGAAGGTAGAGTGATTTTTTGTATTTACTACGAGGATCCTAAGACAAGCTGGGCATTGCATATGGATTGCACTGAGTGTCCTGTCCTTAGAGACCACGATGCTGCAAGAACTTGGCATGAGCTTGTATCCAGGGTTGACTTAGCTGGATGATGGGAAGTACAAACACAGGAAGCAAGATTGCCATCTTGGAGCATCTCAGACGGACAAGGAATGAATGCTCTCTCCATCTTCTTTTTCATGAAGCCTTCCTAGGCTGTAGTTTCAGCAGCACCAGGCTGTGTTAATTAAAAATGTACTGATGTGTTGGTTTGGTTTTTTTCCCTCTTTATCTCCTGCATTATATGCATAACTGCAATAACTCAACAACTTCTGCACCTCTCCTGACATTACCACCAGGTGATTCTCAACAGTGCTGTGAACCGATGGGTACAATTTGAAAGAGAGGAAATATAGGTTAGATTAAAAAAAAGAAATTCTTTACTGTGAGGGTGGTGAGAAGCTGCGACAGATTGCCCCGGGAGGTTGACAGCCCTGGTGGATGTCCCTGGAAGTGTTCAAGGCCAGGTTGGATAAGGCCTTGAGCAACCTGGTCTGGTGGGAGGTCCCTTTGAACATAGCAGGGGGTTGGAACTAGAGGATCTTTCCGGTCTCTTCATGATTCTGTGATTCTATGACTCCTTGGAAGACAAAGCTCAGCTAATTGGCCCTGTGTACTCTCTGGCAGGACAGGCAGTAGCCACCTTCCAGTTCTTAACTCAAAGCTAGCACAGTTTTAAGTTTCTTTTTTTCTTTTTTTTATCCACTTATATTCAAAAACCTATTGGGGTTTTTCTGTTTGTTTGTTTTTTTGTTTTTTTGGGTTTTTTTAATCAAGCCATATACTGCTAGATTATGGAGTATATACATATTTTATTTTTGCATACCAGCAGGTCATAGCGAATACAGCTTTTGAATTGCTTTTTGAATAGAAATACAGAAAATTCTATAGAAAACCTCTGCAGCAATACTTATTTATAATTAATATTTAAGTATTAGGGAACGGCTTGTTTGTGACACACAGAATCTTGACTTCGTTCCATCTGTTCTGTCTTTTATATCATTGAGAATTCAGTCTTGTTGGATTTTTTTGGAAGCTTTACCTCCTTTATTGAATCCACCACTCTTTTGCGTAAAATTTGGCCAAAACTGCTTCTTTCCAAAGCATGTCTTTTAGAAAAAAAAAAAAAAAAAACCCTCCAAAAAGATGATGCGCAAAAGCAATGCATGACAGTGTTCAGTCACTGGGGATGGACTCTGAAAGGGAAAATATTAAAGCAGATTTTTTGACCTGGCCAAAACCAAAACATCAGAAACTTTGGATGAAAATTTGACTCTTTTATCTACATTGAGCTGTATATGTATAGTTGCACATCCAACTGATTTTCAGGTGGAGGAATTTGTTCTTAAGGCTAGTCCAGTTATGAACTGATGGAAAGAACTTCCAACTTCAGATATTGGCATGGTTGAACACCTTAATTTCAGTTTAAATATTTGAAAAGGTAACCATGTTATGGGGATTTAGTTACAGAAACATAGTACACAGTGGCATTGCATCCACCTCTGTCATTCTGGGTTTATTCAGAGTTTACCACAGCATTAAGAAGTTCTAAAAGTTTCAATCTACCTCTGGATATAGAAATCTCAAGGTGTTGTCTAACTTCTTTGTACCCTTGGGCAAATCACTTAAAACATGTAATTTCTTACTACTAAAATATTTTTAGTATTTCTATTTATTTTATAAATGAATGTGTTTCTTTTTAGCTACTAGTACATTAATTTGATAGTATCCATCTGGAATAGTATTTTGTTTTTAACTTTGTAGGGCTATTTACCTGTGCTCTGTGAGTAGTGATTTACATCTGGTTGGATTCATTTGTAGGTGATCATTGGAATAGCTAAAGTCAGGAAGTGAGAGTGCTGTAGTTTAAAGTGCTAATTAAGGTGCACATCACACTTAAAAGGAAGATGCTGTACTCCTGCTGTATTGGAAGCAGGGTCACTCATCTCAGTTCTTAAAACAGATTTAAGAGCCTAATCTTAGAATCTTTTAAAGAAACCCCAAACAACCCCAACTGGATTTCACAGAGCTGTCATATTATCAACAGTATTATTCTTAAATATTTGCTGTTACTCTCATTTTCTAAGTGAGACTTCTGCTAAGGTTTGTATCTTCTCCTTTTTTCTTTCCCTCCTGCATGTGTTTTAAACCCTTTCGTGTCTCTCAGTTAAATCTGAAAGGCGAAATTCTCAATGAATATCATGTTTTATGAAAATCTGTGAGTGTATGGAGGAAAAAACCCACGATTGGTGCCAATTTTGAGGAAGAGGCAGGCAGAACATAGCTGTTATACATTCTGTTTGGCAGTGGCTCAGTGGCCAAACAAAATGTGTGCAGTCCCAGACTCATCACAGAACAGTTTCTCCTGCCAGGTGATAGTGTAATAAGCAGTGTGGAGAGATATGGCCATTTGCAGTGAGAAGAAAGAATGTGGAGTTACAGAGCAAAGAGCAGAAATCTGTAGGAAAACAGGTTTCATCCAATCTGGTGCTTACAGGACACCTTGAGTTTGCTACTGCAAAAGAATAAAGGACCAAATGCCAGAAGATCTTAAAAGGATGTAAATTGCTGGCTATAGGCAAACAAGAACATCTTGTTTGCTTTTTTTTTTTTTCTATTTACTGAGCATTTTATAGTGCATGGAAAAATCACATACTATTTCAGTCATCACAAACTGCACTGAACATGAGATTCCTACTAATCTTTCATATGAGATGGCCAACTGCAGTTAAATTCTGTATAAATAATAAAATAGGGATGCTGAGGTATGAAATACGGTAATAAACTTTAAATTGGAGGATATTTTTTCCAAGTGTGAATTTAGCCAGAACTTGGTTCTTTACTAAGCTCTGTTAAGGTCAGCATAGATGTGTTTAGACGAAGATAAAAACTTGATTTTAAAGCAGTTTGGTATTTTCTACATTTAAAATGCCGGCATATTCCATCTTACCTTAGGCAAATGGCAAATTGCTTCTGTAAACTTGGGATTAGTCTTTTCTAAAGATGAGAATGTTAATACTGAAAATAATAATGCTTGCCTATTATTGTTACTTAAATAATATTTTTAAAGAGCATTTTAATTCTCAGCCAAACAAGCTTCATCAATGTAAATTAATCACGACTGCCTTTTATGATGTTACTGATTACATAGGTTCGGTTTTCTAAAATGCTGTAGCTCGTGTAAGATAATTTTCATTCTCCTAATGTCATTCAAGATAAGGGAAAGCACCAACCCATTTTAATTACTATGCTTTTTGTTTTACAAGCTGTATGAACATCAATGCCAGATGATGATCATCAGCAATCACTTAGTTTATTTATTAGAGAAAAATAGAAACACTTCACATTTGAGGATCAGTCGTCTTTTATAGACTGCTTTAGAAAGGCACTACTTCTAAATATTCATTTTTCAAGAAATGAGAAAGTTACCAGTAGCAACAGGAAATCTTAATGATTCGGGTCACTGCGGACAGAAGTCCATTCAGCCACAGCTTTTGGGTGGAATTTGCAGCTGCATTTAAAAGGTTGCTAGCAATTAGGATGTACTCTGTGCTTTGAAATGCTGGATAACACATGGATTTAGCCACAGAGGCCATTCTCCAATATCTGCCATGCATACAAGTTCAGAGCTCAGCACACCTTTCCCCTCTTCAGGGCTTTTAGAGTTTGAGGGACTTCCTTGGAGCATCTTCCATTCTTGCACCTGGCAAAGCAGAGCATAAAGGCCTCTGTGGCATATGAAGGTCTTTCTCTTGCTCCTTTTTGGATATTTCTGAGCATCCTTTTTGGTGGATAAACCCTGGCAATTCTCTGAAGGAAAACATTCTGAGTACATGCGATAGCCAATTACTACTTTCAAGCAAGGAGTTCTTTTCCCTTTCAGGGCTCTCCCATTCCATGTCAGCTCAGTAACCAGGGGCCAGACCAGTAGTGTGCTTTTCCTTTTAGCAGCATGTTGTGATGTTAGAACTTCCTGCAAAATCATGTGTTTCATATGTTTTTTATATTTTAATCACGTTTTTTAAAGTGCTTCCAGATGTAAGCACATATTTGGTTACAGCTTACTGCACGTGCTTACACACCAATAAACTGGAAAGGCCTGCATCCAACAGCCTTGAAATCCATGTGTGACTTTGTGTGTGACTTCCAAAAGCTCTGGTTTGGGATGTTGGAAGTCAGGGGGTTCAGGCTGCAGGTTTTCTCAGAGGTGTTCAGCAACAGTTAGTGCAATACTTACAGTAGCTTAGCAATGTGAAAAGTCCCATTGCATGAGAAAATGCTTTTCTTTCTCCTTCTCCTTCTCCTTCCTCCTCCATGAATCAGACATCTACTCATGCTTCAGCTGGCTCTTGCCAAAGATAGATGAAGCACCCAGTCAATCAGAGAGGCTGGTTATGTGCATAGGACTCCCATATATCTGTGCAAGGTACACTGATGCACACAGAGTGAGGCTAATGTGTTCTGGACTTCGGAAATCCTCATGCAAGTGCACTGTGTGTGCCGATACAGCAGGCAAAATTACTTGATTAAATTTCTTTTTTCCTTCTTCATGTCTGTTCATGGCATGCCTTATCCAGAAGCCCTTGCTATTTTCCCACCAGGCAGTTCTGCTGGGCACAAGGAATGCCTCTAAGGGAAGCAGGCCACAGGAAAAGGATGAGGTGACTTTCCCACATAGTGCAGTAAGTGACAGAAAGTGCATGTGAGGTAGGTGAAGCATGTGTTGGCATTGTAGAAGGCTCAGTCCTACTTGTGCTTCACACATTTTTCCTTTCCAAGCAGGAATCATTATCACAATAAAACCCCAGCAGTTCCCTTTTTGCTAATTCCAGTTTTGTGGTAGCTCAAGAAGACCTGCAGGGAAAGGTGAAAAACATAAAGGAGCTCTATGTAGCACCCCTTGAGTACGAGTGGTGAGAGAGATGAAACTGCTTATTTTATTGTGTAGAACCCCTCTTGAAAACCTCCTGGCGTGTGGGAGAAGAGACCTTTGAGTGTCCTGAAAAAGAGGAAAGCCATGAGATAGGTACCTAATAGGTTTTCTGGAAGAAGTGGAGGCTTTGAGACAGATACAAGTTCTCAGAACTTCATATGATGAAAAAATCAAGGACTTGGAAGCTTTTCACAAAGATAAAATTGGAATATTTTGTAAAGACTCAGTGAGTGAAGGCTGAGAAAAAGAATCTTAACTTGAGATATATAGATATATATAGATATATATATATAGATATATATAGATATATATATATCCATAGTCAACAATAAATTGGGATAATGAGAAACAGATTGATGCTGAAGTCTGCTCAGGTCATGCTGTGCAGGGGCATTTCTTGGTAGCTTGAGGGAAATCTTAAAAAAAACCCCAAGGTTTGTGTGAGAGATGCACAGAAATGCACATAATTTATCTGAATAACTTAAATGTGGTAAGGTGAACTCAGTCTTGGCTTTGTGCTGCTTGAGTTTTAAAAAAAGAAGAATTTATTTGGTTCACTTGGGACATCTCAAATGTTGATAAACTTGAAAGAGCTGTGCCAGTACTTCTGTCATATGGTGACAGAGAAAAACATGCACAACAGAAGCGTACTGTGCAATGAATCAAGTAACACAGTTTCTATTCAGATCACAGCCCTGCGGGTAGATTATATAGAGAGTAATTTTAGCCCTCTTAGAAGTGTGTTGCTAGAATTACTCTATAAAGAGCAGAAATAACAGAAGCCTGGTAATTAAACATGCTGAATTTAAAAAAATTGGAGCGAAAATATTTACTGCAATAAGATTGAAACACTTAAAATCTTTTCAGCTAGAGTCTCGCATTAGGCTTTGTGCACCAGTGGCATTTAAATTAAAACCAGTGCGCTTCCATAAATAGAAAAGTTGGTTTTGATGAAGGCAGAATTTGTGATTAGAACAGCCTCCATTTGAAATCCCTGATTGCATCGATAAAGCAACTCCTTTGAACAGTATCCTGCTGTCATACTGTTGATGACAATAAAGCTAAATAAAAGTCCAGAGAGTATCTGCAAATGTGTGCTTCCAGTTATATATTTATATATGTAACTGAAGCACTTGGGAAATTTGACTTATTTAGTTCAAATCCCTTTCCCCCAACCTGGTCTTGTAATAAGGAAGGAACCATTGCTTGTTTGAAACTTCATCCTTTTTAAAGGTGAATAGTGGTAAAATAATAAAGACAAACATAAACTGGAAGTCTGAATTCATCCCTGATGGTGCCTGCTTGTGTAGCATGTATTCAGAGAAACCTATAAAGTCCCTCTGTAAGTACTTTCACTCAGTTGTACTTGACGGCAAGATCTATAAAAGATGTTGTCTTCAAATTTTTTTTCATTATTTTTCTTTTTCTGTGTTGTACCTACAACCATCTCTTACTGTGTATCCATACAGAGCATGAATTTTAGCCCAGTGTAGATGTCTTTGATAGAAATACATAGAGTATATAAATGCGTGTGTGTATATATATATATATAAGCAAGAGATCATCTCAAAAAGACCCTCTCAAAATGTCATTCGGTTTCTCTGGTTCTTGCTAGCTGAAGGTAGCTGAACACATGCTAAATGGAGCAGAAATGAGAGAGCAGAAAATGGCAATTGTCAATTTAATCAATACCTAGACCACAGTGTAAATATCTGTTGATGTTTGTAGTGTCTGGGATAATGGGGAAAGGTTTAGTTCTGCTTCTGCTTTGCAATGTTTTAGCAATGCTTCTAGCCATAAACCTGCCCTAAAACACCAATTAAAGAGGGTTTATGAGTGCTTTGTGTTAATGGAGTGATGCAACAGATCAACACGTGTCAATGAAAGCAGCTTGTTGTTTTGCCATTTTTGAAATAACAAACCTGACTAACATAAAGTAATCTGAGTGCTTTGTGTTTAAAAGCAACATGTCCCACATGTTGGATGGCCCTCTCTCTCCCTGTAAATTAAGAAGTTATTTGAGTTAACTAATTGGTTATAGACTGTTTGGCCCATAGCATCCATTTGAATAATCTAGCAGCTGGAGCATGAAGATGCTGGAGACTCAGAATGAGAAGTGGAGAACAGCTGGGAAAGGCCTCGGGTGACAAGGAAAGGAGGCAGCAGCTGGAGAGTATAAACAGGGACCTGACAGGGAAGTTTTAGATGAGGAGAAAATCTGCAGCTGGGTTTGTGAAGCTTTACCTTGGTGGTAACTGCTCCTAGACAGAGTTTTTCCTCAAGAACTTTCATTTGGTCACTTTTACATCTTCTTATCCACTCCTTTTCCACATCTGTATATAGGAGTCTCAACTGTGCAGTTGTAGTGGGTTATAGAGAAGCAATGAAAGGCTTTCAGAGGTTTTGTAAAGAAGAAAGACTTTGTTTTCGAGCCAGAAGAACTCATCTTTAAAAAAGACTAAAACCCTATGTCTCTTAACGGTGAGATTTTTATGGAAGAGATGTTTTTCACCGCAGCAGATTTTTCAGGCGGGTCTGTTGCTAGTGGCAGTTTAGGAACCACATTAAGCAGGAAAAAAATCTTTTTCCTTAAATATTGGAGAGACTTTTAAGAACTGGCCTGGCCAGCGGGGCCCGGCCACCCCTTCGGGCAAAAACCGGAACCAAGAAAAAGGTATTTCCTGCCCCTGAGCTGCTTTAAATATGCAAAATCACGAGAAGCGATTGGTCTAAAAGACTGTCCATCGACTGTGGTCCAACCCACTACAGCAGTGTATGCCATGTGTTGTATGCTGTAATTTCACTATGTATGGTATTCTTTGCCATTCCATTAACTTAAAACAGAAGAAGGAAAAAGGTATCTTTAATATTCAACTCACCAATATGGAAACCACATCACATTAAGGAACCAGTATTCCCATGAAGAGTACTTTTCAGCTATGACTCGTGAGTGAGGCTTTTAAGACTGTTTTACAAAGCCTATTGAATTGCATAAGTATATTATATCATACATAAATATCATTATGTGTAGTGGGTGCTTGTAGATTAAAAAGAAAAAGAACCAGAAAAGTGAGATCATTCAGATTAACACTGTCTATGTAATCTAAATGAATTCCTGTTTGAAGTATGATTTTCAGAATGCAAAGTCCAATCTTGATTAAAAGAGTAAAGGACAGAGAACATGTCTCCATCCTTGTGAAGGTGTTCCAGTGGTGAAGCACCACTGGGGTACAACAGCTACCCTGTGTACCTGCATCATGTATATCTATATCTCTATCTATATCTAATCTATACCTATATCTATATAATCTGAATTTTACTGCTGGAACTTGTTTGTAGTGTTGTCTTTTACCTGTAAGAACCTCCTGTCAAAACCCATTTAGACAGGGATCCATTCAGACATAATTTTTGAGGATAAATGGAATTGGGTTAAAGAGTTTCTTCTAGTCCTTCACTTATGAGGCTCTTTAGTGATTTTCTTGAATTGTGCACACCAGACATTGATACAGCCTGCCAACACCAGATGCTTGACTGCCAAGTATACAGTTAATCCAAGTTCTTCAGTCCTTTTCAGGCTTCTTCCACAGAGGCCTCTGGGGATGCATTTTTCCCTTCAGCCCTGACAGTACATCGGGAGCTCATGTTTGGCAGAGTCGTGTCCACTCTTAGTGCCAAGCCTTTTTAAGAAATGTTGCCCCCAGCATAAACTCTCTCACTCTGCCAAGAGAACCCTACTCTCTTGTTTAATTTGTAGATGTATAAATTGGTTATCAGAGTGAAGGGATATACCCAGAGGCTCACAGAGTCTGGGAGGAGCAATCAGACTCCTAAATATCATACTATGTCCTTGCCAATGGGCTGGTAATTTACTTATTTCTTCCCTTGTACTTTGTAATACTGTATCTTTGCATTTTTCTCCTTCATGTGCTGAGGCTTTACATGCTCTTTCTTTTAGATTTGATCTAGTTTCATCTGGTGTACAGAGTATACTTTAGGGATTGCATAGTGATAATGCTGTTTCTCTAATCATGTTTATTATTATTACTATAAAATGTTATCTATGGGGTTAATTATTTCCTGTAGTTGTGTGATTAATAAAATATTCATCTCAAGTACATTATGAAATGCCTTCCATCTTGTTTAACTTAAGATTAAATTTCTTTCATTGCTGCCGAGCCCTGTTCAGGGTGGTACTCCTCCTCTGCTATCTCTGGAGAGCTGATATCATGCTGGTTTGGAATATTCATTAGCAGCCCAACCCTTTTTCCAGGGATGACTCTGGTAATGCCCATTTCAAATGCTTCTGCTTTTAAAAAGTGTATCAAAAAATGAATTATTTCAAGAAAAAGGGGCTTGAACCTGCAATCTACTTCCTGGGCGGGCTACAGAGGAGGAAGAGAGGGCCCCACTCTTGAAATGGATCAATGTTACCAGCATGACACTCTTGCACCAAGGGCAGAAGCTATTGTTTCCCTCTCCAGATGTAAGAAAACTATTCCCTGGTGCTAAATAGAACAGAAAGACTTTTTTATTTTTAGGATTACTCTGTGTTTAAAAGCTTCAATTTGAAAGGAGCAAGTGTTTTACTAGAAAAAAACCAAACCAAAATAGCCTGATTTCTCAAGACATCAAATTGTATGTTGAAGTAGAAACAAATCTGAAGAAGAGCTGAACTAACTTGATGTCAGTAGGTATTCTTAGGAATTTTTTGAACTGTTGTTCACCCTTCTTTAAATGAAGGTGGCCTCTTCTATTATTTTTAGTTAAAATTTTCTCTTGAAATCCTTCACTAAGGCAGTTGACTGGTGTGAGTTGTAGGGGTTGCAGCTGTGCTGGGTCCTACCGACTGGCCAGGCAGTGAGCGTGGCCAGCAGGGAGTTGTGCCAGTGTGACACGCAGCGGTGTGGCCCCTGGTGTTGGCAGTGACTCCCTGTTCCTGGCCACCTGGCATCCATGATGAACTGTAGGTCACTGACTGCTGGAGGGGCAGAATTGTTGCATGTGGTTATGCACTTTCCAGCAGCAGCAGGGTTGAAATTTCACCAGAGCTACTGGCTTGTGCTGTGAAGGAGTTGTGCGCGTGGAGAGGGAGGAGGAGCTGCTGTGTTGAGGGGAAGCAGGAAAGTCTCCAGATATGTGAGGCCAATGGGCCACCATAGAATCATAAAATATGCAGAGTCAAAAAGGACCCATCAGGATCATCGAGTCCAACTCCTGGCCCTGCACAGGACACCCCAAGAATCCCACCATTTGCCCAAGAGTGTTGTCCAAACACTTCTTGAACTCCGTCAGGTTTGGTGCTGTGACCACTTCCCTGGCCAGCCTGTTCCAGTGCCCAACCACGCTCTGGGGGAAGAACCTTATCCTGATATCCAGCCTAAACCTCTCCTGACATGATTTCCTGCCATTTCCTTGAGTCCCGTCAATGGTCACGAGAGTGAAGAGGTCCATGCCTGCCTCTCTGCCTCACCTCATGAGGATGATGAAGACAGCCATGCCATGCCCTGGAGCAGTGTGACGTGGGTACTCATCACCCGGAGTTCGGGGCGTTCCCTCTGGGTCCTCACGGTGACAGGGAAGGTTGGAGAGGTGGCACTGCTGTCTTGGAGCTCAGGCACATTCCATGCTGGGCCTGGAGGAGCCCCCTGGGGCCAGGCCCAGCACAGGCCACCATAGCCCCTGTGCTCTGTTCCCTCAGGGGTTCCAGGCGTCGGAGGTGGTGAGGCATCCTCAGCCCTGTGACAGGCACCAGGCCTGCAGTGCTGCAGGCCAGACCCAAAATGCCTTCAGCAGCCTCAGTGGTAGCCAGAGGTGGTCCCAGCACGTGCTGCCTTTGCTTGGCCACAGTGCAGGGAACAGGCATGGGACGGTCTCCCTGTTTGCTCTGCAATGCAGGGGCCAAACCTCCGTATCCCCCTGCCCTGACCTGGACCACTCTCAGGAGGGGAGCACAAGGTATTGTGTATGCACAAGGTACTTTAGAAAGAGCAAGACCAGCAGCCTCCTGTAAAATATCTCAGTTACTGGGCTGGAGGGTGTGAAGTGATTTCTTGTAGCAGTTCTTGAGCTGCAAAGCAGGTGGTATCGATGTGCTATGGTGTAAGTGCAGCAGAAGCACTTGGAGGATTAAAATGATCACTCATTGGAGCAAAGCAGGTCAGGGAGATGAACAATTGAAAGAGATGGCATTAGTTAATACAAAGTTGTTGGCTTTTTGAGGCATGCAAAAATGTATTTTACACTACTGAGAAGCAGTAAGTTTTCAAAGTTGTAAATCTGCTCTCCAGACTACATGTTAAACTAAAAAAAATAAACCCTCAGTTTTTACTTTTTTTTTTTTTTTATACTTTAGCTTTATGTTTTGTTCTTCGTCTACCAGGTAATAAGTCCTTATGAAATTAGAAAAGCAATCCTCCTCTGGCTTGGGTAAATAGAAAGATTGGCTTGTCCTTAAGTGATTGATTACTTTTAAATTACTGTGAAAGCTCTTTTTAAATAGGTCAATGTAAGTGACAAAGTAAGCAAAGCTACTCCTTTTCCCCTCTTTGTTGGAGGTATCTATAAAATTTTCAGCATACACTCATGGTGTGGAACTTAAGATAACACACCTCTAACACACTTCCTAAATGATACACTGTTGTTGTGAATGCAATAGAGATAATACATGTAGTGAAATTTGATGAGTTTTCCGGTTTTTACTTTAAATACAGTATTTGACGGGCTGTAACTTCTGTGAAGCTCAGAAGCTGAAGTGCTTTCTGCTTTAGAAAGTGGGGTTTTTTTTTCTGTCAGGTTATTTGATTTAGATTTTTTGTTTGTTTTGGTTTGGCTTTAGGGAAGAAATTGGATGACAATTACAGCATCTCTGATTCAGAGACAAGGGAGAAAATACAATATTTTAACAGTTACTTTGTAGGTTTTTTTTTTTTTTACCTGCTCTTTGGAAATTTCTGCAGCTAAAACAGGAAAGGGATGAACCAATTTTGACAGGGACTTCTGTAAATGTTCATGATGAGACTGAGTTTTGTTTTAGTGCATTGTAAACTACTAAGCATGGACAGTACAGTTTAATGATAAACATTCAAGCTGCTGAGCTAAAAAGTCTGCTAAGAATACTCAAAGACTGAGTTAGCTGCACGTTGGAGAGGCAGAATTTGATCTAACCCTAGGAATTAAAAAGGTAACTGGAAGGAGGCATTAGCAGAAAATGTAATGCATACCAAGGGTTAAGGTAAAGGTTTTGGTTTTTAAAACTCATCATTGCTCCTCCTTACAGTTTATCATAGAATAATAATTAGTCCTATTACAAGGTCCTAGCTCTGCAGAACAGCCTGTCTAGTGACTTAATTTATGACACCAACATTTAATAGAGGAGTCAAACATATGTATTCATACAATCTAAAGTTTCTTCATAATTTGACTAAGTACTGTTGACATTTTGTAGCTGGGCTGTGCTGCCATGGAATAATTTACACCACTTGAAGTAACTTGTGCAGTAATCTGTCCTCACATCTAAGGATAACACAAAGTTTCTGTTTTAAAACTAAAGAAAAGTACTTTATACTGATCTGTTTTCTGAGCCTGTGTGTGTTTGACTTGTCGTAACACCAACAAAGTAGAGGAGATAGGCACACCCATAGAAATGTTATGAAAGCAAATTTTACTTTGCTGGTGTACCATAAAAGTTTGATAACTTTTGAGGACTGTCTAAAAAGTCTAATGTAATGGAAAATATACGTGAACTTCCAATAATCAGAAATGTGAGGGGAACTAATTCTACGGAGACGAAGATAAAAATCAGCGCAGTTGACTAACCTCCCTGTAGAATCAGAAACCTTGTTCCTTTGATATGTATTTCTTTTCTTCTGCATCAATCCTAGTGTGTCCTGTTTTGTGGGCAGCACAGGTAGATTTCTTCAGATCTGCCTTTGGTCATTGGTGGCTCTTCTCCAGAGCAATGGCTGCTGATCCGTGGTGTCTTTCCAGAAGAGAGGGACCATGACATAAGGAATTTGTGCAGCTTGTGACTTCACATGTGTGGAAATGCTTACAAAGGGTATGGGTCGGTTCCCAACCCAAAAGTCAGGGCAGATTGTATGAGGACACAAAAAAATTAAGTGGCTGCAGCTCGTGTTGGGCCTCCCAGAGGCAGCGAAGGGCTGACATCTTTGGCCTTGCATCTTGCCAAAGAGCTATTGGCTGCAGGACGAGGATTAAGGAGAATGGATAAATATTTGGGGAGTGCAGGAGTGGAATGAATCTCCTTTGCTGTGTAACTTGTTTAAAGGACACGGTTTGGCAGCCAGAACTGTGTGTAGGTCAGCTGGCTGCCCCGTGGGGAGTCCAGAGCACCTTCATGCAGTGAGTCGTTCCTGCCTGGCTGAAATCCTGTTTGTTCCAGATGTTTGGCGTACATCTTTACTAATGACTTACGTATAGTTAAAGCTGTAATGCTGGCTATCAGAAGAGAAACACTTGCAAAAATGTGTTTCTAAAAAGCTAGGAAACCACTGAATATTAATTTCAAAAGTCTCACTTCTGTTTAGTTTGACTTCCATGGCTGATGGCCCCAGGTTTTTTGTTCATATTTTTGTGGCTGAGGTTTCAGTGGACTATGCCAGAAACATGATGGTTGCCCACATCAAGAAGTACCACTGGATCCTAATGATGGTTCAGGCCAAATCACCCTTGAATAAACTTTAATAAATGTCCATTTGTTTAAATCTCTTACGTTTGCTTCATATGTCTGAAACCAAACTAAAGATTTGGCAGTACACTTGCACTACATCTTTATGGGAACAGCTGCACTATGCTGAAAGCTTATCAAGATCCTAAAATTTTAAATGTATCTCTTCAGAATAAATCATAATTAAAATTGGATGCCTCAGTTTTCTTGTTTACATTAGCAAATATTAGAGTGTCATAGAAGCAAATCTGAAAAGCAAAACATTTTGTGCTGAGGACCTGATGTCCACACATGGGGACACTTCTGAGGTTTTTCCTTTAGATTAGGTTCAATCTAGTTCTATGTTCTGAATATTCATTTATTATCAGAGAGTATATTTTTCATAAACTACCAGCCCCACCCTTTTTTATTTTGCTCTTTTTAAAAAAAATATTTAATATGTGAGTTTTTTCTCTGTCAGCAGGTGCATATGATGTTCTGATATAGGTTAGGGTTACGTGCCTGACATATACTAGGTTAGCACAATGAAATGCAAATTAAACTTATGTTGATTCAAGAGGGTTTCAAAATGAGATCCTACTTTACAAATATCACACATTTTGGTGAGGTTTCACTACATATTTTACTGAAATTAATGTTTTAGGGCCATGGAGCTTGCAAGCTGAAACAGGTTGCAGGCCATCTGCTCAATATATTTTCTGTGATGGCAGCCAGTTCCAGGTGCTTAGGAGCTTAGAAGTCTCTATATTAGATGGCTGTGGAATAAAATAGCCCCAGGGCAATGTCTTTGAGATCCATAACAGGTTCTCTGTTTGTTCTATTACCTTAAGTAAAATATTTTGAAAACATCTTACTCTGAAAACAAATATGGTTTACTTCATGCGAATCAAGACATTGGCAATTTGAGCGACCTCTCTGTGTCTGAGCTTTAGGTACAGATGACTTAGAAACTTCACCATAATTATCTTTAAATGGCTTAGAATATGCTCTACAGAGATAATCTGCAAGTTATAAGTTTCCTGAAATTGATTGTATTTTTTTATTTATGAAAGAAGTTTCTATTCAGCTATAATTTTTTTATTTTGCAAGTAGACATGTCCCTCGGTAAGTTATTCAAGCTATTGGGTCCGAAGCATCTCTGGAACTGCAGTATCCATACTTTACCTCCCAAAGTAATTTCTCATTTGTAAATATTAATAAAATAAAGATTTGTGCTCTATTCCTGAATAGAATTTTTTTAGTTTTTTGCAGTCCCTTTTGCAGCCCAGTATATATCTTGACTCTCTTGGATTATGCTTTCCAAAGTGGAAACCAGGGCATTTGAAAATAATATTTGAATAATTGGGGGAGAAAAACCCAACTTACATAAGTCCAGTGAGATGAGCTTTCAAGCAACTGCAGTGTTAAATTCCTTCTGTCTTTTTTTTTTTTTTAAATATAAATGCTATTTCACAGTACACTGAGACTCTGTATTTAAATATTATTTGTATATCTTCTTTTTCCACTGGCAACATTTCTTTCTCCTGTTCACTTCAGCGTGAATTTATGAACAAGCACATTTCATTAGAATTCTCTTTGACATTTGTGTTTTGTTGTTTTGGGTTTTTTTTAAACTGGAAATACAGTAACTTGTCACTAAAACCCCTGCAGAAGACCTGATTTTGCTCCATCTGTTCCTCCTAGACTGGTAAGGAAGAGCAGGATGGCTGGCAGGGATCACTTACAAAACCTGAGTTGGCTCTCACCAAACACAGTGCCCAAGACTGCAGTGAAACTTTCCAGTTGGAGCACAGGGGTAGCATTTTTCTTTTCTTCTCCTCCCTCTGCTTCATGCAAGTATTGGGCAGCATTCACTGGACAGCTGGCTTAGCTGTCAGTGGGGAAGAGATGTGGAAAACGAAAGCAGCTAGCTTTTAGGAACCCTTCCTTTTTTTTTTTTTTTTTTTGTGAAAATGGGGCTGAACGCAGAGAGTTTATATTTTAGTGTGAGTATGGTGTATAAACCAGAATGAAACTGGAAGTTGTGTGTATGGCACACTGCCTGCATCTCTGCCCATCTTCCTGTTCCTATTCTCCAAGCTCAGTGTGAGAACACTGACAAAATCCAGTTCTACCCAAACCTTACAATTTTGTGTTCTTTTGGAGCCTAGTTGACATTTGGACCTTCAGTAAAGTACTCTGCAGGTCTTCCAGCTGGGCTTTTCGTTTCCTTTCTGTACTTCTTGTCACTCTTCTCCCAGTAAGTACCCTCACACTCTCCCAAAACTGTTTTAAACTTTTTCTTGCTCAGAAAAATCACTCCAGAGGTTCTTATTTCAATATTAACAAAGTTGTCTTTGAAGAAAGGCAAAGCCTGTAATAAGGAGCAATGCCAGGAGTTGTCCTAGTTCCAGTACCGAAACCAGCATGAAAATGAAATTACTTTTCACTTTACTTTGGGAGGGGATGAAGAATTCATCTTTACAGTGTGATTACTTAAGTAAAATGTGCAGGAGGACTAATAAATTCATTCAGTTGAATAAATAAACCAAAAAGCTCCACCTTCTTATCAAGTGACTCTTTGGAGAACTGACACTTGGAAATTCAAAACAGTGGGTTTTTATTCATGTGTCTCTTACTAAGCATGTATATTTTGAATTCTCTAAAGCAGTAATATAGAGGTGAGAAATTAATAGCTTGCTTTGGAACTTTTGCTGTGGGTTTCTTGCAGTGGATCTTGATTTCTTTTTAATATATCCAGGAACGGTAGGAAGCCAGAAGTTGGTAGTGAGAGACCTGAGCAGTGACAAGAGGACCCCTCCTGTCCCTTCCACAAAGTTTTAGCCTGTTTCTCCTTGGGAGCAGAGAGCTGATTCCTGCCCACGACATGTACTGTCTGATGCTGAGTGGATGACCCCTACTGCCTCTACACGCTCCCTCTTGAGGAGACCACACTTCTTAAGGGCAGTGTTGAATTGGAAACAACTTTATGGACTTGCTTTTGTTATGCGAATTAACTCCTGAATTACTTGTCTTTCTACTGTGTTTATGGACTTGCCTGTTTCTTACACAAACCAGTTTAATTAGCTGTGTCAGTTCCAGTGCTTGCAGAAAGATTTACATGTCTGATCTCTGCTGATACTTCCTCTCCGCAGTCTCCATTGAAAGTAGTGTTAGCACTCCACAAGGACGTAAGTGGAGATCACGCTGTGATAATTTCTTATGGATTCTGGCGTTGGGATGTGTGTGTGTTGGTGTGTGTGCACTCCTTGCCCTTATAGCTAATCATTATCTATAAGTGTTATAGCTACATAAGAAGTATTAAAGCTATAATAGAAATGATGTTATTTTTGATTATTTCTCCTTCAATTTATTTGACTTCGGTTATTGGTTGTTCATACCGTGCTATTTAGGGGGAATAACATCTGCTGAACACCACAAGTAAAATGCTGATTTGAGGAAGACAGAGAATATTTTGAAATATCTGTTAGAGTTATTTCTTTAATTACACAGTATTAAGAGTCCAAATTACTGTTTAAAATGTTTTATAGATTACTTGAAATAGACACCCAGTTTAAGAATAAAAACAAACTGGAACACTGGGTTTCTACCGTGACTTCCATCAGAACTATAAGTATTTTTCTTACTTTTGATTTTTCTCCCTCTTCAGCCTTTTGGATGCCCCGAATTCCAGCCTTCCTGCCCAGCATGTCTCAAAACAGAATTTAGGTTTTGAAGGTGTATAAGGGAAAACAATTATATTGTAGCTTCTTTTGGAGTCTGATTCCTCCGTATTCTGCGAGACTCATTAGCTTAGACTATTCTGTGGATAAAAGAGGTGTTCTGGTATGTTATAGAAAGACTGTAGGCCAATGTATTTATCTTGTAACTAAAGAGATTTTATAATCAGAATCTGTAGTGGAGACAATCATTATTTCAAGTGATAATGGAAGTATTGTTCTGCTCAGTGTAAAGTGGTAAGTTAGAGAATTTTTCAATATTAAACCAGATGAAACTTTAAACAACATGGACTCTTAAAACATTTTTTTTTTTTTTGCACTGAAGAGAAAGGTCAGGAAAAAAGCAACAGTCAAAACTGCTCTTAACTTTGGTGTAGCACATCTCACCTACTTTAATATGTAAGTTTACAAAAAGAAATATGAGGAGTGTGTTAATTGAGTAAGTAGATATGGGATAGTTTAACATTCAGTTGTTTACTAGTAGCCTTAGAACTATCTGTGCTAGAAGAAGTGGATAAATGCAAAGGAATATTATCAGTGCCTTCTCAAAAAGGAGGACATTGAAGCAATGTGGGAATGCCTCATTCCTGAACAACATTGTCAGGGTGAGTTCAGCCCAAGCACCTTGAAGGTGACTGTGAACACAACATTTGGCATGTGACTTGATGTTTTAATGCTTCCAGGTTATGCTTTACAAGTGCAATAGTGTTGAAAATTCAGAAGGTGTCAATTCCAGCCTCATTTAAATAGCCTCCCACCGATGTGTTCAGCTAGATCTCAAACCAGAAACCACACAAAATTGACAATCTCCAGTCAAACTTAGCAGAAAACCACATGCTTTTCTAACTGCATTTTATTACCTTCCTTTTCTAGGTCTTAAGGGATTTTACACTGCATATCTGAAAAAACAAATCCCTGTTTAACTGTAGAGCTTGAATGGTAAAGGGTAGCTGCATTAATTACTGTGTGGTTATTAGGTAGTGTGAGGGTAATGACTTGGACGGAGGGAATGCAGTTCTAGTTTCTTTGCTTGGAACTTTTGTGCTTTAAGTCAATATATACCCCAAAGAACAAATTTTTTTAAAAACACATAAAGCAAAGCACAGTTTTTAAACACTTCCATGCTTATAACTATGAGCTTGCTGTCAAAGGAGGCATAGAGACTTACCAGCTCTCATTGAACTCACTGCTATTCTTGGACCTTGTATATGGATTTTCTGTATATATTTAATGTTTTAAAGTATTCTTTATATGCTTCCTTAGGACTTTTGTTTTGTCCTGTCCAGGTTTGTATTGATTTTGCCTTCAGGCTGGCAAGTGTTGTATCGGAATGGCACCTAGCCTTTTCCATTCCAAAATCTTACTTTCAATCTCTTTCTGGAAAACCGTGATTTTTTTAAGTTAAAATGATCCATCTTCTTTGCTCCTTTGTTTCCCTTTCCACCAGAAGGATTGAGAAATTTAGAGGAAACCCATCTTTCTGCTAATATTCAGGCAGCCTGTTCCAGAAAGCATATTCTGCCCTTCTTTTAATGCAGCAGGGCAGAAGGTAAGGTGCCTTTTATATTCCTACAAAAATTTCTCAGATCTGCCCAAGTAGCAAGCGTTCAGAATACTGAGCATGTCAAAACTGAAGCAGAGAGCTCTGGGCCTCTGCAGCTGAAGAGCTTGTATTCTTTCCACATTATAAAAACAACTTAGGACTGAGCAGAATATTTGCTGCTTCAATCAGGACCTGCTTCAGGCAAATTTAGATTTTGGCACAGAAGTCCCGAACCAAAAGCAGGTTGACTGTACCTTTCCTGGGCTCTCAGTGACTGTGCTTCTGGGTTTGGCTCGAGTGCAAACTAGACACAGAAGGAGGTTAATTGGGTTGGTATCATTTGAGAGATAATTATAGATGGAAGGCAGCCCCAGAACTGCAGTTCTGTTTAAGAAGCTGACAACTATGAGAGTACATAAAATTAAGGTTTCCCTTAGAAAGGGAAATTTGTATTTATTACGGTTACTCTGAACCAAAAATCAGATTTTTTCTTCAGAATTAATTGCAATTATTTATAGCACACAATCAGTTGTAGTTATTTATAGCACTCACTGAGTGTATGTTTTCGGTTTGGTGTGGTGATAATTACAACATTGGTATAAAATAGCAGAGCTTCAATACACTGAAGCTTGAAAAACTGGCAAGCAGTAATATCCATGAAGAATACAGATCATTCCTCATTGTTTCAGATCCATTTCAAATTTACTGAAGGAAAAGTAGTCCATGGATTTCCAAGGGGGTCTGCTGTGGTACTTCATAAAAGTGCTTTAGTCTTTTAATTTCACATTTCAGTGGGTATTGCAGGGCCTCAGTTGGTCTCTTTTGGGTTTCAGTGGGTTTCTGAATACTTCAGAGACAGTGGCATTTTTCATATTCCCCTTTTTGGCCTGAGTAGACCATGGTGAACTCTGACACTGGCTCTCTGATCTCTCCAGTGTAACCAGCCCATCAGCCAGGGGAAAATTGAAGAAACAAGGCTCAGAACCTTCAGCTATTTCTTTAACTTATGTCCAAGTGAAAGGATGAGCAAAAGATAGAAGAGAAAGGATAACAGAGATAAGGAATGGCAAAATCCGTTGCCTAAGTGATTACAACTGGTTTATTCACATCACTTAGTGCATAAATTAGCACAAAAAGTAAGGGTCTGTTTGGAAGCTTAGGGTGAAAAGGAATAAAAGAGAAAATTTCATGGAAGTGTCCTAAAAATATTATTAAACATCCACAGAGAGTAGATGCCTTCCACTGATTTTTAATAGTAAAATATCTGACCTTCTCCTTTGGGTGCTTGTATATGAAGCTTCTGGATACCCAGTTTATCTTGAATCTTGTTTCAGGACAAGCTGGCCCTTTCAAAGAGGCTTCTTAGAGATTAGAGATAGTCTGAAACATGCAATTTCCTACAGGAGTAGCCTGGGAATACAAGCCCAGTATAAAGCAAACAAGAAAGGCTGGAAATTAATCTTTTGGAAGAAAAGCCCAATAGGAAAGAATGAAGATGCCCATCTTAACTCCCTAGTAAAAGATGTGCAGGATGATGCCTGCAAGGGATTGCTAGGCAGAGGAAAGGACATGGATGACATTTGGAATTTATTTCTCTCAAACAAAAATGTAACCTAAAACTCATGCCCTGAAGAAAATTAACTCCTGTAGCTCATAGAAACTCTCTAAACACTAGCCAGTGAATTAAACCACTGATTTAGAGGTTTCTCGGGTAGCTAAAAATTATATGAAGTCTTCAGGGCAGCAAAATCTTTTTTAATAAATTTGTATGTCATCAAGCACAGTGCCAAGAAGTGCTGTTTCCATTTATGCCAGTAAGAGTGTACTATGAAAACTCCTTTGGATATCTGTAGTTTAATTTCCTTTTAGGGTCTTTTCTACCAAAAATGTTTTATTATACAGCTGGTTTATTTTCAAATTTTTTTATGTGAGTTTGCCCCTTAAATTTTTTGGAGAAAACCAAAGTAACAGTTCATATAACACCTAGAACCCAATGTAAAGGGGCACAACACTTCTGTCTACCTGGCATCTAGAGCACAAAGGATCAGTAAACAGTTGACAATCCCCTTTGTGTGGGAGATTGTTAAACGCCAGTGTTTATCTAGGGAAAGGACCTGGAATAGACAAGTGGTCTTTAAGAGGATTCAAAGAATGGCGAAGTTCAAGGAAAAACAGGAAAGCATGTGAATCTATTTCAGACCTGTTTTCTCCAATTTTTTTCCCCTCTGAACAGATAGCATAGCACTCTGAGGGGTTTGTCCTCATCACTAACTGCTCTGTTATCAGTCCTAGTGGGAGAAAACCTGGACCTAAGTAGAATCATTTGAGGTATTTCTGGAGGCAGTAATCCCAGGCCTGGTCTGAGGGGAGAAGGTACCAGCATGAACATGCCAGAGGTAGATGTTGATTTGAGATCTAAATCCTGCAGTTGTGGGGCTTATCTGTACTGTAGAATTGGCTGAAGTGCAAAGGAAGCTCCACTGCCAGTTTCTTGTCCACCCAGCACGGTGCTGTGCAGGCCTCCCAGCATTTCCGTGGGAGAAAGAGAGCTCTCTGTATATTGGCAGGAAGGGAGGACAGAGTCTTAAGCTGTGCCTGGGGATGTTCAGGTTGGGAATTAAGAAGATTTTCTTCACGGAAAGGGTGATTAGACACTGGAATGGACTTCCCAGACAGGTGGTAGAGTCACTGTCCCTGGAGGTATTTAAGGAAAGACTGGATGTGGCACTGAGGGACATGGTTTAATTGACGTGGTGGTGTTTGGTCACAGGTTGGACATGATGATCTCAGAGGTCTTTTCCAACCTATTTGTTTGTGTGATTCTGTGATTGTCCAAGGCTGAAGTGAGGAAGGCTTTTCTTGCATTGGCGTTGTACTTATGGGCAGAGCCATTGGCCAGGCAGCAGCTGAGCTGATGTCAAATATCTGCTGAGACTATCCCCTTGCCCTTGGGGTTCTGCCATCACTGAGGGTGTCTAGCACGGGGCTGTACTTGCAGAGGTTGCTGTAATTACTCAACAAATGTTAGAAGGATATTGCAACCACCAGCTTAATGTTCTGCCCCTCCTCAGGCTGCCACCCGACACATGTTTGCTAAATATTTTCAGGATTCTTCTCTGGCATTAATAACTTTTTTTTGTTTGTTTGTTTGCTTTGCTTTGTTTTGTTGGTGTAAGTTCTCTTAATAATACTGATGTATCTTGTAGTACATCCAAGAACCTTCACCAGGAGTTAGATAACACTTGGTTATGTGTGTCTGTGAGGAAAAAACCCCACTGTGTTGACAGAGTAAGAGTGAAAGGTATAAATGACATGTGACTTCAGAAGTGAAAATCTTGCTGTCTTACTTGTGTAGCTTGTTATGTACTTAATAAAACAAATGTAAAATGTCACTTATGGAAATCTTCCAAAGCGATCTTTGATAACTGAGGTAATATCTTGCTGATAGTTTTGCAGAGTAACCCGTTTGGAAAAGTTTGTTGTCTTTTTTGACATTCATTCTTTTATTTTAACTTTCATCAAGACCAAAGCAGTTACAAGCTCTTGTACTCCATGTGTTTATGCTTGGAGAGTTGCCAAAGAAATACATACTCAGTCTTTCTGCATTGTGATCACAGCATCACAGTAAAAAAGAGACTGGAAGGGACCTCCAGGAGCAGATCTAATTAGATCTGGTTGCTCAGAGCTATGTTCAGTTGTGTCTTTAATTCCTCCATTGAATTCCTTCATGAGGAGATTCCACAGCCTGTCTGGACACCCTGTGTCAGTGTTTGACTACTCTCACGGTAAAACAGCAAACAAATAAATAGAAGTTGTTATGTATAATCAGAATTTCCCATGTTCTGGCTCATGATTGTTGTAGTTCCACTGCGAAGATGCAAGAAGGGTTTGTCTTCTCTGTATCCTCTGGTCAGGCAGTTGTAGACAGCAATATGTTCTCCCCTGAGCCTTCTGTCCTGTGGGCTGAAGAGGCCCAGCTCCCTCAGCCTCTCCTTTTTTTTAAATGAATGATACACATTTGTCTTCACTTTATAACTTTCTCTTGTGGTTATATATACACTTATCTAACTTCAAATTGGTTTTGATTTCTTTTCTTTTTCCTCCAGCCTGGATAATTTAATAGAAACTGGTTCTGGTAGCAATGCTTATTATCCTAGTACAACCCAGGATGGTCAGTGTGGGGCAAGGGCATGTTGCTGCCTCATGATTGGTTTGGTGTCCATCAGGTCACAAGGTTCTTTCCTGCAGAGCTCCCTTCAAGCTGGTCAGGCCTCAGTGTGTAGCACTGTCTGGGGTCATTCCTCCCCAGGTTCTGAACTTTGTATTTTCCACTGTTGAACTTCATGAGGTTCCTGTTGGCCCGTTTCTCTGCTTCCCTCTGAATGGCACAACTCTTTGGCATATCAGCCTCTTCCATCACTTTTGCATCAGCAGCAAACTCTCTGGGTGTGTGTTCTGTCTCATGACTTATGCCATTGAGGAAGAGAATTAAAAAAATATTATCCTTGAGATCAATCCCAGGGGTAGACCACTGGGGACTGTCCTCCAGATGGACTTTGTGCTGATCACAACCCTTGGAGCCTGGCAGTTCAGCCAGCTTTCAGTCCACCTCACTGTCCACTTACCTAGTCCACATTTCATTCCTTTGTCTATGGGGGTGTTATGAGAGGCCATGTAAAATCAAGGTGAACATTCACAGCTCGTTTCATCACAGGAGGCTCTTGGGTCAGTCCAGCATGATTTTCCCTTTTCCTATGCTTATCATGCCTATCATTTCCTTGTCTGCAATACATCTGGAATGTTTTCCTGGTGGATTTGTCCCAGGGCCTGAGGTGAGGTTGAGCAGCCTATAGTTCCCTGGATCCTTCTTCTGACCCTATTGAAAGATGGGGCTGATGGTTTTTTTTTCCAGCCCTCTGGTTCCTGTTCAAGTCACAGCCACCTTTCAGAGATTACTGAGAGTGGCCTTGCAGGGACATCAACCCATTCCCTCAGCCCTCGTAGATAGATCCCATCACGTCTCAGGGATTTGTTTATGTCTACTTTAGTTCCTTTAAATGTTCCCTAACCTGATCCCCCTCCACTGAGTCTAAGACTTCCCTGCTCCAGATTTAAAATATAAACTTGGACTCTTGAAAATACATGATATGAAAGATGATTTATGTTAAAACTAAGCATCCCAAACCCCTCCACAGCAGAAATATTCAACACAATAAATATGATGGTAATGACTGTGATGTAGAAACAATGTTTTTTTGTTTTTGTTTTTTTTTTCCAGGAAAAGCTTTACCTAGATATTCTTTCATGTTCTGTATGGAACGTGCTTGAACTGCCAGTGGGTGATAGGCAGCATGTTTTGTTTGTTACATATTTGCCTTTGTTTCCTTCTTTTTCCTAGTGAGTTGATAAAGGCAAGGTTAACTTATGATCCATAGGTCCTTAAGTAAAGTTTCCAGCTTTCTCTGATTATTACAATGAATGTTTTTAGTCATGTGTTGTTTAAACAATGGCCAGATATTGGAGTAGGTACTAAGTGCACTTCAGTATTTCTTAAATGTGTTTGAACCAATTACAAATATTCCTACCACATTTTGTTTGATAGATGAAAATGTCTTTCTTTTGGCCCCAGACCTTGTAGGCAGAAAAATAACCCAGATTGCCGTTGGAAAAGGCTTTATCTCACTCTTTTGGAGTATAAGCACATGCTAAGAAGCATATCCCTGGCATACTGAAGTAATCTCAAGTTTACAGCTATCTTTATCTGTTCTGCCTACATAAACAAAAGCTGATACACAGGTAGGTCTCTTGTTGGTCCTTCTTTAAGTGACAGAAGCTTTTAATCTTTATCTTAATTTAGTTTGTGTTATTCTGCATGGTTGTTTGATATTGTAAGCCCAATGCTGACGTTGAAGTTGAGTAATTCCTGCTTACTCATTATCCTCTTGAATGCTCTTAAGTGGATGTGGTTTCACTGTATTTATGAAGAGGATCAATTAAGGTAATCTTGGATTAATCCCATTACACCCTTTGGTCTTGTTTATGGCTTTCTTTTTCATCAAATTCACACAAACAGTGAAAAGACGTTATTCTGTTTATGGTACTGTCATTGTCATTTACTATAGAATTCCTCCCCTAAAAAAATGTAAATGCATTGCATTCCACTGTTCACAGATACACAAAACAGACTCACTAAAGATTTTGATTATGTTAGTTTTAAAATATTTTCTTTTAGGCACTGATCTTACACATCGTACAATGTATGTGGTTACCTTGAAACAATCCTGTCAAATTTGTGGTGCTGTTAAGAAAATTAACTTCAGTTTCACAGTGGTGTTTTAGGATCTTCAAGAAGTTAAAAAAATGGGGCTTTCACCTGACAGCTTCTAGAAATCTTATGAAATTAATCTATGCAAAGCAGGTAACATAAGGTGCATTTACCTATCTCAGTTCAAAACTATTAGCACATCATTTATGGGATCATAAAAATACTTCTTACTGAATGAGTGCTTTGATGAGAAAACCTGCTAAAAGCATAGAAGTGTATGATATGCACTGTAATATCACGTTGATCTGTAATCATAATTTTTTGATGTGTCAATATGTGGGGAGGTAATTTGACTCATTAAAAAAAAAAAAAAAAACAAACCTGAGTCTGATTCATTTTCACTGGGTCAATTGCTGTTCCTAATCCAGAGTCTTTGTCAGCTTGCAGGCTTTCTTGTGTGTTGTGTTTTTACACTTTTGCTTAAAAGGCAGGTAAGATGATACTGTTAGCACTTTCTACTCTTGTTTTTTTTTTTTACTTGGAACAATAATGTGATAGACTTAAAATAGCTGCTTTTAGCAAATTCTATTTTTTGCATGTGCATTCATGGGAGACAGATGACCAGAGAAGGATAGAATGACTGATTTATTTGCATTAACAATTTTTTTTTTTCTTCTGTTTATGGTGTTGTCTTTAGTGTCATACAAATTCATTCAGGAAATAAAAACTTTGATAGTCCTGGAGAAAAAAAAAAATAGTTGTCCCCTCTGAAACATGTCACAAATGTTATAGAAATGTAGTTTATTGAGCTAAATTTTGAAGAAAAAAATGCCACTTTGTGCTTTGCATATTTAACCAAAGGATGATCTCTCAGGAGTGTCCTGTCCACAGTATGAGTTAATCTCCTGTGGTTTATATTTGGATTGCAGGAATGATTTTTTCTTGCAACTTTGTGCATATTTCCTAGTGGAATATCTTTGCTGTATTTCTTCTTACTCACGTCATGTGGCTTCAGATTTTGCATTCTAATTCTCCCTATTTCAGACCAGAATTTTTTGGTCAATATTTCTTAACAAAATGTCATACAGACTCAAGTAATAAATCTCTGGTTATGAGTGGGTGTGTTGTCCTGAGGTATGCAGGCAGATAACTGCTGACTGCCTTAGACTTGCAGTGAAAACTCATCTAATAATACTGTTCCTAGCACCTGCCACATAAGAAAATTCCAGGATTGGGTCCTGCAGGCAGTCAGCATGATAAAGAGGATTAATTCCAGTAAATGAACATACACATAAGGACTGAGATCTTTGGTAGTCGTGTACTGCTTGTGTGTGCCGAAACACGTTATAATAATTTTGTCTTCTAGATTTCTTGGAATTCCGTGTTTCAAATTGCTACAGCATTGGGAAAACTATTTGTGTATTCCAACTCTAGTACTTAAAACAGGTGAAGTCCTCAGAGAACTAAAACTGCAGAGTCCATAGAGCCTGGCACTGCTTTTTGGTTTGTCTTAGACAGAATATTTGAAATCATGATTAAAGCTGCACTTTTTCTTCACTTTGATAAGAAGGTTTTGATGTTTTAGTGAGCCTTGGATTGTGGCAAAGAGGCAAACCCCAAACTGTACGTTACTTTTTAAGGATTCAAAAACAAAAGTATAGTGGGAAGAGCAACCCCGTCTAATCCCATGTAGAGAAAAAAAAAAGGGGAAAAAAAAAAAAACACGGGAAAAAAAACCCCAAAAAAAACCACAAAAAAAACCAACAACCAAATAAATGTTTTCCCCCGCTCCTTCCAGGCCAGTCGGAGCAAACNAAAAAGGGGAAAAAAAAAAACACGGGAAAAAAAACCCCAAAAAAAACCACAAAAAAAACCAACAACCAAATAAATGTTTTCCCCCGCTCCTTCCAGGCCAGTCGGAGCAAACTGAAGCATCTCCTCCCCGCTGGCCCGGCCTGTGTCTGGCGGTACCGAAGGTGGGATGCAGGAGGTGCAGCCCCCGCGCTCCCGGGCAGGGCGGTGCTGCCGCCGGCGCTGCCAGGCGCGGTGGGCCGGAGCGGAGCACAGCGGGCAGGCTCTGCTCTCCGCCCTTCTCAGCCTTTCCCGGCCTTTCCTGGCCTTTCCCGGCCTTTCCCGGCCTTTCCTGGCCGTTCCCTGCCCGGCGGGTCCCGGCCGGACTCGGGGCAGCGCTCCCCGGGCCCTCCGCCCAGCCAGCGGGGGTCGGGTTTTCTCCCCTTTCGCTCGTCCCTCTCCTCGGCGCACGGGCGGCTTGGAAATCGGAAATGATCTTAATTA
Source organism: Eulacestoma nigropectus (assembly GCA_013397775.1). Lineage (NCBI taxonomy): Eukaryota > Metazoa > Chordata > Aves > Passeriformes > Eulacestoma > Eulacestoma nigropectus. Next base: position 639,984 of record VZTE01003316.1, on the reverse strand, counting down.
AATGTTTTCTGTACAGAAGCAAGCGGGCCCTTTTTGTGCGCAAGGCGAAGGCAGCAGACCTTATCACAAAAGACAAAAGCAAATATTTATCAGGGAACAAAAGATGTCCACGGTTGCTTGCAGCGGGGGAGATTTTTCTCTCTCTCCCGGTGAAGAAGTTTAACAGCGTAAGATGTTTATCAGGACTCCTTGTTGAAATTCTTTGTTTCTCTGCAAGATCTACAAATGGAACTGTTTTTCTTTCTGTGAAGCACATAATGAAGCCCATGAGTTAAACTGCAGAGAATGCAAACACCTGCTTGTCCCTCTGTTGACTTTGCGTTTCAAGAAGGTCTTTTCTGTTCCAGATGATAATGGTTTGGGGGATTGGTTTTGTTTGGGTTTTATCCTGTGTGGAGAGAAATGCTCATCTTGCCCGTCGTCACTTTATGTCACTTCTGATGCAGCGATTGTCTCCGTTAAAGGAATACCATGTTGTTAGAAGTATTCCTTTTTCAGAATCTTCTGTGTTATCGAGTGAATAAGCTATTACATTTTACTGCTTTCCCTGTCTTGGTTTATTTTTGTGTGTGTTTTTTTTTTTTTTCAAATGCTCTGTTTGGTGAGCTACATGTCTTACAACTTTACATTTTCAGCCATGAATGAAAGGGAGGAAACAATAGAATACATGTAACCCCTTCCAGCATTTTTGCCTGTTCCCCTTAACTATTTCATACATGGAAACACAATATTTCAGATGTACTCGAATGCTGATTATCCAGTGATTTCACGCACATTTATCCCTAATACAATATGATTTTTAGTTGGTATTTGAAACGTGCAAACACTTTTATGAATATTCATCTCCAACAGCTGGGTTATCAGTTACCTGCAAACTCTTGCATAAAAATCTAAGATTTTATAATATAAACACCCACTTTCTCGAACTTGTGAAGAGACTACTTTGATTAAATTTATTCACATGGCAAATGTTCAGTCTCATTGTAAGTTGATGTTATTGCACAGATTTCTGGTACTGGACAACATAATTCATAGTAGTGCCTGCAATCCGTATTTAGGGGTTTTTAATAGTTCACAGGATCTGAGGAATACTTTAAAATACTTTTCCACAGCAATTTAGGACAGAGCTTTACGATGACAAAGGCTTTTAAGTACAGTGCTGTAAAGTAAAAGTACTGTGTCAGAACAGAAGTGCTATACTCAGACAGGGCTTGTCTGCTGTTTTAATATATTTCATAAATATTGGGGGCAGGGGGCATGCCTGGTTCTTCACATGACTATACTTGTAGATAGACCTATTTGTCTGGGAAAATATATTCAAAGTGGTGGGACTCCTGGGAGCAAGCACTTGTGGAATCGAAATCTTTCTGTTTCACAGACATCATTACATTTTAAATTAATAATGTAAAATAAAGCTTTGTATTGGGATACAGACTGAAGTATTGTTTTTGCTTCTTTATTCATGGCCATAATATTTTTCTCAAACTTCTCTGAAACTTCACAGAACTGCCAGTTTTAGAAGAACAGTTCCTAGGTGTGTTTTTAAATGATTTACCTTTGTAGAGACCTTAAAGTTGTAATGAAATAAAATTATTTTACTTCTAATTTAACAGAATAGTTCTTAGATAAAGATGCTCTATGATTCTTTATTTTCATGTGTCTATTTCAATTCTGATTACAGAGCTTGCATTCTATTTTTCTTTTGTTACTGAGTCCAAAGAGTTTTATACTCTTTTCTTAAAGTTGTATAGAGAGCCAGTAAATTAGATGGACTCAGGCCTTTCTTAAAACAGATAAAAATATCCTTTTTTATTTTTTTATTTCTCAGTTCAGAGTTTTTTCTTTACTTTACCAGAGATAGAGCATGTTCTATGCTAATTTGAAAAATACTAAGGCTTTTTATATTTCTCGTAATACTACAGCATGTTTCTGGAAACTAAAAAATAGAGTATGTAGTATTATGATTTTTTTCCATTTCATTGAATAAAATAATTATCTAGACTACCTTGGATTGAACTACTATCACTTTCTCAGGCTCTTTGGAAAGACACAAGTACTTCAGTAGAGAGAGATTTATTCTTCAGAAACATGGAGTATATTCTGTAGACATATATTCTGTAAAATATTAAATGCCATATACTTCTGGACTGCTTTTGCCCTCAAGCTAGGTTTTCTTCTTAAAAAAAAAAAAGAAACTGGGACTGCTCCAACTTTCTCTTCTAACAGCACGTGCATTATTTGAGGATTTTATTGTTTTGAGTTTTATAAATACTGTAGTGAATTATTATTTCTGCAGAAGTGGGAAAGTAGAAAGAAGGAGGGACAAAAAGTATATATGCCTAAGTTCACAGAAAAAGCTCATCTTTTGAGATAACTTACCTTCTTGCTTATTTCTATCTGACACCATACTCATAATATTTCTTTTATCTATAAAGAAAAGAATTTGTAATGGTTAACATGGTCAACAACTCAGAAATATTGAAAGCCATACTGCTGTGGAAATAAATACACTCCAACATTAGGAAGTCATTTGTACAGTGGTAATGCTTTGTTGCTGGTGATAGCAATGCTGACCATTCTGTAGGGTGGTTGGTGGTAAAAAACCAAATTTAAATTTTATTTTTCAATGCAAGTGAAGTATTTAGAGATGAAAGGGAAGGATATTAAAATACGAGTATTTTTGGTACACTTTTGTACAGATGGGACTGTAATTGGTGACATGGGAATAGTACATATACTGAAATATTTGAAATGCTAATTCATTTTTTGCTTCAGTTTTCCAACTGCCAGCTGTAATTATGGATCTCATTTAACAGATGCTAACACAGGGAGTAACTTCACTCCTGGAGTAGTCCCACTGAGACATGGAAGTAAAGTTAAGGCTCAGGTGCTTCGGCTTTGGTGTAGGTACAGTTCTAGGAAGTTGTTGAATGCTGCTGTTAAAGACTGTCTGGTGCCTGGGTTATAAACCATTTGCATTTTGAATATATTTAGTTATACAAAAACTAAGTTATGTACTGATATTCTTTATCAAGATTAATAAAAGCCTTTAGATTTAAATTTATCACTGTTTACAAGCCTTAAAATTTCATTATTTGTTGACAGAGGGGAATGAATCTGAAGTGGTTTTAGCTCCACAGAGCTCTCATAAAATTTGAGAGATGGATGTGAAATGGTTGATGAAACTATTTCAATTACTTTTATATTATTTTACAGTGGGATGTATTATATACAAATAAGTGTTCTAATAACAGTGAGTGTCTCTAAATTTCCACAAGTCTTCTTTTTGAATTTTAAAGAACATCTGAATAAAGCATCTGTTTAAAAGAAGTTTTATATAAGCAAGGGCTCAGTTGGCAGAATGAACTGAAATAAAAACTTAAGGTTTTTGTCAGTGTCTTCCCTCTGTGAAAATGATACAAACATATTAAAAAGACAAACTGTTTTAGTCTATTTATTGTTAAAATATAAAAACAACTAACTACACAGAATAAGTTTTGTTGTTTGTTTGTTGGGGTTTTTTCCTCTTATCAATATTTAAATATATGTACCATTTATAGTTCCATTTTTATATTTATTGGAAAAACTGCATTTCAGTTCAATGGGAAACCCTATATTTTTCGATACAGTTTGCAAATTTAATGTTGAACTTTCAGGTCAAATTGAATGTCTTTGTAATTGTAAAATTAAAAATCATTAATATCCTGAAGGACTTCAGTCCCACAGGACTTTTCAACAAGGATTTAGTAAGAATGGATCCAAAAATGTTCTATGTAATATTAATGGAAATTATTTAGAATTCTTTGTTGTGTAATTGGAAATATGTTCCTTTTCTAACACTTTCTGGCTGTTGAACAATTCTTGGAGAATTTGTAATAGCAAAACGATTTTATAAATTCTGGGACAGGGTAATATTTTTTCCTTCACTGTAAGGACAGAAAATCCTTACAGGACAAAGAAGTAAAACTCTGAAAGAATACACTACACAGTAGAAAAAATTGTCCTCAATGCCTGAAAAGGAACTAAGCTTATTATTTTATGGTGGTGTGGTTTTTGTTGTTGCTGCTGTTGTTATTATTATTACTACTGTTATTATTATTTTCCAAAGTGATTTTAAGATGCTTTTAAGGTTAATGAGAAAACAGAAGACACATTTTGAAGCAACTTCTGAATGCTTCAGAATAAATGAAAGAACAGCCTGGTTCTGTGTTTCCTTTTGAAACTTAAACTTGGACAAAAGGGGTTTTGCATTTGTTCAGATGCCTTTTTTCTTCTTGCTTTGAAAGGACTGTAATTGAGTAGGGATTTGTTTTGATAAGAACTAATAGAAGGGTAATTATAAAAGGGCGAGTAGAGATTACAAAAGATTGTGTTGTTTTAGGTTTTCTAAGTTATTCAGTCATTATTTTTTTTATGTTTTTGCTCTCATGCCAATGCAAAAAAACGAGGGTGTGAGTAATGCAGTACTTAGAAGGTTAAGGTGAATTTTCAGGCTGAAGGCAAAAGCAATAAAAAGTATTAACAAGAAACTACATATTGCTTCACATTAATGTTCAGGGCCAGACCATAACTATGGGAAGGATAACAGAATGGGAAGTAATTTGCTGTCTGGGCTTACATATTTTTTCTGAAAGACCCAATGTACTATCTTTTGAGGCATTAATAGGGACTAAGTAAAAAAAAAAAAAAAAATTCCTTGCTTTGTCAACCAATGCAATTTATTTGCTTGATTTTTTCATGCATTTTCCAAGATTGTTTCCTGTGCAAATTGAGAGATGGAGACTGGGACTGAGGTGGCTAATTATTCACATAGTTTTATGGGAGATAACCTTCCTTATTTTTCAGCCCTTTGTCCCTTACATCTCTTACTATTGCAAGTTCTTATTTTGGTACTTAGTTGCTAGAGCCAAACAAATACAGGAGAGATCTCCATCTTGCCCCTGTGCTTTGCTTTATACAGTCATGTTTGTTTTCTTGGTTTGTGAGTGGAAGGTGGCAGCAGTTTAATCAAGTCAGTGTATGATGGAGGGGAGTCTGGGAGGCTTTGGCCTTTCCTGTATTTCTTGAAAAGAAGGACCAATCCCATACCTGCAGCATCTGGGTACAAAAGGCATGAGAATACTCATCTCTTGGGTGAGATTTCAAACCAGTGGCGACCTATTCAGGCCAGAAGGGTAGAGACTCTCTGTGTGGAGCTTTGGAATGACCTTAAAACTCCAGGAGAGTGAGAGGATGGTTCTGATGGATAGGCAGGAAGCCAGGGCAGGAGAAATTCCAAGGTGTTTACCTAGCTGTGAGGAGGACTTTGTTTTTAATGATGGAAATGGGACAACAAAAGAGAAAGGATTCAGGAATTTTTTTTCTTTGTAGCCTGAGTAGTACCAGAAAGGTGTTCCTGTTTTGTATGCAACATCAGGAACAGAATAAATATATTTGGCTCAAGGATGTCACTAGTAGCTCTGTTGTAGTGAAAGATGTTTGTTAAAAAACTGCATGTTGTGGATAAAATTAGTTTTAAATTGATTTGTTTTCAAATTGGTTTAGCCATTCAGATTCAATTTGATCTAAGACATTGAGGGGTTTCTAGACAACTCTTTCCTGAATAACACTATGGAGCTTTTTGGCATTATACCCAAATTAACAGCATGCTGCGTCATTAAAAAATAAAAGAGCTGCAATTTTTTCTTGGCGTAGATTTCTGCAAAGCAATAAAAGACTTCCTATGTTGATTACAAATACTGTAAAGTGTTTACTTTGCTCTATAAACTTGGAGCATTTCATGTTTGGATATATTGTATGTGGCCTCTTAAGACCTTTTACATTTTTCTGCTTGTATCTTGTTTGATGAGGGTTTCAGGTCTCAGGCAAGAGAGATTTTTGAAGGACAAAACCAGTGTGCCCTGCAGGAAAAGCAAATGCAATTAAGGCATTTGTAGGCAGGATACACATACTTTAGGAATCGTTAGTTAATTCCTATTGTTTTAGTGATGGAAAGTTGCAGTTTTCCAGTGCCCTCATTTCTCCATATTTTAAAAAGGAATAAAATTGATCTGGCATGCAAACAAGTAGTGCTCTTCTTTATTGCTACATTGAAATACTAGAATTTATTTGCTATTAGAGATTTGTTCATTATTAGACCAAACACAAGTTTCTCTTTTTCCTGTTCTAATGTTATTCTGAGAAATCTCCAAGCTTCATACGTTCTAGGTGTCCCCACCTCTCAAAAATATTAATCGAAGAACCCCACACAACTTCCCAGTGAAGTCTGTGTGCACCAAACCTCTTCCTGCATAACCCCATATGAGCACGAAGCTTTCGCAACCAGGAACTTCAGGTCCTATGAATTGTAAAAATGGTTTACAACTGGCTAAAAGATTCTCAGAAGTATTGATAAAAATGTCTTTTGCTGGCTCAGTCATAAAGGAAAAGTCAGGGATGGACTATCCCTGCCTTTGGCAGGAGAGGAGCTGGCACTGGACTTGTTCCATGGGGCAGTGCAGGGAATGCATTTCTCAAGTATTGGACTTTAGCCACTTACCAGAGCTGGCTGAAAGCCAAGAATTTATTTTCACAAAATGGTTTTGTGCTGTTTAATTTTGCTTTTGCATTTCATTGTAACAGAAGCAAGGTTTTCATTCATTTTTGTGTAGCACGTGGGTAAAGGGTGCACCATATGGGAATAGGAGAAGCCGGTGGAATAGCTGGTGGACTGGAATCCCCTCCTGTTGATGCCTCCTACTGTGCATGACCAGGGCAGAGATACAGATCTGAATCACCAACTTTGTTTTCTGTTCTGAAAATGAAGAAGTTCTACTTTACAAAATATGTTCTTAAGAAATGCTGATATTTTTACTTGTATAACTAATTCTTTTACTAGTTCATTGTTGGTAGCATTCACTGGATCACTTTTATGCCATATCCCACTGCTCTGCAGGATTATTTTCCAGATATCTTTCATGTTGAATAACACACAATGTCAGACAGAACTGACATTTATGAAAAATAGAAATATGAGTGCTAATGTTCTTAATGTGAAATTCTGGAGGCAGTTAGTAAGAAAGTTTAATCAACTGTTAAATAATCAATAGTTACTAGTTCACAGAAGGTTTATCAAAATTTTAATTTCTTTGGTTCCAGGATATTGGAAAATATCACTTTCAACAGCCTTAAGGAGTTAGAAGTCTCACTCCCATTGAATTTAAAAATAATTTGAACAGTTTATTACCTCAGGCTTCCTTGATAATCCCAGCATGCATGGGTTGCATCTGTTGTTCTTTTATCACTGAAAGCAGTGAATTGTGGATTCTAAATTTCTAGTTCTTCAGAAATACATGGATGTGGATAACAAGAAATGAAACATTCTCAGGTAAACTTTGAATTCTTAGAAAACTTTGTAGAGGGACTTTTAAATGTTGCATAATGAGTAAACTCAGTTTAATTTTTCTTCTTGCTTCTCTTTAGAGTCCATCCAATTCTGTGAAAAAGACCATGTATAAAATATATATTTTTTCTATTCATAGTGCCAACAGAAAAAGTACTTGTCGTCTCTGTCTCTCTCTCGGTATCTAAATTTATCTTTGGACTGTTATCTCTAATTACTCCGGAAAATATTCAGACTAGCTTAATAGTCAGTCACTATTTTATTTTTTCTTACTATATTGAGTTAATCAGTCTAAATTTTCTGGGAAAAATATTTTCAGTGAGTAAAATTTTCTGAGTATATTTGTTACCTTCACTTTTACTATTGTATGACTAACAATTCAGCCACCTTTCTCAACTCCTTGATTCTTATGGCTTCTAGGTTATCTGTAGAGCCATAGTCTTCTTTAACTTCAGAAGCAGTTCATATGGATCCATGTGAAACACACTTGCAGAAAAAAATAATATATGATTGTGCTTTGGGTTTTGGGCACGTGACTCAATTTCATTTCAGATGAAACAAATGTGGGAGGCGCTCCCCAGCCAGGCATTCAAACCACAGAGGCAAACTAGAGTTGAAATGTTCGTAGCATGGGCATCAGATCCTCAGTGCCAAGATGTAGCCAGAATCAGCTAGGCAGAATCCAGCCTGGCACTTAGGGCATTTTCTTGAAAAGGGGCTTGTGTGTATTGACCCTTTCATGCACAGAAAAGAAATGTCTTAACCACCATACTGTCGGAGCAACTGGTCAAATAGGCCATTTCCGTATCTAAAATAAGAAAAAAAGAATTGGAGGAATGAGCCAACAACATTGCCCTTCCACTTCCATGGTTAGCATGACTTGTAAAATAAAAATGGTAAAGTAGAAGGAAATACTGCTGAAATCTGGCCCCTCTACATCATCTCCTGAGAAAAGGTGCCCTCCTACAGTTCTGATTGAAGCGTATGAGGGGTAGGATTAAGTCATGTCCTTAGTATTCCCTATTGCCCAACTGGAGACAGTGATCTGATAAACATGCCGAGGACTTTTGTACTGTCTTCTTCCCTCCCTCCCTTCCTTCTGATCTCCCTCTCTTCCTTCCTCCTTCTGTCCCATCCAGCCTTTACTTCTGTTAGAGTTTTCTGAAGGACAGAAAGGAGAAGGAGGAGGAGTCCTCACCCTTTACCCTGGGCTGAGACAAGCTCTTCCATCGCTGGCCGTGGGAGCGTTACCGCTTGCTGTACAGCAACATCCCAATTCCAGCTTGCTTGGCCTCCTGGGAATCTGACTGGCAGGTGAGGTAGTTCAGCCTGCTGTGCCACCCTGAGATTTCAGGATGTTTGTGCTGGGTCGCTCCTACGGAATGAGCGGGAGGTGAGTTGAGGGTCAAACTCCAGATTTAGAAACGCACAGTCCTAGTCAGAAAACAGCCTTGGTCTCCGTAGAGTATAGAGACTCCCGAGTAATGGTAAAATAGGAACAGCCCATCATTACCAGGCAGTAGGATGAGATCTGCAGGGAGGGCAGTTTTCTCCCATGAGGAGATGGGATGTGTGCAACATGGATAGGGAAAAACTGTGCCAGGCTGTGAATCTGCTGTGGTAAGCCAGAAGTTCCATCACCAGATTCTATCATGTAGAAACTCTTAAAAAATTCTTAAGTGTCCTTCTGTCTGCTCTGCTCCACAGTTCAAACTAAAACACTGCAGAAGACTGTCCATCTTGTCAGAAGTTGGCATTTTTAAAAGCAAAAAGTAGTAATATAAGAATGATATGTCTCTCAAGAAACATTTCCTTTTGATGACTAGATAACAGTAGAATAATAGATATCTTTCAAAGCATTTACGCAAAACTTATTATTAAGCCCCAAATATAGTCTAAATTCAAAAAGCAAGATCGGGGTGCTTTAACTTCCTCTGTTTGTACTGTGGTTTGTGTATCACAGGATGACAGCTGTAGATCAGAGGACAGACATGCTCCTGGCAAGTGATGGGTGTTTGTGAGCAGGAACTTCCTGGGAGATATTGACCGGGTCACGGGCAGCTGCTCAGAAATTTGTTAAGTAATCTATCTAATATGTCCAAGGAGTAGCACATCCGAATCAATCCATCCAAATGCCTCAGGAATATCAATAAAGAGATAATAAATCTGATCATTCTCTGTGATCTGCTCTGATGTGAAGCTACCAGGGAAGCCTTGTACAATATGAAGATTAATTCTAGTACACATTTGTTAGAGTGACAAATGCTCCATGCCAGAACTGTGGCTGGTGAAAAATTCATTTCAAATTAATTTCAAACTTTATTTTCTGCAATAATCTGCTGTCATAAAACTGAAGGGCAACAAATGGCAATTGCTGAGGATGTTTTCAAAAGGGAAATAGACCCCAGGTTTACAGAATGAGTTTTCCAGCTTTTTTTCTTTTTCTTTTGTGAATCTCCCACTTAATTTCAGTTCAGCAAAAAAAATTTATTTCTTTGCTGTTCTAAATTTTAAACCGTAGTAATGATAACAATAAACCTTTAAATATAACATAGTAAATACAAAGGCTAAAGAGGTAATAAATATATTTATGTAGTTAATATCCTCCCCTGATTAGTTCTAAGTCCTTTGTGAGAAGGAAAAAAAAAAAAACGTCCCACCAGGCACAGTCCTGAAAGTCAATATTTTTTTGTTTGCTTTGATTGTGGTAGGTAAAAATCAAGTATATAATCTAGAAATTATGCCATGTATAATTTATTTGCTATTTTTTCCATTTGTCATACCATCTTAAACACCTTTAGGAAAGAATCCCAGCCCTTCTGCTTCTGACTTAATGATGTGACAGAAGTGACCTTTCTCAGGGCAAACTGGCGCTCTAGGAATTTTTTTTTTTTTAATATTTGAAAAACTCAGAATTCTGTTTGTGAGCTTCATTCTAAAATTATCAAAATTACCTGCGTCTTTTCAAAGTAACTCCAGATGCTTTGAAGATCAAGACTAGTACTTTAGCCATCTATGTCTTGGTCAGTGAAAGAAATTCGTATTTGTTTTAAAAATAAAGAGCAGAAGGTAGGAGTCGAAGTTTCAGTTTACAAAAATAAAAGCTGAGCAACTATTAATTCAAAGAAAAAGCTATTTTCACAATTTGATACTGCTAAATTCAGCATTTGGATTGTAGACTTTTAAAACTTTATAGATTAGTGTTTTTTCCATATTCCTACATTTTTGCTGGACAAAAATCTGACTGTGCCTTAAAATCAAACAGAATACTCTTTGTCCCCTTTGTTCACACCACCATCCTATTGTAGTATCTGCCTTTTGTGTATCTAGATAAGGAAAAATTTATGTTGAAAGCAAAGTAGGTGATGGAATCCAAGCATCCCCCTACCCTCTGTCAGTGAAGTCTTGTTCCTCAGAAACACAGGCTCTGCTGATGCCGCCTCGTAGGCTCTTTCACGCTGACTCTTGGGAAAGAGCAAGAGGCCTATAATGTCTGTTCAGCACTGTACCGACTGTATTTTTCAGAATATCCATTTTCCCCCATTTTATACACTATTTTTTGGACAAACCTGTGATCTTCCTTTCTGTTCTGCACACTTTGGAAAAATCCCAGTCTCTGTCCCCCCGGTGTTGGTCTGGGGACCGGCTGAGAAGATGCAGCACAGAGAACACGGTGTTGAGGGTTCAGCTCTCCAAGAGAACAACTAATATGGGACGAGGTCACAAGATGGTTTGAAGTCGGACCATGGTTGGGAGCAGAACCTTACTGCATCTTTCCTTTGGCAAGTGGTTCAAACCATGGAATTCTAAGGCAGAGCTTGAAGATTTTATTTAACTTTTATCTTAGTGTAGAAAGCAGCAGGCCATGGATATTTCATGGCAGTTTGCTCCTATTACATTTGCCTTAAATAAGAGAATGTTCTCATTCCCTATCCAAGGGAAGAACTATAATAGCATTTAGCAATTATATGTCTCAGTATCATAAAATTTTGTTTTGGTGTATTTTTCCCATACCGTGAGCTCTGTTGTCTCTCAGAGAATTTGGCTTTGTTTTGCTTTAGGAACAAAAAGTTTGATTCCCATTGTAGCTCTTCTTCTGACACTCCACAAAATATTGATTTCAGAGAGGCATTTTACAGCCTCTTATTAAAGACTTACACTTTATAATTTTGAACATAACTTATAGCTTCTTATTTTATGGACTTTGATCCATCTTCATAATTTACATATTAAATGCCAGGTTTGCTCAGCTTTGAAGGAGAGAGTGCTGGTGGTGGACCTCATTTCAGCATATTCAAAGTGGATTTGACCAAAATTCCTTGACACAGATGAATTTGTATCAAATATTCTTCGTAACTGCTTTCCCCCTAAAAGGTCTGAGTTATTTTAGGGCAGAAGTACATGTTTCAGCTTATCCTGTGCTTTTTATTAAGAGTGACTATCACTGTGAATGTGAATAGGGACATCTGTTTATGCAAAGTGGTAATGAAGGAGAATGTCCTGCTGTGCTATGAGTTTTATATTGAATGGCTACCAGTTGAGGGACTGAAATTTCCATTTTCTCCTTAAGCCACATAGCAAAAACAACACCAGTGCCTGATGGCATTAAAATATGTATTTCAAAGGCTAGAAATGTTATGCGAAAAGTAGTTGAAGCCCAAGAATTATACTTGTGCATGGGTTTGTGTGTGGAGATGTCTGTGTATGCTAATAATAATTAGAAGCAAGTCAGGCTTGTTTTCCTGTCTGGATCTCATCTTCTGTGTGTCTGTGTCTGATGGTTTGAACCATGGGTATTTTGTGGTTTAGTTTTAGACCCAGACATGACAAACATGTCACCAGTGTTATTTAACATCTTCATTAATGACAAAGAGATTGAGTGCACCCTTATCAAGTTTTGCAGATGACACCAAGCTGAGGGGTGTGGGTGACACACCTGAAGGGTGGGATGCCTTCCAGAGGGACCTGGACAAGCTCGAGAGGTGGCCCATGGGAATCTCATGAGGTTTGACAGACCAAGTCCAAGGTGCTGCACCTGGGTCAGGGCAACCCCCAGTACCAACCCAGGCTGGGGATGAACAGATCCAGAGCAGCCCTGGGAGAAGGACTTGGGGGTGCTGGTGGGTGAGAGGCTGGACATGCCCCGGCCGTGTGCCCTGGGAGCCCAGAACCCCCCCATGTGCTGGGCTGCATCCAAAGCCCCGTGGGCAGCAGGGCAGGGAGGGGATTCTGCCCCTCTGCCCCCTCTGCTGAGACCCCACCTGCAGTGCTGCATCCAGCCCTGGGGTCCCAGCACAGGAAGGACATGGAGCTGTTGGAGCCAGTCCAGAGGAGGCCACCAAGGTGATCAGAGGGATGGAGCAGCTCTGCTGTGAGGAAAGGCTGAGAGAACTTGGATTGTTCAGGCTGGAAAAGAGAAGGCTTTGGGGTGACCTAATTGCAGCCTTCCAGTACCTGAAGGGAGCCTGCAGGAAAGATGAAGAGAGACTATTTACAAGGGCCTGGAGTGACAGGACAAGGGGGAATGTGTTTAAGCTGACAGACAACAGTTTTAGATTAGAGATTAGGAAGAAATTCTTTACTGTGAGGGTGGTGAGGCCCTGGCACAGGTTTGCCAGAGAAGCTGTGACTGCTCCACCACTGGGAGTGTTCAAGACCAGGTGGATGGGGCTCTGAGTAATGTGGTCTAGCAGAAGTTGTCCTTGCCTATGACAGGGAATTGGAACAAGATGATCATTAACGTCTCTTTCCAACTCAGGCCATTCTATGATTCATGATAATTTAACATTTGAGATTCATGAAAGAGATTGATATTATATTGGGATCACTTGCTTTCTATTTGTGCATACCTAAAATATGGATTAATTTCAACTGAAAAAGAAATTAATCTTGTAGGAATAATTATTTCATCTCAGATACATCAGTTATAAGGAAAAATATTTTATTTCTATTCTGGCCCCTGGTTCGCAAACTTCTTCTTAAAATAGATTATTGGAAAATATTTATTTTCTGTCTTCAGTCGTGGAAAGAACTTCAAACTCAGAAAGACACTGTTGCAAAATATTATCTTCTTGTCTTAAAATGATATAACTTAACTGTGGTCTGCATACCTTTAATTAAAATAGCGTGCTAGTGGGGATCTACTATTCCAGACAAAGAGGGTAAGAGAGATATGAAGTCATTTGTACTTAATACAATAAAGTATTAAATTAGTCTCTCTTAAACTTGATTGTCACTCCATTGAACTCCATTACACGTTTACAAACTATCTTAAGTTTGTCTCAAAACCTTTTGAAAAGAGAGTGCCTGAAGATAATGTTTATACATTTTGTGTATTTTTTTTTAAATTAGGATTGTACTTCTTGTAGTCTCGGCTTGCACTAAAATAATCAGCTCCTCCCTCTCCAGTTTCCCTTTCTCAGTATGTTCATATTGATTGTATATAAGTCTGTGTAGATTTAGGAGCAGAAGTCTGTTTCCGCTTTGGTTAATGAATTATCAGAAAAATTAATGCAATTCCAGTTATATGACCATCAATTTGGCTGACATAGATCTCTTTACTTCACTTTTGTCTAATTCTACAGTGCTTATCTTCACACTTCTACAATTAGGTGGTGGAGTCACCGTCCCGTGAGGTGTTCAAGGAGCAACTGGATGTTGCACTCAATGCCACAGTCTAGTTGACAAAGTGGTGATTAGTTTTCCATCATAAATGGTTCTGTGGGATACTTTGGAACTGTTATCATGGTAGTCAACATTCTATTGTATACCGGATACTTGGCAAATACATGAAAGCTTATAAATCTTCCCTTTACTCTTTACTTCTAAATGGTGAAAATCAGTTTTTCAAAAAAAGGCACTTTATTCTATTTATAATAAAAGCCATATAAACGTGTCTCAAACTCTAGAAGTCAAATTAATTTTGCCAGCTTGAGGAGGGGGGAAGGTTTTTTGTTTGTTTCTCCATTTGTTTTTGTTGTTGTTTTTCTAATTCTTTTTTCTTGCTTGTGAAGCATCAAACTTAACAAGGGTGACTTGAATTAAGATAATCTTGGAATTATACAGTGCAGTGTTTTTGCAGGGTCTTTGTTTCTGAAAGAACTGTGATTTGTTTTTATTTTACAGGACTGGAAAGTAACATTTTCCATAGATTTCAACTTCTGTCTGCTGTGATGCTCCACTCTGAGTGATGCCACATGCAGCACTGAGTAGTACTGGCAAAGGAGAGCAGCTTCTTGGAATAAGGTAGGTTTCATTCTTTTCCACAAGGCCCGATGAAGTTCTTTGTAGCTACTTTTCTGTTTAATAAGTGAAGTCAGACAGGTATTCCAAGTCTAACTTCGCCTTGACTTGTCTTTGGTTTTGGTGGCTTCCTCTGTGTTGGTATTCACCCAACAGAGTTATTAATGAGTCCAGGTGTTGTAGTGGGCTACAGTGTTCCAATGTTTCATTCGTGTCACAGTTTTGTTCCAAAGCATTCTTGGGCTGTTGTGACTGTTACTTGTGACTACAGGTACACTCTGTAGTCCCTGTGCATGTGTCATCAGAAAGAGCGTATCTCAGTTAGCCTTCCACAGCCAAGATTATTTCCTAACAGAGTGGTTTCATGAGAGTGATTTGAGGAAGGCTTGCACATTATTTATGATATTATTATTATTATTATTATTATTATTATTATTATACATAATCTTTGGTCAAAGTGCAGTGCAATGAATAGGTGCTGCCTAACGGCCTTTGTTCTCCTTTACTTTTTTCTCACTTGAGTAAAAAGATATATTGAGGTGAGAGTTTGTTAGTTAAACACGGGACTGGTAAATATAACACAAAACATGCAATAGACCCACAGCCATCTGGAATGGCAGCTGAGACCTTGGCAGAATACTGTAGGGTATACAAAGTGCATGAGTTGCCTGTGCTTAGCAGTCCTATCCTATATGTTAGATTTCTCTTTCAGGAAACTGTAAAAACTGGTTCAGTTTGGATTGAGATAGATTGTAATCCCAGATTCAGAGGTGATCTTGTAAGTGAGGGGTACCTGGAGACATGCAAGGAAAGAAGGGTTGAATCGAAGCAAGTAAGGCACCAACTAGGAAGGTGTTGGATGATAAGGGGGGGCTTAATTTATCTTATTTTCTATTGATTGCTTTTCCTACTTATACTCTTCATGAGCTAGCAACTCACTGTCTTCAAGTGAGTGTCATCTTTTCTGAGTTGTTCTGTCATGCAATATTTCACAAAAAGAAATGTGTTAATTGCTGAATGCTGTACTGCACCCCCTGATTGTGTACCAAGTGTGAGGGAAAATATTACGGTTGGTATCTGACATGTGGAACTAATTTGCCTCCGTTGGAGTTCAGGGAGAGGTCTTGGCTATTACAGTGGATGAAAACATTAGGAATTATAGGCACCTCACCTCATGATGCTTCATTTGTAGTTTACATTTGTGATGATATACTATGGATAAAATATGGGGACCATATCCTGGCTCCATTGAAATCAGTAGGAGTTTTTCTCTTAATTTCAACTAGGCCATGACCCTGAGAATCTCTACTGGCTCCTGGTGAAAGATTTGTTCTATTCATGCCCCTAACTAGACCTCCTCTGAGGACTTAGTTTTTAATATTGCTACCAAATCTGCTCCTTAGTTAATAATACTCTCTTATTTAAGTTTATTTGTACTTGATTTGGGATATTGTATGCTCAAAGGAAAACAAGTTTCTATACCTATATTTTTCTATACTTAAATATGACAGTATTTTTATGGGTAACTATAGACTGAATCCCAGCAAATAGTAGCTGATGAAAAGAGAAAGGACTTCAGAACAATTTACCAAAGGATAGGATGGCAATCCTACACGTAAGATACTGTTACGCAAAAACTGCAAGAAACAAGGCTTAACTCTGAGAGGGAAGACTAGATCACTTAATAGCTATTTAATATCATCAGTTTCTATTGACTGCAAATTCTTTCCTGAGCATATTGTGGATTTTCCCCTTACTAACAGTTTGGATTTGATAAGCTTATCTTTGTCCGTGGGTGAAAAGATGTACTTTAGTATTATTCTTGCTTTAGTAATAGACTCTTTCATGGTCCAACAGCTGGAGCATATACTACTCACAGGTCATTCATAACTTACAAATCCTTTGACTAAAGGGCACCAGAATTCTTATTTTCTACATAATATTTCTTTTCTATCAGCTGGTCAGTGGAGCTCTTTGCTCTAATGTATTCCACTTATTGTATAGTGCAGGCATAAGAGTATATTAAAATTGTTTTGTGACATATGAAGCTAAATTTTGATTGTCAAAAACATGAATGGTACACCAAAGCTGTTTCTGACTCTGAGATGTTTTCTTAATGCAAGTATTAATTGCTTCTGAAAAAGGGAAAGATATGAAATGCTGAGTGTGCTCTTATCTAATATCTGATTTATCTGTTTCAGTATCTCAGGTTCATCAGCTCCTAATGGAGGTTTCATTCTATTGGTGTACCTGATTTTAGGAATTTTATGTTTTTTTTCATTAGGAATCTCTCCCAGTTTGAGCTGGGTTTTAAGAAGTACACAGTTTATGCAGTGTATGTGTCCATATGCATCTGTATGCTCAAGTGTCTCTGTTGGGGGTTTGAAGCTGAAGAGATTTTAAAAATCTTCTCTTCTGCATACTCAGGCCCAAGTGTCCATATGAATGTTCTGTTACGTTTTGTCACACAAAGTTATGCCAGGAAGGAAGGCCATGAAGGTATTAAGCCATTTGTTGCCTAGTCCTATGGCGCTAATTTACCAATTTATGCTCCCTGCATTTTGCATCATTCCTATAAAACTGTGTAAAAAAACATATTCTCCATCTTGAATTCCTTTGCCTTTACTCTCATAGATAAGTATCCTGGATCTGGCACTGCCTCGTGTCTAAGATGATTAACATTGCAGAGGGGACGGGGGTAAGGTAATTTCACTGGGGAAGAAACAAGATGTCTGTCTACCATGGGTGTTGCTGCCTTTAGTTCCCTGTGCTCTTCCTGGTGTCATTGTCTGTCACCTACTCTACTGAACTGTGAGAGATGTTTAGGGCCGTCGTGTTGAGTACATGTATATTATATAAGTAATGAACCAAAAGATTCAATCTTGCTAGTTCCTATTACTTTTGGATCAACTCACTGAATCAGTATTAACACTTTGCTTTGTTAATTAACTTGCCAAAGCAAACCACTTACGCACCTGAAAGAGTACCAAGAAAACAAGACCCTAGTATTCTTCCACAGTTGTCCCAGATGTTCAACTATTTGAAGTATCCTGTAGCTATAGTCTTACACTAATTTGTAAAGAATGTAGTATAAGTACATCTGGTTTTTTATACAAGATTTCGTAGTGATAAGAATGTTTGATGGAGGGAAAATGATTCAGTGCAATTTGTAATTTGGAGAACACAATACATTGGACTCCTTTTTCTGTATAATTCAAAGAGTTCATCTGTTGCACAATGTTCATTTTTAATTAAACATTTTATCCTTGCACAGCCTTTTATTGACATTCCTCATAATAGAGCTGATAAGATCTTGACCTACTCTCCAATACAGCAATGTATAACTCAATACTCTGGCACACACTGTTCCCTTCAGAATTAAACACATGATTTTCTGATTTAATTTTAAAGTCTGATGTACTTTTAGTCCCATTTATTTACTATAACTTCCTAGATTTATGCCCCTTTTGACTTATGCATTTTGGATGCAACCATTTCTTGGGCTATCACTCCTGTTTGCTCAAGCTTTTAGCTAGCTGGACCACTTAATTGAATCTTTTTCTCCTTTATTTCATTTCTTTTTTAAAATTTGCAATAAGAGGTGATTTATTACCTAATCTTGTTTCCTACTGTACCTTTTGAGTACAATTTTGATTAGGTGTGCTAACTTCACTCACTATTGCCTTAATCACAGGTATATAGAATTCCTGCTGCCACAGAAATTCCTTAAGGTGCTTTATGAGAAGAGATTCCTGAAAATGTCCCCAAAGATGAATAACCTTACCTGTCAGTAACCTTAACGAACCCTGTGATATAAAGCTTCCCAGGATCATGTGTTTAGCCATACGGATAAGCATCCTGGTAGCTTGGCAGGATTTTGTCACCTACAGCAGACCTGCACCAGGGGAGTGGGAACCAATCCCTTAAACTGGTAGTGGCTGCTGTGGTGCTGCTGACATGGGACAGATCTGGAGACAGGCTGGCCACAGAGCAGCATCCAGAGGGAATAAGCCTAAAGTACGTTTCCAGGGGTTGCTATTTCCTAAGTTAGGTTTTAGTATTCCTCTAGATGGGAAAAACAGAATTCTCTAATATTTTACTGCAGCAAATCACCCCTTCTGAGTTGAGCACCCACCATAATCACCTAAATTTCTGAAGACCATCAGGTGTTACAAGACCCAATTTCTCAGTAATCTCCTCACCTCTTGCTATATCAGCTGTCTCAGATGATAATCACTCAATGACCCCATGCTTCTCTTTCATACTTTGTAGTCAGCCCTGCTGTTCTTCCTTCTCATACTGCAGGCCTGCCACTGTTCACTGTAAATGTATATTGATTTGAGCTGATAATTTTGAGGTAATTTAACACCCATTTGAAATTACTTCATGTAATAAATTGCAGAAAATGCAGAACTGCCTTGCACTTGAGCTTTAAAGATGGGGGAATACTCAACTATTGAGGATGTTTTCTTACACTGTGGCAGATGTGTATCTTTCAAAGTTAAACCTTCCAAGGTCTTTGGTCTTCAACAAGCTCTAGATCTTCATGGATAAATAGGTATGTGATAAATTTAAATAAGTACTTACTAGATGTCTGAAGTAAACCTAGATTTCTGATTTAGTTTGTTTTTTTTTTTTTTGGCATGTTTTTTTCTCCAAACCTACAAAAAAATATACTGCCATGGTATTGGAAACATAGAGGAGTGTGTGACTTGAAAGAGGCAGCGTATTGGACCTTATTAATTGTTCTAAAAGGGAACAGTTTATGGAAAAGGAGTAAATCTAACACCACAGGTAGCAAGTTCATGGCCTGCTACACCTAGGTGAGTTGGAGAATTGTGAAAACACAATCAAGGTGTGCCTGGGGTACCTAGGACTCTGTCAGCACAGGGGCCACAAGCCCCTGTCTTGCTTGCCTCTGCCGCCCATGCTGGATAGATTAAAGCAAATCAGGATTAAGTCATATCAGATGAAGCTTCCGGTTACATCAGAAATACTGGACATTGCCACTGAAATAAAGATACTGAATTTTGATCATATGGTGGAGTGGATAGGTTCAATTTATGCATATCCTGTGTAAATTCTGCATCTATCCTTTAGATGCAGTGGTGCTCATGAACTTGTTTGCTCTCCCTTGCTCTCCCACCCTGAGCAGTCCTGCAGCTGACATGAAGAACAGGGAGGAGTAACGCTGATATTTTGCTTTCTCACTTTGTTTTATTGGGTTTTCTTGGTTTATAGTTTTGCAGCTTCAGGCTGGCTCACAGTGTTGAGCTCACAGAAGAAAATGTACAAGCTAGAACAGTGACTGGTTGCTCCACAGATGCATTGGTCGTGGTTTTTCCCAGCTTTTTACCACAAGCAGTCCTCTAAGTATTTTCTAAAATTAATAAAACAATATCCTGGCTTTTAAATATACTTAAACCTTCTAGAGAAAAAATATCTGTTGTATTTGCTGGTGAACATTTGTGTACATGTTCCCTTGTTTGTAGGGAACTAATAGGCACATCATTTCCCACCATCTTGATACAGAAATTAAAGTAAAATATTTATAGGAAAATAAACTCTGCTAACATCTACTTTGAATGTCATCAGTGTAAATTTTGATAAGTATTTTCAAATGTTCATGTTTTCATGGACACCATTTTAAAAGCAGAAGTTTGATTGTGTTTTTGCTGACAGAACTCAAACAAATGTAGATGCTATTTCTCCAATAAGAAATATTTTATTTTATGTAGTTTAAAAAAAAAAAAAAAAAGCTTGCCTAGCTGTGGTTTTGTTGTTCAAAGATACACCATCACCAGAGGGAAGGTGCAAGTGGCATTTAACTAAGTCTGTAATCTCATTTCAAGAGACGTGTTCAAGCTGATGTCAATTAATATTTTGAACCCACGTCCTTGGTCACACCGTTCGTATCCCCTGTGCAGTGTAGGGTCTGGCACAGGTGGCAAAACCACGGAAGGACAAGTCCACAATGGGCTGCAGAGGCAGAGATTGGCTTTGTTGCTGCTGAATTATCAGCTTTCTAAAACTCATGGAAATTCACACCCACTTCATGTAAAGTCTAATTTGCTTCTGTGTACACTCAAGACAGGAAAAAACTGTGTTTTAAGAAGAAGGGAGTTAGGTAGCTTTGTTATTTCTGTGTATATTTGTTTAGTGCTTTAGATTTTGTTGAAAGACAAAGTCTATTGACTGTGTGCTTTGGTTACATTCTGCTCCTTAAGAAGAGATGTGTTTTGTTTATCAGCTTATTAGCTGACAAAATAGCAGTCAGTGTTAATTTTAGAGACCATTATTGGAATATTACAAGTGCATTATTTAAAATGAGTGGATAAGCCATATTTTGTTGATGTTTTATTGGGTTTTACCCATTGTAAGTCTCACTATTTTATAGAATACACTTTATGATTCATGAAGTACCAAAGTTAATTGCTTTGATACTGATATCAAACTCCTGTAAAAATAAATCTATTAACTAATAATTTAATTTTAGTACATTATTAATGTAGACATTTAGAGTGCTCTCTTGCATTA